>VZRQ01003555.1:54146-72969 GCA_013397975.1 Machaerirhynchus nigripectus | reverse complement strand
GGTGCTCTGGAGATGGGCTGGGGGAGCTGGGGGTGTTCACCTGGAGAAGGCTCCAGGGAGACCTCAGAGCCCCTTCCAGTATTTAGAGTCAGCCTGTAAAAGAGAGGGAGAAAGAATTCTTACACCAACAGATAGGACAAGGGGCAGTGGTTTTAATCTAAAAGAGATTNTCCTGTGCAGCTTCCCATGGCCAGGGGCAAAGCAGAGCTCCCTGCCAGCCCTCCCGGCTGTGTCCGGGGAGGTGAGGGAAGGGTTTGCAGCCTGGCTGTCCCAGAGGTGCCAGGGGATGCTCAGGGGTGCTCTGGAGATGGGCTGGGGGAGCTGGGGGTGTTCACCTGGAGAAGGCTCCAGGGAGACCTCAGAGCCCCTTCCAGTATTTAGAGTCAGCCTGTAAAAGAGAGGGAGAAAGAATTCTTACACCAACAGATAGGACAAGGGGCAGTGGTTTTAATCTAAAAGAGATTCAGATTGGATATTAGGGAGAAATTCTTTACTCAGAAAGTGCTGAGGCCCTGGCACAGGGTGCCCAGAGCAGCTGTGGCTGCCCCTGGATCCCTGGCAGTGCCCAAGGCCAGGCTGGACAGGACTTGGAGCAGCCTGGGACAGTGGGAGGTGCCCCTGCCCATGGCACTGGATGGATTTTAATGTCCCTTCCAACCCAAACCGTCGATTCCATGAGAAACCCAGAGGGATGTGCCCTCAGTCCCAGGATTTGTTCCCAGGGAATGCCAGGCTGGCACAGAGGTCACCCAGCCCCCCATCCTCTGCAGCATTTCTAACCAAACCCCCTTTATTTTCCCCAAATCCCCAATCTATCTCCTTGCCAGCCCGTGGAGCTTACAGAACTCGCCTGAGGAATTTCAGGTTTAATTGAGCATCCAAAACAAAAAGCTGATAATTCAAATTTTTTATGTATTATAATGGGGCTATAAAGCAAATTTGTACCCAAAAAAACCCCATGAAAACTGTCTGAGAACCTAAAGAATGTCAGAGATGCAAGTGCTGGTGAGAGGGAAGAATCAGCTGTGCAAAATAAGATTTTCATGGCCTAAAATATAATAAACTATGTGAAAAAATACCTGGTTTACAAATATCCACCTTGAGTAGATCCGGAGTGAAGGAAAGAGCCAACTGAACTTGTCAGCCAATACCCTGTGAGGGTCTGTGTAGATAAATTAATTTTTTATTAATTCCCTATTTGAGAAAAGCCTCATCCAAGAAATTTTACACAAAAAGGGGAAACGAAATTTCTGCAACGGAATTTAAGATATTTCAGCCAAGATCTCTTTGTTGCCATCATTATTTTTCCAGGGTTTTCAAGGAAGAAGACATTCAAATGGTAACCTCTGTTTCCTTTTCCAAGCGGGTGGGATCGTGTCCAAGGGTCCAAGCTGCCTCTGGGCTGGGATGTTCATTCCCTAAGGAATGGGCACACACTTTACCTGGGAAGGATGGAGAAGCTCCTGCTTGGCAGAGCTGGAGGAGCCTTCCCAAGACCCCGTGAAGACACCGGACCTCAGAGCTGGGCACGAAGTGGTTTCACTGAACCCACATTTCCTTCTGCTCCAGGATACAAAATTCCAGATCCGACTGGGAGGGCTGAATTCCCGATTTTCCCCAGGGACAAAATGCCATTGCAGGACCCTGGAAAAGCAGGAAAACAGAACCCCAGGAGGCTGCAGGTGCTTCAGACTTCCCCAGAGTGGCCTTTGCTGGCTCACCCGGATCCTGGGGCAGGGAAATCCATGGATAACTCAGTGAAAGGACCACGCTCCACTGCAGGAGCTTTTTCCAGGAACAGTTTCAGATGCTGATTCCGTGTGTACGTGGAGGCCCCCATTTGTATTTCTCTGTGCTTCTGTTGTGCTCTGATTCTATTTTTGTGTATGGGAAAGAAAAGGAGATTTTTTTTTTTAAATAAAACATTGGAGCAGGGAAGTTGCAATCCCTGGGAGCAAAAGCAGTGCCTGAAGGAAGAGCTGCTGCAGGTAACGAGGCTCTGGGCTAATTACAGCTGCAGGCTTCTGTGGGAAAGGTGGTGGGATACTGGGGTGGGGGGGGTGGTGAGGGATTGGGCCAGATTCCCAAGGAAGCCCAGAAATAACGGAGGTGGTTTCTCCAGGAGGGCGCCGGGGGACCAGCTCAGGAGATGGGATGAGGCTCCAGAGGAACCATTCCACACTGGGAGAAGGGCTGAGGAGGGGAGTTGGGGATGTCCAAAGTGAAGTGTGCACCCTGTGACCCCCTCCTGCTGTCCCAAACCCCTGCCACTGGTTTGTCACCGGTTTTCCGTGTCTCTGGGAGCTGAGGATGTTTAACACAGCTGAGAATTCCAGGATGTTCTGCACTTGGATGCCATTTCTGCTCTCTCCTGCTCTTGGAAATATTAGAAATGCAGTGGTGGGATTGGTTTCTGTGCAGGGCCAGGAGTTGGAATCAATGATCCTGGTGGGCATCCCCCAGCTCAGGATATTCTGTGATTCTGTTCTGTAATTCCTGCTGGAATTTAGAGCAGTTTGTGCTGTCAGGAACAGGTTTAAGCATCATTTTCACCATTTCCCCCTCAATAAACCAAACAGGATTGAAAAGGTTTCACTGTTTGAGGGAGTACCCAAACAGAGCAAGAAACCCATGGTTCATTTCAGCCAGGGTGCACTGGAGAAGTGGAATGACATCAATAAATCATGGAAAAGCTTGGGAAATAACAGAGATCTGGAAGCTGCACTCTGGGCTGTGCTTTGCACAGGGGAAGGCACAGCTCTGGCAAGGAAACAACGACCTTGGTTCCTTGTTCAGGGATAAACCCATGGAAATAGGGATCTGGGCTGTTCCTTTATCCAACAGGATAAATATCCAGGAATTCCGTACCTGGAACAATGTGTTGGCCTGAATATGGAAGAGAAGGGGCTGTGAAATGCTCATCAGTCAGGATTTGGGGAGCAGGCAGGGCACGAAAGGAGAGCTTGCAGCTTTGAACATTGAATCCTGGGGCTGTGCGTTGAGCTCAGGGCTGGAGGGTTCCCAAAGAACAACCCCATCCCTCCATCCCTCCTCATCCCTGGCAGCTTTTCCTCCCAAGAAGGGCTGGACAGAGCCTGGCAGTGCAGAGTGAGGGACCTCTGCTCACGGGGGCTCTGGCTGCGTGCAGGCAGTGCCTGTGGGGTGTCCTCTGGATTAACCTGGAGGAACAGCAGCTTCCCCAAACCAGCCAGAGTCTGTCCCTGCAGTGCCTCTGCAGGCAGCAGGGGCTGGAGAGCAGAGCTGGAGGTTTCACTTCTTCAGCAATGAGTCCGTGAATGATTTCCCTGGCTTTAATTGCTGTTATTTCAGTCTCAGTCCTATTTGAACCCAGCTGCAACAGCAGTAAATCTCTATTTCCAGCGTGGTTGTCACTCAGGAGGAGCCCATCACAAATGCAAACAGGATGTGATAAATCAGATTTATTTCTCCTTTCTTTTCTTTTCAATTTTCCCTCTGCTCCAACACTTGCCTGCGGTAAATCCTTGTTAAGCACCGGGATTTCCCTGTGCTTTACTGTGGGATAACACAGCTTCCCAGGGTTTTTCTGTTGGAAAACAGAACTGGGAATATTAAATTTTGTATTGTGGGAGGAAAATCTATATAAAACCGAGTTTCCATGTTCTTGGGAGTCATCAGGGCTGAAGGGAAAGGAAGTTGTAAGAAGTTGTTGGTACATAAAAATATCAGGAAGCTTATCCTTTTCTATGGGTTGTCGAGAATTGCATGCTGCAGGAGATGGGAATTCTAGTCCTGGAGCAAAATACTTGGGAATATCTGTGCTGGGAGCAGGCTGGATGTGATTGATTCATCTTGGAACCCGTAGAACCCAGCTCAGTGTGGTGTCTGGGTTTTTTTGGGATTGTGCCACTCCCTCGGAGTCCTGGGAGCACCCAGGGACCAAATCCTGCTCCTGCAGGACTCCAGCCCCTCTCCCTGTGCTCCCAGGGGTATCCAGCTCCTGGTGAGGGGCTGGATTTGTTGCTTTTGGGACGGAACTGGTTCTTCCTGCTGAAATGGTGCCAGACAACAACACTCCATGAGAATTCGGGATTCTTGTCCCGCTCCCGGCGCTCGGCTCTGGGATCTCTTCTTGCCCAGAGAAGCTGTGGCTGCTCCATCCCTGGGAGTGTCCAAGGCCAGGCTGGAGCACCCTGGGATAGTGGGAGGTGTCCCTGCCCGTGGGCTGCCCATGGATGGGTTTTAAGGTCCTCCCAACCCAACCCACCCTGGGATGTGGGCACCCGGATTTGCCAAGCCCAGCTCCCAGTCCCATTCCCTGCCCAGGGACCCTTTGGAAATGCTGAATTTGTCTGGAGAATGCCCTGAGCTGCTCCTGGAGGGGAACAGTTCCAGTAGGTGCTGAATGAGGAATTGCAGAAGGGGGAAATGGCACCTTGAAGTAGGGGGAAAATTGAGTTATAACGAGAACACCTCTGGTGTTGACTCTGAGATTGTCTGGGTGGAACAGAGACTAAAAACTCTGCTCCTGCTGCAGCAGTGGCATTTAAAAGCCCAGCTCAAGTCTATCAACCAGGATTAATCTGCTCTTTTCACTGAGTTTTCAGTCAATATGACAGCACAAGGCTGAGCTGTGTTTGCCTTTCCTCGAAGGAAAACACTTCTTTATCACCTGGACAACCACGGAGCAAAAGGGCAGAATTTTTTATTCTGGGGTGATTTCTGCTGTGCTTGGTGAAGGATTTCATACTAATCTCTGATACCAGCTTAGATCATTTACAACTGTCAGGTTCTGATAGAACTATTTTATTTTATTTTATTTTATTTTACTTTATTTTCATTAGGGGCTAAACTTGCACAGTGTTGCTGCTTATGCAGAGCCCAAAGCCACTCGTGAGTTGTTCCATTTTGTGAGGATGAACCCACTAATTTTTCTTCAGACTAAGAAAAGCCAGTGCAAAACCATTTCACTTTTGTAAGTCATCAGTCCCTTTCTGATCACTTCACAGCAGCAGATCAGCAGAGACTCTTTTTTAAAATAAACTTAGAATTTTGCTGTTCATTCCTAGCTGGGAGTTTTTCCCTTTAAAGTGCTTTTGGAGCGATCAGTACATTTTATCAGGCATTTTATGAAGTGTCTTAGAACTCTACCCTGGAGCTTCTTGCTCATATTAAGATGATTTTCCTATAGACTGAAGGTGATTAAAGCCTGTAAAAGTTCTTTACAGTGCCCAAGTGTGTGGGTGAGCAAGGGCTGTGCTCAGATCTTGTACTGGGAATTTGCTCAGACCTTGTGAGGTGCAAAACAGGAGTGAGAAGAACTCACAGCTCAGCTCCAGCCCCTTTTTCCTCTGAAAGGGAAGCTCCGTCCAAAAAACAACCCAAAAATCACACAAAGAAGTTGTTTGGGGGAAAAATTCCTCTTTCCTGCAGGTGGCAAATGCTTGGGCAGTGCTGGAACAAACCCAGGCCACCTGGGAACCTCCTAAAAGAGGAACAGCCCCAAGAGGGAAAGAGTTTTAACACCATAATTAAAGGTTTCAGATTCAAATGAGCCATTTCAAACATCAGGCTTCCTTTTTTTTTTTTTTTTTAAAGTCACACATCCCATCCCTTCAGGTTCCCAGTGTGACCTTGCTGGAGCTCACAGAATTCCTGGAGATATTTTTTTTTCCCTTCACTTTGGTTTCTATAATGGGCTAAATAAACATCTCACAGCTTGTTGAGCTCCAAGAGGAGCAATAAATAAATAAATAAATATTTATAAAATAAAAGAGGGGTTTAAAGCTGTTGGTTCAGGATGGGAAGCCAGGGGTTCACAGTTTCTTACTACAAATAAGCTTAAAGGAGAGGTTTTATCCTTTTTTAGAGGAGAGAACTTCTGTGTCCAGGTTTGTCCTCAAGCAGAGTTTTGGGCTTGCCAACACAGAGGGATGAGACAATTGGAATTTGCAGGAAAAGATTGACCTGCTAATCTAAAATAGTCCAAAAGTGGCTCATTTGGCACATTTTACATTCAAATACTGCTTTGTTTTTGGCTGTGCAAAGGCTTTCCTTGAGACACCAGCTCTGAGCCACGAGGAAAAGGGGCTGCACTGCTGGCACACCGTGGGACTTTTAAAAAAGAAGGCACTTTAAGGATGGTTTATCTTTGCTTTAAATACAGAAATCTATTTTATAATGCATCTAACTTTTAATAATGACACCTCTTTAAAGTCTATATTTTAACATAGATACATAAAAACTCTGGTGTGGGGTTTATCCATGCCAGTTTGAATGGGAAGCTCCAGCAGGGATTTGGTGACAAAGTGCTGGTGCCATTTCCTTGCAGCACTCAAACCCGGGGATGTTCAGGATGCAGAATAAACACATTTTTTTTATCTGCTGTGACTCATTGAACACTTCAAGTCGAGTTTCTGCTTGTAGGGCACAGAGCTGTGTTTGAAATGACACATTAGTGACAAATGTTGATATTTAATGCACCGTTCCCTTCATCAACAGCTAATTACCACAATTAGCTCCGCACGGAGTTAATTATTTCTCCCTCCCATCTTCCAGGCACGAGTAAAAATACTGAAAAAAACATTTGTGACTTTGCCTTTCAGTCCCTGAGAGGGGTTCACCCTCAGATTCGGGTTCCAAAGGTGGTATTTCCCCGATTCAGGAGGGGGAATTTGGGCTGGTTTTGTAGGAGAGGCAGAGTTTTGGGGGTTTATGAAGGTCTTGCCAGGAATCCACAGAAATTCCTGAGGGGATTTGTAAGTGGGAGTGAGAGGGTGGTTGCTAAAAAGCCGATGAATCAGCACTTTTTAAGTTAAATAATAAAAATGAATAAAAATGAATGAAAATGAATAAAAATGTAAAAGCTGGAGCTGCTCCTTCAAGTGGCGAGATCAAATGTCAGCTGCTCCTCTTGTGGATGAACTTTTAATTAACTATAACCTGTGTTACAGGTAGAGATGACAGCAAATATTCTGATTAAATTAGCGAGACAATGACCTTTGAATCCACTCAGCTGGCCAAGGTACACCCCCCTCACCTCTCCTTCACTCCCTGTGAAACTCGTCCTGAATTTAAATCAATCAAAGCCTTTGAAGGGTTTAATTGGCAGAGTTTAGGGTCGAAGGGCTCTTCTGGCACAGCACCTGCTGCAGATGGCTAAATCTGGTCCTCAGCTCAGGAACATCCACCTAAAAATGTGCTTTTCTTTGCTTCCTTGCACAATTTGATTATTCCAGTCGTTACTTGATTATTTCCTGATGGAAGCATCCCTCCATTTTCTGAGTAAAGGCCCTCACAGCTATGATGAAACATTTTTTTCCTCCGTATGACAAAGTTTCCCTTTCACATCCATACTTCTCCTCCTCCTGCATTTCAGCTTTCACCAAACCTGCAGTGTTTCCTCCCAAACTCGCTGTTCCCCCAGTGCTGCAGTTGCCATTCTCCGTACGAGTTCACGCTCGCCTCCCTCGGGGTTTGCTTGCCGAAATAACCGCGCTGTGCCGAAAATAAAAACTCTGTCAAGTCACATTTCGTCCCTTTTTGGGTTGATCCTCAGTCCTTTTCCCCCCGTGGAGGATGTGTGAGGAGCAGGTGCCAGCGACTCCCCCCACGCAGGGCAGGGCAGGGCTGGGAGCTCCCGGCTGCCCCCTCCTCTCCTGCAGCCTGAGGCACAGCCTGGGCTCCTTGCAGCCTCTTCTGGAAACTTCTTCCCACCCTTGCACTCATTTCTCTGCAGTCATTTTTCCTGCTGCAACAGAGGACACCCTCAGCTGAAGGATAGGTGGATCTCTTGCCTTTTCCTTGAAGGAATCAGTTCTCAAATAAAGATAAATTAGTCTGGTATCATCTCCCAGTTTCCATTTAGCCTGATGTATTTACTCTGGCTTTCTGACTCATCATCTGTCATGTAATAACTCTTCTGCCTTTCAAGTAATGCTGGAACTATCCAGATTATCCAGATTATTTGGGAATTAAAGCACAGAAAACATGCAGCACATACGGAATATGTCTATAAAATTCAACAGTGCCAGAGACACCAGAACCATGCTGGTCTGTACTGGAATGAATCATGGAATCCTAGACTGGTTTGGGTGGAAGGGACCTTAAAAAACATCTCATTCCACCCCCTGCCATGGGCAGGGACACCTTCCATTATCCCAGGCTGCTCCAAGCCCCATCCAACAAACATCCTGAACAGAGTGTGAAGTCAAATTTCAGCTGGGAATATTCTCTTGAAAACCTGCCAGCAGTGAGCCAACCGTTTATTTACTGCTTGTGGGGCATACAATTTGTGCTTCCTGTTCCTTTATTTGGAAAAATCAAAGAGGGATTTGGTTGGAATTTTTTTTTTTTTTTTTGAAATCAGCTGGCAAAGGATTCCCCTGATGGTGCACAAAGATCAGCCCTAATCACAGGCCCAGTGGGGATTTATTCCCATCTGCTTTCCTTAGCAACCTGTGCTCCTCTAACCAGGCCTGGAATCACCTGCTTGGAGATCAGCTCGGATTCCCATTCCCTCCCCAAATCTGGCTTTGCCAATTAAACAATAGAAGGTGTTAAATAGGCACCTTGTGCTCCCTGCTTCTCCCTCAGCTCCTCCCTCGGAGCAACCCCAGCCATGGCTCCTGTTCATTTTTGAATTCCCAAGGTCCCTTTGAAGAAGTTTTTTTGGAAAATCAGCTTATTTTGGGTGGAGAGCCCAGTGCATGAGCCAGAACTGGAAATATGTGTGCTTTAATATGTTTATTTTATACTTCTTTCCCTGCTTGAGAAGTTTTTTGTGAGTGATGAGAAAAACCAATGGCTAAAGGAATCAACCCACTCCTTGGAATATTCAGGGTGTAATCCTTGGTACAGGATAAACCAGGAATTATCCTTATTTCCACCTTCCAGCCAGGACCAGGAAACTGAAGTACTCAGTCCTGTCAGAGGTAGGTGTTTGCACACTCTTTTATTGTGAATTATTATTATTATTATGGGAATTAAGTTTCTCACAAGTTCCTCTCCAACTCATTTTGAAGTTTCAGAAGAACTTGGTTCCTCAATAAAAGCTGCAGTGAGGAACCAGGAAAAAAAAAAACAAACTCTGAGCTTCTTACTAAAACCTCTCTGCCTAGGAATGAATTTTGGAAACCTTTTGGATTAGAAACCCTGTAGAGTCTGGTTGATAAATTCCTCTGACTCCCAGTTTTCCCTCTCTTTTTCCACCTGGTATTATCTTGATCTGTGCTCCTGAGGTGAAAACCCCTCAGTGCTGCCTGAATTCTTCCATGTCCAGCCCTTGTTGTGGAGTTTTAATTCACGTGATTCCTCTGAGCATGAGAATTTTACTTGTTATGGACATTTCAAGAAGGTTTTAACAGCAAGTCCGGAATTTCCCAGCTTTGTTTCCTAAATATTTGGAAGGCAGAAGTAGAAACTTGGAAGAAAAAGTGTGTTTGAATCTTCTTGAGAACTTGGATTAAGTGAGATCCTGTTGGGGGTTTAGGTGGGTGATTATTCCCACATTTCTGCTGGCTTTGCTTCACTAAGGGATGATGTGGAAAACTGAGATTGGAACCCGGTTCGTGCTTCCCAGGAGCTTTCCAGACCTGAAGCTGGGATCCAAACCTGGCTCTGCTGAGGTGGGAAGGGCTGGCTTTGTTTGCAGCCCTGGGTGTTTCCCTTTGGGGAAGGATTTGGGGTCCTGGACTCCTCCTGGAGTCCCAGGGCAGGCTGGCTTCTGCCCCACAGCCTCTGTTGGCTGGGATATTTGGGCTGTAAGCCAGCAGCCCCCTCGATTAGAACTGGCTGCCTTGGCAGGAAGGTGCCAGGAGCTGGCTCTGCTGCTCCTGCCATCCCTGGGCACGGACACGTTTCACCCCGGGCTCTGCAGCTGCCACTTGCTGTAAACATTTAGACATGGAATTCTTGGCTGGGTGTTTCCCCAGTTGTAAAAGCCGTCAGGATTCCTGCCTGCCCTCCCAAGGGAGCAGCTGAAACAGACTCAGACTGTTTACAGTCAAAAGAATCCCGTGTAATAATATTTTGCTGCCTTTTCACCTCTGGCCCAGGCATCAAAATGCAGAAACATCACAAGTGGTGAAGTGTTGAAATGTTCCTTTCCTTTTTCTGCTTCCAGAATCTTGATTTTTTTTTTTGGATGGAAAACAGATCCCTGGCTGAGGGGAGCACGTAGGAGGGAGAATTTTAGTTGCTGTGCTTTGCTTCAGCCCAGGTGTGTTGGAAATCTGTGTGTGGGCTCAGCCTGGTGGCATTTCACCCAATGTCCCCCACCCTGTCCCAAACCTGAGGGCTTCCTTTGCATCCTAAATCACCTCCTCTCTCCCTGGCTGCATTTCTGGCACCCTGGATAGACTGCATGGTGTCAGACAGTGACATTTGGCCCAACAGGACCGACCTCAGTGCAGCTTAAATGTGTAGCACAGACCTGAAATGAAAACCTGATTTTCCCAGAGTGTTGGCTTGGATTTGAAGTCAGTGAATTTTTTCAGCCCCCCCTGATGTCACATGAAGTATTAAAACATAAAAAAATGAGCAGAGGAGATGCTGGGAACTCTGAATTCCCAGGTAATTTGTGTGGGGAGGCTGCAGTGTGACCCAGTAACCACGGAAAGGACTGCAGGGGTTGGGATCCTGAGGAAACTTTAGGGGATGGAGGGATTCCAGGGGTTTGTCCCATTGCTGCCCAGCACTGGGCAGGCCTTGCCTGGCTGTGGGGTCAGCTGTGGTGGAAAAGAGCCACACCACAAGCTCCTGGAGACAGGGAGTGGGGAGAGAAGGCCTTGGGTAAGCACCTGGGGGCACCCAAGGGCATGGAGCAAACTGGGGATGGAAAAGCCTTCCCCCAACTCCTGTTCTGAACTGCTTGCCCATCCCTACAGCAATGGAAAACCTGTTCTCCACCAAAACACTGTTCCCTGGAAGTCGGGGGTGTGGAAATAGCAGCCAGCAGTCGAATCCTTGATCCTTAATTCCTGGAACATTCCAAAGCAGGGATCACATGGATCGAGGCCAACCTGCTGCCTTTCACAGCTGGTGTTCAGGGACGGAATGGGAAACGCTCTGAAAAGCCTCTGGAATGGCTCTGGGGGCACTGAGGAAGTGAAATGAGAGATCTGGAAAATGGCTTTAAGCTGAAAAAGGGTAGATTTGGATGGGATATTGGGAAGGAATTGTTCCCTGGGAGGGTGGGCAGGCCCTGGCACAGGGTGCCCAGAGCAGCTGTGGCTGCCCCTGGATCCCTGGCAGTGCCCAAGGCCAGGCTGGATGGGGCTTGGAGCAGCCTGGGACAGTGGGAGGTGTCCCTGCCCATGGCAGGGGGGGCACTGGCTGAGCTTTAAGGTCCCTTCCAAACCAAACCAGTCCAGGATTCTCTGAAAATGAGAGATCTGGAAAATAATTGATTTGGCTGCTACCTCCTCTTCACAATTCCTTGACTCATTCCCTTTTTTGTCTCAGGCAGGAGTCACTTGGTGCTTGAGAGCCGTGATCTTGTGGAGGAGCCGAGGTGAAAGAGCTGGAAAGGGGTGCCAAATGACTGCCACAAAATTTATCTGTTTAATTTATCTGTACCCAGAGACTCCCTCTACCTTCAGCTTTCCCAGTGTTAGAAACTGGAATACTTGGGAATGTTGGAACTGACTAGAAAGGGAAACACAGTATTTCTCTGCTTGTCTGCAATGCACTGATCCTGAGTTCAGGACCTTGCTTCGTTCCATCAGAAGTGTTGCAGCGCTCAGAAATCACCTGTTTGATCTGTTAGCTCAGGTGCTGAAGTGATCTAGGAATAGGGCAGCACAATTCCTGTATTGGTAAAGAAGGAAGTCTGGTTTAGAGGGCTGGGAAGTCAAGTTGAACACAGTTTCCTCTTCCAGATGGTGATATAAACGGGATATTTTTTACCTTATAAAGCTGCCACCTCAGGGTGATTTTCTCCAGATTTTCCATGTTCCCAGAATTTGTTTTATTTCCTGGGTGGAAAGCTGAGTGCAAGTAGCAACCTGCAGTGTCCTTCCCATGTCTCACCTGTGAAAACAGTGAAACAGCTAACCTGGAATAAAAAGCTGAATAATTTACAGCCAGAGCGAATGAGAACTTGCAAAGCTTTTAAATGGCTCCAAGAGTAGAACACGTTAATTGAAATTCCCAGTAAATTCCCAGTCTGGTGTAAAACACCATCCACCTCCTGTGAGTGCAGAAATTTCTGTGCAGGTTTCTCAGCAGTGCTGGGATAAATCCTGTCCTCTTGCAGTTCTGGGTGGTGTTCCCAGCTCCTGGATCTCCACTGCCCTCTGGAAACCCTGGCAGGCTCCAGGCAGGGCTTTCACAGCCTTGGGATGCCAAATCCAACTTCCTTGCCCAGCACCTGCAGCTGGCTCCAGGAACAGAGTGCCCGGCTGGCAGGGAGAGAGGGAGCGGCCTCAGGCTGTGCCACAGAGGGTCAGGTTGGGTATCAGGGGACGTTTCTTCACGGAAAGGGTGGTCAGGCACTGGAACAGGGTCCCAGGGTGGAGTCCCCATGCCTGGAGGGATTTAGCAGCCCTGTGGAGGTGGCACTCGGGGGCATGGGGCAGTGGTGGCCTTGGCAGTGCTGGGGATGGTTGGACTCGGTGATCTGAGAGGGCTTTTCCAAACTAAATCACCCTGGGACTGCAGGAGAGAGGAAAAACAGACCTGACCTGAGGCTGAGAGAGGGAATCCCCAGGGCCCAGCTCCGTGTCCACCGCAGGGATTTTGTGTGTTTTGGGGACTGTGTCATTTCCATCCCTAAAAGCTTTTTAGCCACTTGGCTTTTTTCTGCCCGCACCAAGAGATTTCTGTGAGTTGATGGCGTGACAAGAAAGGAGTTTCTGTCTCAGGAACGGACAAATGCAGCACCTGGAAGTGTTTCCCTGGCAGAGGGACTGAGAGCAAGGGCAGCTTTGTTTTCCCAAGGATACCAGCTTGCTCCAGGGATCCCCCCTTGTCCCTGGGTACCGCCCTGTGCCAGGGGCTGCGGCTGAGTGGTCCCCAAAAGCCACCTTTGTCCAAGTGCTTCTCAATTTTAACACCCTTGCTCACAAACTGCCCATAATCATCTTTGCTGCATCTCTTAATTATCTCTAATCTGACTCGGCAATTTGTATTTTATTAGGAAACATTATAAGAGAATATTAGAATTTTACCCCGTTCTCAGGTCAGAAAATGTTTTCTTTGGCGGGCAAAAGGAGCTGCTCTGGAGGAAACATCTCTGTTCAGCCCCTCCTGCACTCCTGTTCAATTACCTGTCACTCCAGGGGAAGAGCAGCCTCAGATCTGAGGTCACTTAATCGCTGCAAAAACCTGTGGGGAGAAACCATATACCTTGGGAATAGCTGCTGCTGGCCCCTGGCGTGGTTTGAAGTGCTGAGAAGCGTCTGAGAGAGGTGTCAGTGCCAAGATTAAGAGGGAATTTCCCCAGGCAAAATATTTGTGGGTCTTAAAATGTTTTCTTTTGCTTTCAGGAAGGACATTTGTCCAAATGTTTCCCACATGGGCTGAAATTCTCATTTCTCTGCAGACAGAAGGAGAATTTCACCCCTGGCACCAGAGAGTAAAGCACATTTTGGAGGTGGGCAGGAGGAGGGAAGTGAACCTATAAATCCCCATGTTTTAGCTCAGGATATTCTGAGTTTATGCTCCACTGAGCACTACTTTGGGAACCTTTTTTAACTCGTTTTCCTCTTCACCTCGGCTCTGCTGAAGTGCCATTGAAGCCTGCAGTGGTATTCTTGTCACTGCAGGAACATCAAAACAGACGTGCCAGTCTCAGGAAAAAGAGGTTTTCGACCAAACTGCTGCTCCAATGAAACCTTCAATTATTTTTGTTTTATTTTTTTCACTCTAATTCGAACAGGCTTCATCCCGCAGCAGCGGAAAAAGCAAAGTGGTTTTCCACATTTAAGATCTTTGATCTGATCTTTGGCACTAACAAACTCTGGCTGGGAACGTCAGGTGCATTTTCCCATCCCCTGCAGAGGTCTGTGCAGAGCAGAACCGACCTCAGTGCAGCTGAAATGTGCAGCACAGCCCTGAAAGGAAAACCTGATTTTTCCCAGAGCGTCGGTTTGGATTTGAAGTTGTTGAATTTTTTCAGCCCCCCCTCAATGCCACATGAAGTGTTAAGACAAAAAGAAAATCCAGCAAAGGAGAGTCTGGATTAGCTCTGAACTCTGAATTCCCGGGTAATTTGTGTGGGGAGGCTGCAGTGTGAGCCAGCAACCACGAAAGGACTGGAATGGTTCAGATCCTGAGGAAACTCTGCAGGCTCCTCTTAATTTAAGCAACACCAGGGTGCATTTTCCTGCACAAGCCCAGCTTTGCAGAGAAGCTTTGGTTCCCCATCAAACCGTGATTTCCTTGTAGGATTCTTTGCTTTGAGAGCAGCTGGAGAGTTTTGGACAGTGCAGCAAAAGAGACTCGTAAAGAGAAGCACAGCCTGGGGGTTAATGAATGTTTAATTCCCTGCCACAGCCTCTGGCAGTAAATGAAGTGCTCAGTGCAGGGTTTGGGAGCAGAGCTCTGCTGGCCACTGCTGGCTCTGGTGATGCCCAGATCCTGACCCTCCAGCATTCCTGGGTGCTTCTGCTCCCTTCCAGAATTTCCTGTGCTCTTTCACCCCTTCCCTGCACCTCCGTGACCTCTGCCATCTCTTTATTCTTCATTTCACACCCTTGTGATCACCAGAGGCTCCTGTAGGCAGAGAATTCCTTTCAACCCTCTTGTTCTGGAGGGCTCTCACATTTACCTGAACCCCACACCCAGGGGTAAATCCTTTATTAGACATTTTTAAACACTCTGGAGACCTTTTACAAAATTCACAGCGTTTTTAAAGCCTTCAGCTGCTCCCTTTTACTGCCCTGAATGTGTCTGCTCTCTGAAGGGCTGCTCCAAAGCAGACTGAGATTCTTGGGGATCGATGTCAGAACCCATTTGTGCCCTTAAAACTTTGTGGGGTATTTCCAGAGGCATTCAGCTCGTCTGGGAGTTCTCGCCAAGGTGCCTTGGAAGTGGAAGGAGGTTTTTCCAACAGTGTCTTTCTGAGTGCCTTTAATACTCTGGTTTTTGGGTTTGATATGAGCATTTGGGGTTCGTGCCTCGTCTCAGCTGAGTGAGAGCTGAGCTGATAAACTGTGTGTGGGTTTTGTTGGTAACATTTCTCTGGGAACTCGAGAGAAGCTGTTCTGAGTCAGTTTTATAACAGAGCTGAAGGAGATCTCATAGCTCTTAACAAGACATCCAGGATGGGGAAAGCAGCAGGAACCGTAAAACTGGGATAAAAAGCAGCAATGGGCTTGTAAAAGCCAACTGCTCATTCCTGGGATTCACAGAGAAACCTGAGTGCTCCTCAGTTCCCTGGAAGGTAAAAGAGGAGTCGGGGTGGGAGAACCTGGATCTGATCAAACACAGCCCATCCTGAGGGGGGAGCAGGGTTGGAAGGGACCTCAAAGCTAATCCCGTTCCACCCTGCCATGGCAGGGACACCTCCCACTGTCCCAGGCTGCTCCAAGCCCCAGTGTCCAGCCTGGCCTTGGGCACTGCCAGGGATCCAGGGACAGCCACAGCTGCTCTGGGCACCCTGTGCCAGGGCCTGCCCACCCTCCCAGGGCACAATTCCTGCCCAATATCCCATCTAAATCTACTCTCGTTCTGCTTAAACCCATTCCCTGTGTCCTGTCCCTCCATCCCTTGTCCCCAGTCCCTCTCCAGCTCTCCTGGAGCCCCTTTAGGCCCTGGAAGGGGCTCTGAGCTCTCCCTGGAGCCTCCTCTTCTCCAGGCCAAACAGTCCCAATTTTATCTCCATTAAGCTTGGAATTCTTGGATAAACACAATTAAACCCAAACCATTCATTTGGAGTTGGACATATTTTGTTGGAGTATTTTGCCATTTAGGAGTTCATTACCCCGCTGGAGAAACTTAAATAATAATAATTTAAATTGTATCTATACCATTATTCAGAATATATTTGCCATATCTTACCCTAAACCCTCTCTCTTTTGAAAGTGGATCCTTTTTTTAATTGATGGAGAGGCTCTTCCCATCTGCTCCCATCTTGGTTTTCAGCACCACTGGATGCTGGGAGGCTTTTAGTGCTCGAAGGGAAAAAATATCCCTGCCCCATCCTGACAGTGACAAATGGAGCCCTTTCATTTGCTGCACTTCCAACAGAAACCTGCCTGCCACGTCCAGGAAGGAATGTTCAATAGTTCCCTCTAAAAAAGCATTTGGAGGGAGCAGAATCCCCGCAGGCACATTCCCCATCCCTGCCCGGCCAAGCACCTGCCACGGGGGGAGGAGACGGCTCAGCCCCTGGACAAAGGGCCCAGTTACACATATTTATATTCCAAGGTAGAGCCCACATTTATTTCTGGGTGCTGGAGCCTGGTGTGCCACGAAAAGGAGCTCCTAAGTGCTGGGAATGCAGGGGGGTTGTTTTTGCCAGCCGTAATTAAATGGCTGCGATGATTCCTCGGCTCCGTTGTCACTCCTGAGGGACCTTTTCTCTCAGCCTGGGGAACGGAGCCCTCCTTGGGCTGCCGGGGTGAGCACGGGAGCACTCCCAGCCTGAGGGAATGCTAACAAGCAGCTCCAGCTGCTCGAGATTTCCAGGGGAGCAGAATTTCCCAGGCTAAACCCTTCCTCAAGCTGCTTTATGCCTTTCAGACGAACACGTTTGCCTCAAAACTCACCTTGGGCACGGCTCCATGCACCAAAAGTGTGTTTGTCTCTCCTTTTTCTGGGGCTCAGAGTTGCCAGGGAATATTTTATGTGCGATCCAGAGGCTTTTCTGTGGCTTTGCCAGGGCACGGTTGGGACTTCGGAGCTTCCCAGAGGAAAAAAATCTCCTCTTGAAATTGTTTTGGCCAGGTGTAATAAATCAATATAAGTGATGAAATCAACCTCTGGGCTTTCTTCTTGCTAGCCCATGCCAGGGAACGTTTCTTGGAATAAGTGATGACATCTTCCTTAGAGAAAAGAGGGATGAAGTGAATTTTCTACAGACAAGGTCCATGCTCTGTTCCCTGGCTCTCCTTTAAAAATCTTCCTGAGGAAAACCAAAATCTGCTGCCCTTTTACCATCTTTTCCTACACCTGACTCTATTTACCTGCTGCACCCTCTTTGTTTAAGGACTTGGATTCTCTCCTGCATCCCACAGTTTCCCATCAGCCTTACCTGTGCAATAAATTGCCTAAAAATTGCTCTCAACCTGCATTTCATTAAAAACCAGCTGAATAGTCCCCCCAGAATCGACCAGAAGCTGCAGCTCCTTTCCTTTGTTTTCAATAATTTTGGAAGTCATTTCCAGATTAGAAGAAGTCACCCTCTGGCTGCAGAGAAATAATTTGGATTCCCCCTTGCTGGCAGGACCCTTTCCCAAATGTGGGCACATTTCATTCCTTATCTCCCATTAAACCCAGAGGTGCTATTAAAACCCAATATCATTCTGGCTCTGCAGGGAGCACTGGGATGGTTGTAACAGAAGAGGCTGAAAATAACATTTAAAACTCGATTGATGTGTGCATTTGAACGTGGCTGTGAGTGGTGGTTTTGTGTTTTTCTCACCTGTGCAAAGTTTCATTTCCAGCGAAATGCTGGAAAAATGACACCAAGTTTATTTTAAAATGCAGGAGCTGAGCAAGTCTGAGCTTGTAAGGGCAGGACAGAGGGAGAGGAGGGGATGAGGAACTCCCAGGGTGGTATCAGAGAGCAGAATCTGGAGCTGGAGATGGGGCCCTGCTCCCCTCTCATCCCGGAATGACAAATGGAGATGGATGCTTATGGATCCTCAGCTTTCTTCCCTCTGCTGCAGCCCGAGTGCCAGGCCTGGAAAACAGCAATTTACGTGCTGACAAACCTCCTTTGGAAATGGAACCACTTCTGGACAGGGGTGTTTGACTCTCAGACACCCCCAGCCAGTGACCTTCACTGCCCAAGGAAGTTTGGGTTTGGTTATACACAGATTTTTTTCTGCACTGCTAATTCTCATAATTGCTCTTTGCCCAAGAAGTTTCAACCTGAATATTGTAATATTCACTGTAATGTGCCTGATGCTCCTTCTGAGGCTTCAGAAGCAGAAATAGATGGAAAATACTTTCCTGGAGTGCCACAATCCCTCTGTATTTTCCTCGATTCTTTCTTTAAAATCTTCTAAAAAGAATGGTAAACCCCCCCTCCCGTGGTCACTATATTCTCTCTTTCTTATATCCAGAAATAATCATATTTATAAAATATTTTTGAGTGATACAGTTCTATTCTTATTTGAGATGATGGTTTTGCTCAACACATGTATTGATCAAGGAATACAAGTGAATGTTGCCTTGGTTACCTTTGCAAAACTCAGTATTTTTACCCTTATTTGGCAGATTTGTGCTCTACCAAATCCCATTTTCTCTTTGAATCTTTATTTCTGACCATTATTTACCAAGAACTTTGGTAGCTTTGATTAAATTTCTTTTAAAATCTTGTACTCTCACTTTCCTCTGGGCTTTTTTTGGGGGGGGCAATTTTCCTCTTATTATTACATATAACTTAATATCGGGAATTATTTTATAATTCCCACTAACTTAGCCAAATAACCAATAGCCAAATAACTTTTCCCGGGAACCCACTGCTCTGCTCCATCCCCCCGTGCTCATTCCCACAGAGCTGGGATCTCAATTAGAGCCTTAAAATGAATGGGATTTGGGAAAATCTTCTTCTTTTTGTGTCTTTAGGAGCTGAGATAAAATCTCCCTTGGCACGTAGAGTCAGGAGCGTTCTCCCTGTCCCTCCCTGTCCCTCGCTGTCCCTCCCTGTCCCTCCTTTCCCTCCCTGCCCTTC
>VZRQ01003555.1:32018-54104 GCA_013397975.1 Machaerirhynchus nigripectus | reverse complement strand
TCCACTTCTCAGCAAAATAAACCAGGAATGCCAAGCCAAGGAATCCTAGGAAGGAGCCTGCTGCCCTCTCATGGCTCCCGCAGCAAACAGCCGGGAGGAAAAGGGGAATTAACAGCTGGGAGGAACCTTCTTTTCCAGCAAAATTCCCTTTCAAGGCCCAGGAGCAGAACCCAGAACAGGCTGAGCAGGAAGGGGTAACTCTGTGTCCCGAGTTGTTGCAGGGAATGCTGTTTTGTGGGATTTTATTCCCTGATTTTTCAGCTTCTTTTCTACCCAGAGGTTGTTTTGATGGGGTTTGGGCACCACAGGAGCTGCTCCTCCAGCAGAAAACTCAGTAAATTCCTGGAAATCCCATTAATTCCCTGGGATAACTGGGTGATTCAGGATTTACGTGCCCCATCCCTGGAAGTGTCCGTGGCTGGGTTGGATAATGAGATCACAAAGGTCGGTTATCAGGTAGCTGCCTGCATTTGGAAGTTCCTGCTCTAAATTAGATTACAAACGAGGAAAACTCTGGAATTCCCCATGTCCTGGAAGGGAACAGGCTGCCCAGGAGCCAGCCAGGACAGGGAAGTGTCCGGGAATCTGCTGATCCAAAAGCTCAGCAGAAGAAGGGATTGTGCATCCCCACTGCAGCCACTTCCATGGGAGGAAGGCAAAAAAGAGGGGGGGAAAAAAAAGGGATGCAACCTAATCCAAGCTTGCAGTCGGTTTTAGGAGGTCGGAAGGGAACTGGCCCGGCTCTTGCCAAGGAGGCAGCCCGGAGATGAATGGAGCTGTGTTCAGTGCACTCATCCTCTTAACGAGCACAAATCCTGGCAGCTCCCCCTCAGGGAAAGGGGAAAAGCTGGCACTGTCAGCCTGGTGCACTCCTGAGAGGAAAATCAAGCTCCCATCTCATCTGAAGCCGGGTAATTTTCCACATTCATCACCTGCCGGTGGCCGCAGCGCTGCTTTTCCCCGGGAGCTGTGCCTGAGCAGGTCAGGGGAAGGATCCTGCCTCAAACCGGCTGGAAGGTGATTCCCCTCCGACATCTGAGTCCCAACTGCTCCTCACCTTGTGCCCCAGGGCAGAAACGCTGAAAGCTGAGCTCGAGTGGAGAGGAGCAAGAGGGGGATTATCCAGCAAGGCACCCCCAGCTCCCATCTGCTCCCCTCTCTTCCTCCTTTTACTCCCCCAAGGAGAAATCCAAGGCAGTCCCTCACTGCCAGGCCATGCTGAGCTGTCCATAATGGTTGCTCTGGCTCAATAAGTGACTTCTTTTTTCCCTGGCTACATAAATCACTTGGATGCTTCTCCTAGAGTGACCGTGATTGAGCTACAGGGTTTCAAATAACCGTATGTAACATTAACTGGGCAATACATCCTCACCTGGCTGGCTGTGGAGGGATGGCTTCAGATCAAAGAGGAGAGATTTAAGCTATATATTGGGAAGGGATTGTTCCCTGGGAGGGTGGGCAGGCCCTGGCACAGGGTGCCCAGAGCAGCTGTGGCTGCCCCTGGATCCCTGGCAGTGCCCAAGGCCAGGCTGGACAGGGCTTGGAGCACCCTGGGATAGTGGAAGGTGTCCCTGCCCATGGCAGGGGGGGGAATGAGATGAATTTTAAGGTCCCTTCCAACCCAACCCAAACGATCCTCTAATTCTGTGATTCTCCTTGTGCAAGATCTATTTTAGCTTCATAGTTCACTCTCAAAGTTTCACACTGGGTAGAAGTTACACCACACGGCAGAAATGCTGAACAAAGGCAGCTTTTTCCTTGAAACCACAGCAGATCCTCAATACCTGGTGAATTAACAGTCACCCTAAAGTTTAGCAGCAGCTGAAAACATTTAATAAGACACACTGCAAAGCTGCAGGCAGGCAAATGCAGTAATTTCTGGTGTGGGCACAGCTCCTGGACAGCACGGCAGAGCTGGTTAATTCACCATTAGAGAACAGAAAGAGCCCGTGCAGCTTTGCTGGTACCCACAGGCACAGAGACTCAGTCAATAAAAGCAATCCCTGTCCCCCAGGAGCCATTCCACTAAAGAGCCAGCCAGCTCCTGCTGTTTAAAAATCTCTGCTGGTGGGAGAGCTGCCCGAATTAGCAATCGATGTTCTAAATCAGGCCCAGGATCACAGACACAGTTAATGATTTTTATTACGGGGGTATCAGAGAGTTGAAAATAAATATTCCTCTGGCAGCCCTGGGGCAGGTTTGGGTGGGGGGTGGAAGGCCTGAAACCAGGATAAAAGAATTCATGGGATCACGGAATGGGCTGGGTTGGAGGGGACCCTAAACTCATCCAGTTCCATGGGCAAGACACCTCCCACTATCCCAGGGTGCTCCAGCCTGGCCTTGGACACTTCCAGGGATCCAGGGGCAGCCACAGCTGCTCTGGGTGCCCTATAAATGATGATGATGGATGCCCCCCCTGCACACAGCGCTCTGCTGCCGCTCCCCAGCGCTGGCAGGGAATTCCAGGGAGGCACAGGGTGCAAAGTTGGTGACAATTCTCTGTGGGTTCGCTTCCCCAGGGCCTCGTGCCTCCCCAGCTGGGGTTGGGGGCTCACCCGGGCAGGGATGCGTGGCTGCTCCTTGGCGTGCAGAGGCTCCTGTAGGCAGAGAATTCCTTTCAGTCCTCTTGTTCTGGAGGGCTCTCACATTTACCTGAACCCCACACCCAGGGGTAAATCCTTTATTAGACATTTTTAAACACTCTGGAGACCTTTTACAAAATTCACAGCTTTTTTAAAGCCTTCAGCTGCTCCCTTTTACTGCCCTGAATGTGTCTGCTCTCTGAAGGGCTGCTCCAAAGCAGACTGAGATTCTTGGGGATCGATGTCAGAACCCATTTGTGCCCTTAAAACTTTGTGGGGGATTTCCAGAGGCATTCAGCTCGTCTGGGAGTTCTGGCCAAGGTGCCTTGGAAGTGGAATGAGGATCCAGCTGCTCATGATTTACAGGGGAGCAGCTCATCGGGTGGCAGATGCTGCTGTGGGGACAGAGCAGGCAGGACGGGGCCGGGGAGAGCAGCTGAGAGCAGCTCTCAGTGCCCGGGCAGGGAATTCCTGCCCTCCATTTGAGCTAGAACATCCAGAGGCAGAATCCCAGCCTTGTTAGTCACCTACAGCCTGAACTGCTGCTCAAACCCGGGTGTTTTTAGCGTTGTAGTGACTTTGATCTGTGCTCACATCAAAGCAGGCAAGACCTTCTTACACAGAGACTTTCTGGTGTCTGCAGGCAAACAAGAGGCCTCCAGACTGATTTTTACCAGAGCCATGTGCTCCCAACAGGCATCCAGAAGCTGGATTGGTTTTATTTCCCGAACTAGCACTTCCCAGGTAGTGGGAAGCTCCTGCTCTCCTGATGCCTTAGGTTTTAATTTTTATATCTTTTGAATCCTGTGTTGCTCTGTGTGTAACTCTGAAGTTCCTTGTAGCTCGTTAGCTGCTCTCTTAGGCCAGAGAGACACAACAAAGCTTCTGTGAGCTTGCTGCTCAAGGGCACTCAGAGTGTCCCAGGCCCAAAGGTGCAAACTGGGGCCGCGAGAGAGGTGGAGAAATTGAAGAAATTCCATCATTAGCTAAAGCTTTAATTGGTGAATTTATGCTGACATGCAAATGGACCAAACCTATAAAAGTGTGAAGAACTCGTGACTCGTTTTCCATCTCAGGGGGGGTCCATTTTTTGGAAGTAGCCTCTGGCTCCCCAGGGTGCACCTTTGAAGGCCTTTCAAATAAACCCGTGCCTTTATCCCCTGCCTCCTGCCCAGCCTGTGTTCCTAGGGAGGCACCCAAGGCATCGCTCCAGAGCAGGGGCTCTCGCTCCTGCCGCGTGGTTCGGCCGCGGTTCCTGGGCCCGGAGCGGGGCTGTGCCCTGTGACGGATGCTGGCCGGGTCCGGCGCTGACACACGGGCCCTGGCACCGGGGGAAACTTTCTGCAGCCCAAGCAGCACTGGGGAACGTTTGGGCTGTAGCTCCGGCGCTGTGTGCAGCCCTCCCCGGCGCTTCCAGGCGTGCAGAGCAAAGATCATCCCTGATTTTACTGACCTGTGCTGTTGGAGTCCGAGGCATGCCTCTGTCAGCCCTGGCAGGTCAGGGAGCCCCAGAGCCCCAGCGACGGGGTCCCAGACCCTGGCCAGAAGCCAAGGATGAAGGTGGTTTTGATCTTAGTCCATGGGAAAAAATACCAACACTGCGAGAAACATTGCAAAACACGAAAGTTTAAAAATAAGTAGTGGTTTAGTGTGTTGCAAGGTAAAAAGGTAGACATTAGGATTTTTAGAGTAAAGATAAAACACTTAAGATGGAGGATTTTGGGTGTTACCCTGCCTTTCTTCTTCTTCTTCTTCTCCTCCATCTTCTCTGGTGATGGTGGCACAAAATGATTGGTAGAATGAAAAAGAGGTAGAAATTACGTGTCTGGAATAGGTGCAAACTAATTGGTATAAAATGGTAAATAATAAATAGGTTGTGAAGAATGGTTGGATCATGGAAAGGGTACAAAAGGGACGGGACAGCCCAGGACTGGGCAGTTCCCACTCGGACACGGCTGGCATCAGGCTGCGGCCGGAGCTGAGAGCTGGCTGGAGATAAGGAGAAATAAACAACCTGAAACAACATCTGCAGGCGTTTCTCATCTGTTGGGGCTCGAAGGTAAAGCTGCACAGAGGTGAGAGAGATAAAGAACCTGGACTTGTGCGGAGTCCAGAACTCCCACACTGTGCCACCCTCGGCTCTTAGAAACCCTCTTTTATTTTGATTTTATTCCCCGCTCTGCCCTTACCGCCCTTTTAAGCGGGAAGGAAAATCCCTCTGCTTTGGTTCCTTTGAAAGAGCACGGCTGCACAAAGTGCTGGCTGCTTTCATCTCCAAACTTTATTTTCCTGACATAAATAGTGAGGATTCACCTCTTGTACCTCCTCATCCCCTCTTCAAAATGCTCTTTTATCTCTGCGAGCACCTCTTGTATCACAGGACAGATGTGGAGCACGACTGAAAACCACACTGGAAAGGGAAATTAGGCTTTTCTTTCCTTTTTTGAAGGAAAAAAAAGGCTCTCCTGGCTGCAGAGGTGAGGGGCAAAGGAGCAGAAGTGCTGACCACAGTGAACACGTGCTCTGAGCAGGATTTTGCACTTTGGATCTGCCCCAAGGTCCCACTGCTCCCTTCCCTGGGAGGAATGGGAAGGGAGCTCCCCACTCCTGGGCAGTTCTACAGCCATGTGGCTTTGTGAGCACGTTAAACACTCATTAAACCGGGCAAAGGGGTGCCCTGGCCATAAATCCTCACTGATAATCCAGCTGGGGGACTTTGTGCCAGGGAGAGAGGTGTGGAGAGGGGCCGGGCACAGCTGCCCGAGGTGTGGCTGTGCCCTTTGCTCTTGGCGCTGCTCAGAGGTCTGCAAAGAGCTCCAAACAGGATTTTCCTAATGTTTCTATCCATTAATAACCTGTAGATGCTGGGTGTCTCTGCTGCTGTGGCATTGCAAAATCGTTTAGGTTGGGAAATCCATCGAGTCCGAGCATTCCCAGCGCTGCCAAGGCCACCACTGCCCCCTGTCCCCAAGTGCCACATGCCCAGGGCTGTCCAGTCCCTGCAGGGACGGGGACTCCACCCCTGTGTTCTGTGGGTTTTGGCCACAAGTGCCATTCCTGGCATGCCCAGGAGCCTCCAGACCCGCAGCAGATCCCTAAGCAGAGGAAGGAGAACATGGAGCACCAGCACCTCCGTGGCCGTTTCTCCTCATCCCAAGGGATCCTGGTGTTTGCAGTCCTCCTGTCCCTCGAGATCCCAAATCCCACACACCTAAAACGATGTCTTTGATCTTCGTGCTCAGGCCAGAAGGCAGCTAAAGCCAAAAGAGGCTTTTGTGTCCTCAGAACAATTTGGGAATGAAACTCTGCACGCAGTTCAGAGCGAATGCAAATCTGCTGTCCACATTAACCTTCCTTCACACCCCCTTTTCCAAGGTGTCCTTAAAAGAGGATAACGTCCTTTGGTGCATTTTCAATGGGTCTTTCCTGCTCTTTCTTCTTGGAATATCTGGCGTGGTCATAGAAATAGATGATGATGAGAGAAGCAGTGTTCAGGACAAGGATGAGCAGCATGATCCAGTAGGAATATCCATAGCTGTGTTTGGATTCAAGGTGTGTCTGCAGAGAGGAGGAACATCCATGGGCCAGCTCTTCAGACAGGCTGTTTCCTTGGACGTTCACAGGGAAAAGGATCATGGCTATGAGGATGAGGACACCTAGAAAATATAAATATAAAATTGTATTTTTATATTAAATATGAAATTTTAGAGGAGAAACTATAGTGCTATTTATGAAGTGATTTATAGTCTGATTTAATCCTTGTCCTAGTGCAGATTTTTTAATCAATTTATCTAATATTAGTAATTAGTAAAATATGGTGGCATTTAAAGAGTTTTTGCCCCACCCAATAGGATCTGTCAGGTGTTGTGATATAGGCAATGATATAATCTAAAATTATAGATTCTCACTGGTTATTCTTAGATAAGGCCATTTAATTCAACTTTTTTTTCACTGAATTTAGGGCTGATGAGTATCATGTACTCACCCCTTTGGTGATTTGTAAACGTCTGTTTGATGTGAGCCCAAATCCATGGGTGGGCAGTCTCACAGCTGGATAAATATCACAGCTGGATAGAATCTCACAGCTGGATAAAGCCCTGCGCAGCCTGGTCTGTGCTCAGGGTTGGCCCAAGGTTTGGAGACCTCCTGTTCTTTACAACCTGAATTATTGGATCAGTCTGGCATGAGCCAAAGTGTGGTGTCTTATTAGATCTGTCTCTATTTCTTACAGCCTCCCAAAATGTAAAAGTTCAGTTGCTTTCACATTTAACTCAATATTGCTCTCACATCTCTGCTCTCCTCGTGCCAACAGAGCTGTAATCCCTGAACTTTGGTGGAACAGTTCCATTCCTTCTCTCCAGGCACCTCGTCCCACCCCAGCTCACACTGAAGCTGCTTCATTTTTTATTCAGGAGCACCCTGTAGGAGAATTAGGAACCTCCAAGATGACCTCCCCCATTAAATGATGCGTGATTTCCCATAAAAATACACCCACAGCAAAATAAACTTCCAGGTCACAGCACTTGCAGGGCTGTTAAAAGTAGCCACAACCCTTGGCCAACATAAGAAGTTATTTTCTCCCCAATATCTATTTTGGTCCTTTCAACTCAGCCAGAGCTTGCAGGTCCGGGGTGCTGGGCTCAGGAAAATCCCTCTGCTGTGATGAGACAATGATCTGCTTGTCTCAGAAGGGACTAATTGTCTAATTAAGCTCGTGTTCACTTTTCTTACTGCGTTTCACAGCTGTTTCAGCATCTGTGTCAAAAATGGGTGATTTTCACACCTCCACCTGTACTTGCTCCAGTTGAGGTTATCTGCACTGTTCCCTTCCCACCAAGGGCTGGCTGTGTCCCCAGGACAGCGTGGTGCTGCTGGGGACACTTTTTCCCTGGACCTGAAGAGCATTTGAAGGACAAAATGCCCATGCTGAAGTACTCTGTAATCAGATGTCCTACAAGGAAATTATTCAAGTGCAAACCTGTTGTTAGAGGAGGACCTGATCCTCTGGAGACTGACTGAGTGTGAGAGCTGCAGTCGTGGCCAGAGCAGGACAGGGAGGGTTGGGAGCAGCCAGGCTCAATCCAAGCAGGAATGTGGGGTTCCACCTCCAGGAGCTCTTGGACAGGTTCACAGCTCTAATGACTCAGCATCTCCACCATTTATTTTTTATGCTTAGGGAATGTTTAAACTTCCTTGCAGGTCCGGGGTGCTGGGCTGGGTTTTTTTTTAAGAGAAGGAAATCGATTTTCCTATTTCTCACTCCTCCAAACTGCTCCCTATAAATACGGCTACATAAACATTATTTTACTGTTGTATACCATATTTTTACTGGCATTTCCAAGATGCTTTTCAGGTGTCCCAGCAGGCACAGTTCAAAAGCAAACCCACAGAACAGAATGCATTTCCAAGCGTTCCCTCGTGCAGCTACTCCTTAATCTCGGAACCCGCGGGAACGCGCGCTACTCACCGCACGCGGAATTCCAGGTGTAGACTCCGACGGGTCCCAGGAATGTCTGGTAGGGGTTGCTGACAGCGTTGGTGCAGGTGAAGCTGGAGCTGAGCAGGGAGCTGAGCAGAGCCAGCACCAGCACCACGATGGTGGCAACGTTCAGGCTCCTGCTCCCGGTGCTGCTCAGGGCGTCTGCGACTGAAACACGGCGGGGTCAGGGGACAGGGACAGCCAGGGAGGGCACGGCCCCAGCTTGTGCCAGGGAGGGTTAGATTGGAGATTTGGGAAGGTTTGCTCACAGGAAAAGTGTGGTCAAGCATTGGAACAGGGAGTCACCACCCCTGGACGTGTTTTAAAGTGGCTGTGGCACTTGGGGACGTGGTTAAAGGTTGGACTCAGTTATCTTGGAGAGCTTTTCCAACGTGAATATTCCGTGATTCTGTGATAACCTGCCCTGCCCAGTCGGGTGGGCTCGGCCCATGTTATGACCTCCTGCCAGGGCTGTAATTAGAAGCTAATGAGCAGAGGTTTGGCTGATCCGTAGGGACTGGGATGGAGAAAGAGCAGGAGGTTTGGCCACAGCATCAAACCCAAACCCCACATGGGGTGAAGGTACCTGGGGCTGAAATAAATTCTTATCTGCTAATCCTGCAGTAAACTGGGTAGTAAACTTCTGTCCTTAATAAAATTTCCTTTGGACATGTCCAGACAGGAGTTTTCTCCCTAAACTGGATCAGAAATCTGGGTGTTCCTGTGCCAGTGTCTGGTAACCTCCACAAATGCCTATTTAAAACCCTGCTCCAATTTAAAACTCTGCTCCAGTTGTATTTCCTTTTGATACAGCAGCAGTCCCTCACATGCAATAAATTTAAAGGGAAAACTTTCCCAGAGTGCACTAAAGCTGCTGCCTGGACAGGTCAGGTGTGTTTGCAGGACAAACAGATCTGAGCGTGGTCATCCAGGGGCAGGTGAGGATGGCTGAGCTCACCTCCTGGCTGGATCTGTCTCCAAGCCCTGCAGGAAAAGCTTGGTTCCCTTCTTTTCAAATGGAGGAGCAGCTCCTGCTGTTTTCCCACCAGGACAGGAATGGGTTCATGAAGGGTTTGGCTCCCACAGGGCTGAGCTTTGTGGGCACATGGCCCTGACCCCACATCCTGCTCCCTCTCCTTTCCCCCAGCTTACTCCCAGATCATTCCCTGCTGGTAGTTCCTGGCCACATCTCCATGGCTCTGGTGGTCAAACCCTTCAGAACTGTCAACAATTTTTGCCTAAATCCTTCCAGTTACTTGGTAAGTTGCTGATAACAAGAGACTCAACCCCAAACGTGATATCCTCAAAGTGTATTTTGTTGAGGTGAATTCTTTTCCTCCTCTCAATTTAAAGATGGGAAAGGCAGCTATAATGTGCCTGTGGCTGCTTTATGTTGTAAGAAACACAATGACAGTGTTTTGGAGCTCTCTGTTCAAACAGATGTTGTGAGAGACGGATTTCTGTAGGAAAATTCCCTTCCTGTGCTGCTCTCGACGCACAGCCATTATTGCAAAATATCCAGGTAGTGCATAAATGGGTGAAATCACAGTAGAAGGAAAAAAAAAAAAAGAGTAAAAACCCCCTAAAGAGGAATAAAGATAATAAAAAGAGCTGTTGGAAAGGAATGAAGAGGAGAACTCCTCTCACATTTTGTATCATACTGCAGTACAAGTTAATTTCTGCTCGAGGCAGCGGCAGGTGAGGATGTGTTATGGAAATCAGTTGTGAATTTAAGCAATTTTCCTGGAAGAAAAGGAAAGGAGGGCATCCAGGGGATATCACTCAGTGAAATGGAAGTGAGCAGCTTGTACCCTGCACGCAGGCTGAAGCAGCCTTGCAGCCCTACAACCTGTGATCTATTTCTTGAAGCAGAAATAAGTCTGGAGCCAAATCAGGCAGGCTTGTGTCATCTCCCTCTGGCAGCCTCACTTAATTTTATTGCTCAGAACATCTCCACAACTGCCTGGCTACACCTCTTGCACCCCCTAATTGATGCTGTTTATGTCTGACACAGAGCTGCAGTTTAAGGGGTGGCATTTTGTCAGCCTCCAGCTGGCGTAGCCGTGTCTGCAACAGCAAAAGGCCGAGGGCTTCAAAGAAAATGCTCTTTTCATGGCAACTGGTTTTTTGATATTTTTTTTTATCCCTAACTAAAGCAGTCTGTGCAAACGGAAGGAATCTCCAGCAGCTGATCTGAGTGGGATCAGTTGTAAGCTGCAGCTGGATAACCTCTGGATCTGTGTAGAACAACAATTCAAGAACGAAAACAGGGTTTGCCCAGGTCTCTCCTTAATTTCCTGTATCTTCTTTTGGTTTTCATCCTTAATTCTTACATGTTTGGGTGGAATTTCCCAGATTTCACGGAGCTTAGCCAGCCTTCCCAGCAGCTTTTACAGCTCCACCATCACCCATGACACATCAGGAATTAATCACTGAAAAAAGCCCAGACAAACAAAAAATCCCAAGGAGAGTTCAACAGAGCTTCCTGCTTTTCAGGAGACCCCTGGAAACGGATGAGAACGGGAATGAATTCCAGCAATTTCCGAGCTTTTGTCACGCATTTTAAAAAGTTAGAAAGTGAAAGGTTCCTCCGTGCTGTGGGGAATCTGGAAGACTTCCTTGGGTGGTGTTGGCCTTGCTGGCTGCCAGCAGCTGGATAAATCCTGATATTCCAGACTCTCTGGGCGTGGCTCTTCCCGAGCCTGGCTCAAGCTCTGCGTGTTTGGCTTGGACCAGCCGAAGCTGTAACCAAACCCTCTGACAGACATTTATTCATAGGTGGTTCCTCTCTTAGACAAACCACTCCAACAGCTCAGGAAGGCTCTGAGGACTCTGGTTATTAAATAACTTTTGCATTCTGGCTGCCCATTCATCCCCAGAGCCTGGCAAGTGGCTGCAGTGATTTATTGCCCCATTAAGGCTGGGAAAGAGCTGCTCTGGCTGGGCACTACATGCACAGGGCACCGGCAGGAATTTTATTCCTTTGTCTCTCATCTTTGTGCTTGGAAATTTCTTTTAATGTCCTGGTTTCTAGAGAAATAAGTTGGTTTTTCTGTAAAGGCTGTGGATGATCTGCTTTTGATGGGTCATTGATAAAAGCCAGCCTGGGCTGTTGCTGAAAATAATCCCCAAGTTCTTGACTCTGATTTACCCTTCTGGGATTGCCCTTCTTTTCCTACACCCAAACGTGACAATGCCATTTGAGAATTGCACGTGGGGTGCACAGCAGAGCCCCCAGCCAGGGCACAGCTGGTTTTAAATCAAATATCAAATTAAGTCATGCTGAGATTTAAAAGGATGTTTAGAACTCCTCTTGCTGGTGCCCGAAATGTCAGAGTGCAGAAAGCTCAGCACTTTGCTCCTCCATAGCACTGGAAATCCATTTATTTCAGGATATCAACAAAGGAAACGCTTCTCCTGCCTTAGGAGGACAGGAATATAAATGAATATGGATATAAAGGTAGAATGTATGGAATTCTAGGCAGTATTTCTCCTATTTCAAATTTATATGGAATAGAACGATAGAACAGACTGGGTTGGGTGGGAAGGGACCTTAAAGCTCACCCAGTGCCACCCCTGCCATGGCAGGGACACCTCCCACTGTCCCAGGCTGCTCCCAGCCCCAGTGTCCAGCCTGGCCTTGGGCACTGCCAGGGATCCAGGGGCAGCCACAGCTGCTCTGGGCTCCCTGTGCCAGGGCCTGTCCACCCTCACAGGGAACAGTTTCTTCAGCAAATAATACTAATGTGAACATGATAACCATGCCTAGTACAGAGCCTGAGAGTTAATTTAAAGCCAGTTCTTCTCATGCTGGATACCAGCCTGACTGAACCAGTGAGGGATGTGGGCAAAGCCATATTTAGGTTATTCACAAAGCATCACTTTCCTTCAGCAGCTGTGGAAGGAAACTCACAGCTCCTGATGCTCGCTTTATTCATCCCTAAATAACTGATGGTGAGAGCTGAGATCCCTTTTTGTAAATGTTCTCTCAACATTTCATAAGTGATAAGCACAAACCCCTAAATCTGGTGAGGGAAAACCCAACCCCACCAACGCAGACCGTGCAGAGAACCAACACCCTTCACTGGAAGCAGAGTGTTGTGAGCTCATTTCATTAATTCTAATTAAAATCGATCTGGTGGCAACACCCAGGCCCTGGGACTGGGCTGTGGGAGCTGCTGTGCAGACACAGGCAGGGCACAATCCCTGGACTGCAGCCAGCCTGGATCCTCCTGTGCCATCAGCTCTCCAGGGCAGGATTCCACGTTTCCCACAGAGCCCAGCTAAAATCAGCCAGAGCTGCCCACGTGGCTCAAGGTTTGGGGCTTCAGCCAGCTGCCATGGGGGGCTATAACCACATATAAATTATTTCATTATTTATTGTTTACTCTGCTGAAAATCGCTTTCATTATTCTGCTGTCACTGCAATTAACTAAGATTGAATGACTTGGGGTTTTGTACTTGTTATGTAACAATCCCTATCCATGCTCCACCTTTTTCTGGGAATGCTGCTGTGCTCAGGGTTTGGTGAGAACAGAAATGTCATCGTGGGGACAGGTTTGTGTAACACTGCTCTGCCACCGTGGGAATTCAGGTGTTTCTGCAGGTGCAGCTTCAGGAATGAATTCAGCTGGGGAAGAGCTGGGAAGCAGCTGGAGGTTTAGGTCTGCTGTGCTGGGACATCTCACAACAGGCTACCAAAGAATGAAAATATTCCTTAAAACATCTTAAAATCTCAGACTGGTTGGGGTTGGAAGGGACCTTAAATCCCATCCAGTGCCACCCCTGCCATGGGCAGGGACCCCTCCCACTATCCCAGGCTGCTCCCAGCCCCAGTGTCCAGCCTGGCCTTGGGCACTGCCAGGGATCCAGGGGCAGCCACAGCTGCTCTGGGCACCCTGTGCCAGTCTTTATACCTGATTTAAAATCCATATCTCATATTTCAAAATTACTTCACGTACTCATATTTTTGGTAGCTTTCTTTTGGGTGGCTTTTTTCCCCTTTCACGTGTGTCACCAGCGTTATTGCTCTGAACTTGATGAGGCAGCAAGGCAGAAAAAATAAGTGCAAACCCTTGATCCTGGCAGCAGCTTTCAGGTTTATCTACCCTTGGGTGTTGCTGTGTGTGTTTTGTTCTTTTTCCCTGCAGCAGCCTTAAAACCTTTCCCTATCAAAATGGTGCTCATTTAGTAGTAGGTGGCAGAATGTTTAAAGTCAGACAATAAATTAACATAATGAAATTTTAAAAAGAAAGAAATCCTGGAAGGTGAATTAGGTTTGTAAATCCCTTCATAAAGTGCTGAGTGTTGCTTTTCCCTTCCTCACCAAACTTCTGACAATAAATTTGACAGAAAGTTCCCATTTTGTGGTTTTTTCCCTCATTCCAAGGTGCAGGCCAAGATCACAGGGGATAAGTTGGTATTGTCAGGAATGCTGCAGCATTTCTGTGCTTTTTTGGGGGTCTTATTTTATACCCCTTCAATCCCCAGGCTGTTTTGTGGTTATTGTTGTTCTCACAGTACTGTAGTTACAGGTGAATACAAGATGGATACGTCCGTCAGTGGCACGAGCAACCAGATCTTAGGTTTGGATTGGATACTGGGAAGGAATTCCTCCCTGTGAGGGTGGTGAAGCCCTGGAATGGGTTTCCCACGCAGCTTGTGGCTGCCCCTGGACCCCTGGAAGTGTCCAAGGCCAGGCTGGACGGGCTCCTGGGACAGTGGAAGGTGTCCCTGCCCAAACAGGGGTGGAACAGGATGAGTTTTAAGGTCTTTCCAACCCCAACCGGTGTGTGATCCTCTGATCCACTTCCAGGCGTGCCAGCACTCACCTTGGAACGTTGTTTTGGACACCTGGAGTCTTGCATCAATGAACTGCTCACAGGTGCCTGTGAAGAGGCCGTAGGCGAGGCTGACGGTGACGGTGGAGTTGGGGCGGGAGAACCGAACCTCGCTGCTCACCCACTGCGGGGTCGCCAGCACCACGCAGATCACCACGAAGGAGCCCACGCAGGTACAAAAAGCACAGGCAAACACGGATGTTTTCCTCCTGGACGGCATCTTTCCACGGATTTCCCCCCCAGTTCAGAGGGTTTCGCTGCCTTTAGTCCTGTTTAGCATGAGGGGGATTCCTCCTCGGCGCTGCCCGCGCTCTGCGCGAGCACGGAGCCGTCCTGCTAAACTTTAAGCAAACAGCGGTGGCAATAAAAATGTAAAATAATTGAACTTCGCTCTGGGGACAAGCTGATGCCATGGTGACAACCAAAGCAGCCTGGCAAAGGCTACAGGAATTGTCCACGGACGGTTTATGGTCCTTGCCAAAGCCTCGCTTCCCAGATCGCAGCTCTGCATTCATCCTGGCACGTTCCCAGCTCACCTCACTCCTCCTGGGACGGTCCTGATTTGTTGCTTTTTCCTCTTAAAATCCTGATAGCTGGGCTGGGAAGAAGTTTTGTTAAATCTGTGTCTCATGTTTTATGGTAAAGAGTTGTAAAATGTTCCTGCTCCGTCCAAACTCCCAGCTTCCCTCAGAGCTACCCAACCATCCCTTTGGGGAACCTCTGGAATTCCTTAAATTTGGGAAAGCATTGGGTTGCTCTTGGGTTTTGGTGGGGTAAGGAGGTCCTGTCTACTGTCAATGGGTTATTTTTGAGAGAGAGCTCTAATTCCTGATCAAATTCCACGGATTTTCACAGAGTAACTCCTTCCCTTTCACTTTTTGTCAGGGAGGAAACAAATTGAGCAGGGCTTCACTTCAGGGACGTAGTGGACATGTAAAGGGAGAAATCCTGAACAAAACCTATTCTGGACTATAAAGCAAGGGAATATATTCATTTTTTTAACCCCAGCTGACCTAAACGACAAAAGAACATGGTTTCAAACAGAACCTTCATTGCTTAATGAAAAGACTGAAGCCAAATTTCAAGAATTTGAAGAGAAATAAACTTAGTCCCCATTTTTTTGGGCTGAAACCCAGAACATAAATTAATAATTTATGGCCAGGGTAGAGTAACAGAGATTCCATTAGCTTTTACTTCTATTAATTACAATGTCATTATCCCACTTCATACTGAAGCCCTGCTCCTGGATCATCCAGAGCTTTTTAATTAACCTTTAGGGAACAATCTGCTTCAACAGCGCTGCTGCATCAGCCTGTGGAGTTCTTGTCCTGAAGCTTCCCTGCTTTGTCCTGTGAGGACAGGGAGAGATTCCTGAATTTTTAATGGATTTGAAATAGCCAAGAATTTCTCAGGAGGAGAAAATACCTGTTCTGCAAAGCACTCTTGTTGTGCTGAGATTTTTATGGTTTTATGATTTTTTGATCCCAAACTTTTAAGCAGTAATTAGACCCGATATCAATATATTTTATTTCTGGTCTTTTACATATTATAGTCTTGATTTTTATTTTATATTCCAAACTATTTGAGGCTTTGATGGTATTTTTGAGGTTGCTGTTTATAGGAATATATAAATATAATTTTTGAAAAGTATTTAAGTTTTATTCCTAAAGAATCTAAATGTGTCATTAACATAGTGGGAATCAGTCAGGATTTGATTTAAACTCCAAGGAATAAAGGGAAATTTCTTACCCTGTCTGAAGTAATAAGAAACCTGCCTCATTTTCTGTCCAGTACCCAGTTAAAGTTTAACCACAAAAACATGGGAAGGCTCTGTTAGGCTGATCCACCTCTCCAGGCTCATTAATCCATCAGTTCTATCCTCCAAAGGACACAGTCCAAGACTTTATAATCCAAGGGTATTTTCTAATAAACTGAACTAAAAGCTGCCCTCCTGCCATCAGCAGTGCCACTTGTCCCCTATGGAATATGGTTAAAAAAATCAGTATTTCAGAAGCGATGTTTGTCTCGGTAAAAACTTCCAGGGAATTATTTTTCAGCTCCTTCAAGTTTGATGAATTGAGCACCCACCCCTTTAAAAATACTGAACAGCAGAGACTCAGAGCATGGTGAATAGCCTGGGGTTCCCTTTCTTGCAACCTGACTCAATTATATTCAGTTTTTGGTGACTCAGCTCAAATTGTTCTGGCTCAAATCATTGGAACTCTCCTGTGGCTCAGGGAATTGCTCTGCAAATGAGACCATAATTTGCTTTTTTCTTGCCTGTGACCTTGAGGTTTATTCTCTGCCTAAGCTTCGATTCCTTGTCTTTTTTTTTTTCCTTCACAGCTACCTGTAAAAACATCATAAAACCTGGAATTAAAGCTGTGGTTTGACAGTACACACCTCATCACCTGAGAGAAAGGAGAAGAGATTGGTTTCCTCTGAGTCAGAGAAAATATTTCCTGATCAGCACCTTATCAACTCTGCCCCCACGGATCCTGACTCAGCCCTGCACAGCAATCGAAGAGAAAAATCAGATTAATTTGTTATGAACCACGGGGGCAGCAGAGAGAGCTGGAATCCTTTGCTACATAAAATTACCCATCATTTTTAAGGATTGATTATGTGAGTATTTCCCCTCTGTTTAAGTCAGTTTGCTTTAGGCAAAAAATACAAAAGGAAAGCCTTGAAATGCAAACATCTCGTGCACATCTATTTTTTTAATGTTGCAAACACATTCTTACATGTGAAAAGCACAAATCCCACAGTGGTTTGATGCCCACAGCTCCAGAAGGATCAGAGATGAGGGAGGAATTCCTCAGGTGAGGGTGCCCAGAGAAGCTGTGGCTGCCCCTGGATCCCTGGAATTGTCCAAGGCCAGGTTGGAGCACCCTGGGATAGTGGGAGGTGTCCCTGCCCAAGACAGGGATGGAAGGGGATGGGTTTTAAGGTCCCTCCCGACCCAAACCATCCTGGGATGCTCTCCCAAGGGATGCCAGCAGGGCAGGACCCAAGGTTTGGCTCCCAGGGTGATGCTCTCAGCTGTGCTCAGCAGCAGCCAGGGAAATTCAAGGTGAAGCCACTGCAGATTATTCTCAGTTCTGCTGCAGCTGCAACACTTCACTGCTGCTGCTTTAAAAGTGCCGTGTTCTGTTTAAATATTTAATTTTAAACCTATTGACTGCTGGCAAGGTGACTTGGCAGGAAGCGCTGCTGATATTTGGGGTTTTCCTTGGGCCTGACCTTCGTGGTGCATCCCTGTGTCTCCCACAAAGCCTCAGCATCCTTTTTAATTCCCATTTTCGATGTCTGATTGCAGAGGAGCTCAGCTGCTTCAGCCTTCAGCTGGTTTTGGCTCCAAAAAGATTCAAAGAAACTTCCAGGATGTGCAGGATCAGCCCGTGGATTCCGTGCAGGATCAAGCCACGTGTTACCACTGTTGCCTCTCCCTAGTCTGTGATGGGTAAATTGGAATTAAAGCAAATTATAGAATATTAAGAATGAATTCCAGGCTTTTTTCCTTGAGCACTTTGCAGCCAGCATTCAGATGGAAACAGGGATTTGTTTGGGAGAGGGAAATGGGATAAAGCATCAGAGCTTTTATGGGAGCTGGAGTTGAGAAACGTGGAGCTGAACTGATCTGCCAAATGATTGCAACAATTCTTTGGAAAACCAGGAGAGGGGTGTGAGCACAATTTTTATGGATCCCTGCCCGCTGCTGCTGCTGCTGGGTGGATTTGCACAATTCCATCTTCTGGTTTCTTCTTTCGCTCTGACCTTTTTTTTTCACGGCACTTTCGAAAGACAAAGCAAACACATTTTAAATTCTCCTTGGATTTCTTCCCAGAAAATGCCCAGAACTTCTCAGCTGAGAGCTCCATCACGGGGTGGTTGTGGATGTCTGAGCTGTGGCACTGGAGTGAGGTCACAGCTGGAATATTGTCCCTCGGACAGGTGGAATATTGTCACCAGCCCCTCGGAGCTCCATCCTGTCACCCCAGCAGCCAGCAGGAACTGGGAAAAAAACAGGGAAAAAAAACCAGGAGAATTTCCAGCTGGGAATTAAAATAAATGGAAGATCCCAAAGCCACCAGGCTGGGATCAGTGCAAATGTGCAAAATCCTGGTTTAAAATCATTGTCGCTGCCAGGGCATCCCTCGGATCCACTGCACAGTGAGTTGTGTCCACTCTGGATTCTTTGGACAAAGGCCTGGAGTGCCAGGAAAAGGGGGAATGGCTTCCCACTGCCAGGTGAGCCGGGATATTGGGAAGTGGGAACACCCCTCGCTCACGTGGCAGCTGCAGGGACAGCCCCAAAATCACCTTTTGTCCAAGACGCTGGGATTAAGAAATTATCCAGAATTCAGTTTTGATGGCAAACGGATCCTTCCAAGTTTATCTTCTGCAGCTTCTCACAGGGCACCCACCCCGGCAGGGGAAGGGGAGCAGCAGCTCCCTGAGCATCTGACTCCCTGTTTGTCCCGTTCCTCCCCATTTCCAAGCTGTAAAATCCTTGCTGGGAATGTATGCAGGTCGTTATGGCAAAATAAGGAGTTTTAAAATGAGGTTTTTAAATTATAGATCTATTTTCCATTTTTCTTTAACTCTAAAAGTCACTGTCTGCAGTTATCAAAACAACAGAGCTCCACCAAAGCCTTTAAGATCTCTCAGGGTGTCTTTTCTCCACACCCCAAAAGATGACACAGCTTTAAAATGATGTGGTTTGGCGTTGAGATGTTTTCATTCATGACTGAATTTGGTGAAATTGAGTGGTGAAATGCAGTTGACTGAAGAATGAGGGGGCAAAAAAACCTCCTGGCATTTGGAGAAACAGAAAACACAGCCCTTGCAATATTTTCATTCGAATAAAACGTGGCTTTGAAGCTGCTTCAAGGCGTGGAGTGTTTAAAACAACCCCTTGAGGTGGAGAAGGAGAGAACAGCAGGCAGGGCAGGCTTTCATTTATTGCAAATTCTGTAACAATTATAACAGGATGTAGGTTTGAACACTTCAATCTATTCCTACAGACTCCTAATTTTAGATTCCAAATGGAAAAACCTTCGACAAATACCCTTTTGAAGTCACTAAATTAACTACTGCTGGAATATTACACAGCCTCATGCTTTTGCCCAATTATTCCTACTTTGAAGAGTTTTTCCCTGTATTTCCAGGCTGAGATGCGTTTGCAGCACAGAAATCACGGATCTGTGCCGGTTTTTTGCTGTCCTGCCTCTGCCTGCCCGATTTTTTCAGGACATTTAAAATTTGTAGTCCAGTAAAGAGACATCCACTGTGCTGGAACACCAAAATAAAATGTTGGTGTTCAAATATTGCCTCTTTCCTACCATTTATTCCCAGAGCTTGCCCAATTACTCCTACTTTGAAGAGGTTTTTGCCCAATGATTCCTACTTTGAAGAGGTTTTTGCCCAATTATTCCTACTTGGAAGAGCTTTTCCCTGTATTTCCAGGCTGAGGTGTGTTTGCAGCCACAGAAATCACAGGTCTGTGCTGGATTTTTGCTGTCCTGCCTCTGATTTCCTGATTTCCTCAGGACATTTCTGATTTTTATTCCAGAATATCAGCGAAGAAGTCAACCTACCCTGCTGCTCCCAAGGGAATCGTGTTGGAATACCCACAATAAAATGTTGGTGTTCAAATATTGCCTTTTTTTCTGTCATTTATCCCCTGAGCTTGAAGCAGAGGAGATGTCTCCGTACCAGAGAGCAGCAGAGTGCCTGGAATTGCTCCAGGTGAAGTTCCCAGCACTTCTGCTGGAATATCATTCCTTCCACGCTGCCAAGGGAGGGGTGCAGGGGCTGGGGGCAGCCAGGAGCTGTGGGAAGCCCTGCAGCATCCCTGGGAAATTGGAAGCGAGGGTGAAGCGGCTGCCAAAGAGCTGCCACTGCTGAGAGGGTTTTGATTTGTGATGGAAAGAGAGGAAAAGACACCTGACCAGTGGAGTGTGAGGTGGAGGAGGGAAAGTCCCTGCTGGAGCAGGGTTGGGATGGGTGTGGGAACATCTGCCTGTTGTTGGCTTATTTTTGCAGTGTTTCAGCCTTCCACTTCCTTAAATTTATTTTTTGGTACAGCTCCTGTCTTGTTTCTGTCAAGGTAATTAAATTGCTACTAAAAGGCAAATCCCACAGCAGCTTCGTTTCTCATCCTCTCCCCTTCCTCACCAGCAGAAGTTCTCTTCAGACCTTGTCTGGAGAGATCTGGAATTGGGTTTCAAGACACTTCATCCTTCAGATCCCCTCTCCTGGCCTTTAAATCTGCATTTCTGGCTGAAGCTCTGTATCAGAGAGCATCACACTGGGTCGCTTTTCTGCAGCCAACAAAGAATCAGCCTCAGGCTGTTGGCTCCAGCTCGTTAATGTATCCTGGAAAACACAAATGGCACCAACCTGGCCTTGGAGCATCCTGGATGAGACCGGAAGGAAGCAGCGCTGGGAACACTGGTAGGGACTAAAAAGGCTGAATTATCAATATAGTGATGAACATGAGTGTGGAAGATTGGATGAAGTTTACGACTTTATTCCACAATTGCACAATGGATTTAGATATTCCCCTTCTGTCCAGCAAATCCCTGCCCACCACGTAACGCCTCAACAACTCCAATGTGCACGTTCTTGGTGCTTTATTGTACAGCTTGGCTCCCCGTTTCTCTCATGGCTAATTAATTTGGGGACCACACAGCCTAATAGTACTTTTAACTCCTGCACTAAGAGAAAATGTGGTCATTTTGTCCAACGTGTGTAATAATTCTATTTATTTTATTGCCTGGCTATAAGCACTCATTTAAATTAATATCCAGTTCTTTGCAAATGGTTACCAGTGAGAAAATTGCTGACTTGCAGTCATTTGATCTGCAAAAATGTTCATTAAAATCCAGCTCCTCCCTGGTGCTGTGCCCACTTGCACTGCCGTGTCTGCTCATTGAGTTTTAGCCTCCCACTAAATTGCTGTTTCCTTGTCAACACGATGCCAGAGGGACACAATTAGGCCCTGATGATGTTTCCTGCAGAAGACACAAATATTCACAGATGTTCTGTAATTTTTTTTTGTTCTGGTGGGTCTTTCTTTACAGCCCCTAATTGTCTGACATCCTTTGGAGCACCTAAATATTGGGTGCATGGGTGTGGGGGCTTGGAAAATAACATGGAGAATCATTAAGGTTGGGAAAGACTTTTAAGATCACTTGGATCTTTCCTGGAGCAGGGATTTCTCCTGCTGGGATGCTCTTCTTGCTCTGGGACATACTTTAGAAAACTTAAACGTGGTGTGCATTGGTATGGAAGGGTTGAAAGTAAAATATAGAAACATTAAGGTTGAGAAGGACTTTTAAGATCACTTGGATCTTTCCTGGAGCAGGGATTTCTCCTGCTGGGAGGCTCTTCTCGTTCTGGGACATCTTTTGGAAAACTTAAATATGGTGGGTATTGGTATTGGGGGGGTTGAAAGTAATGCAGAGAATCATTGGGAAAGACTTTTAGGATCACTTGGATCCCTCGTGGAGAAGGGATTTCTCCTGCTGGGATGCTCTTCTTGCTCATCCTTTGGCAAACTCAAACATGGAGTGCATGGGTATAGGGGGTTTGAAAGTAACCCAGAGACTGATTGAGGTTGGGAAAGACTTTTAGGATCACTTGGATCCCTCGTGGAGAAGGGATTTCTCCTGCTGGGAGGCTCCTCTGGCTCCGGGAGAGGTGTGTAACAGGGACTGGAGCCAAGAAGCAGCAAGATGTGCCTTGAGCCGCCGTGACTCCTGATTCCGGTAATCCCCTCCTCCCTGCCCTACTTTCCCACCTGCCGCTTCTATTTCGGGTCTCCCCGTCCCGCCTCACGGTCCCTCGGAGGGGACGCCGGGCACCGCCAGCCCCAGGTGTGTCCCTCGCACCGCAGGGCAGCGGCGCATCCCGGGGCGCTGGGCAGCGAGGGGACCCTGCGGGGTGGCAGGGCCGCACAGGGGGCTCCGGGGTCCCGGGAGCACGCGGGGATGGGGACACGGGCAGGTGCGGCATCACCAGAGCTGGGCGCGCTGCGAGGAGCTCGGCAGGGAGCTCGGCCCCGGCAGCCGGTGTGTGCCGGGGAGCGGCGGGGCTGTGGCGGGGCTGTGGCGGGGCTGTGGCGGGGCTGTGGCGGCCGCGGGCGGCGGTGGCACCGGCCCAGCCCCAAGGCCGCGGC
>VZRQ01003555.1:249-31642 GCA_013397975.1 Machaerirhynchus nigripectus | reverse complement strand
CCCCGCGCATCCCCGGACATCCCCGCGCATCCCCGGACATCCCCGCGCATCCCTGGACATCCCTGGATATCCCCGCGCATCCCTGGACATCCCTGGATATCCCCGCGCATCCATCCCAGGTGTCCGCGCCCCGGCCTCTGCCCCGCTCCCGGGATGGGGCTGGCGCCTGAGCTGCGCCTTTAAAAGCGATTTTCTCCCGTCGGTTCCCATCCGGCCCCTCCCGAGCTGAGCGGGGCTGGTGGCGGCGTTCAGGTGAGCGGGACCGGTGGCTGCGGAGGAACTCTTCGGGTCTCCCAGGGTCAAGGCTGGTGTTGTTTAAATTCGCTCTATTTCCATTCGTTCCATTTATTAGTTTGCTTTCACGCGACTTTTCACTGCTTCCCATCACGGGATTTTATTTTTGTCCTTACTCGCGGCTTTGTGGAAAGGGTTAATGGATATTTGCTGTGGGATGGAACAGCGTTTTCTAACTGTGAAAGGCTGTCTCCTGGTTTTTTCCCCAATTTTTCAGTGAGGTTCCTCTCCATGTGGCTTATTTCCATAGCGTGAAGTGATTTCTGTGTATTCAGCTGTGTAGCTGTCTGTGTGATTTGTATGGGGTAGAGACTGCTGAGTTGAAAGAAAAGGCAGCGCTTTCGTGCTTTTTTTTTTGAGATTGTTTTCCCCCTAAGATGCTATAAGCCCCGGAAAGTAGAACTAAAGAGGCAGAGAATTGAAAAAAAAAATTTTTTTTGAGTGCGTGACAGTCGTACCTTCTGTGCAGGTTGTGTTCAGGGCTCGTAAATAAATAAATGAATAAAATAAGTAACTTCTGATGAAAACTAACGACGTTCAGCTGGAAAGTGGGTGTAGTTTAGGAGAGGTTTAAATGTGGATAAAATGTGCTTTCCTCATCCTGGAGGGACGTTATCCCCCAGCTGGCTTTGCTGGGGGATAAATGAAACCAGTTAAGCCTTGGAATGGGAAGTTGCAGGTGGTTTGGGAGGGACCAGCTTTGTCTTGTTCTTGATCAGGTGGAATTTGGGCTTTGAGAGGAATCTTAATGGGGGGTAACGAGGTGTTTAGGGGGCAGTCTGTGTCTGCTTTGTGCTTGGGGTGGTGGCACTGGAGTGAAGAGGGGTGGGGATGGGGTGGGACAAGCAGAGACCATCAGGTTGAGGTCCCCAAGATGAGGGGGCAGTGCTGGTGTGGATGCAAACATCACCTGTGGGGTGATGGATCAGCCGAGCAAAGGGAATTCAGCTGAAAACAGTTGTTTTCTCAAGTGCCAGAGCGAGTTGAAATGTGTGGAGCGAGCTTAGAAAAGTGCGAGAAGAAGGGAAAGAAAATAATGTGAGAAACAAAATGGTGTGGGCGTAGTGTTTGATTGCTTTACTGTGCTCCCAAATAAAGGGGCTGCTGTGCTCCCCCAGCCATCCTTGCTGTGCTGTGACTGCCGTGCTCTGTGTTCCTGAAATGCTGGGAATGTGTTCTCCCAAGCACAGAGCAAAACTGAATTCCTGCTTTGAAGGCGTCCCTGACACCTTTAATAAACCCAGACATCTTTATGTACCTAAAGCAGGGTGTTTGGGCTGCAGGAATTTCTCCTCAGGCTGGGAAGTGCAGGTGCTAAGTGGGGAATTTTAGCACATTTAGGTCCTAGTTTGAGTTTGTATCTTGGTTTCTCTCCTGCTTTCCACCTGACATGTTTATGGTTATTTATCTGTTACCAAGCTCAGTCAAGGTTATTTATCTCTTGAGTTAAGGGCTGACTTTCAATAAATGTTAAATTCCTGAATTTTCTTGGTCTTCTTCCCTCACCCTCCGTGGCATTCCCAGCTCCTGGGTGGGGTCAGGAATGCGCTGCGTGCGCTGAAATTCTGGGAAGCTGGAAATGTTGAGGGACTCAGCAGGTTCAGTGTCTGTGTAAAACCTTCCTGTCCCACGCAGGTGCCCGTGGAGCTGGGGCAGAGGGCAGAGCTGGTCCTTGCCTTGCACAGGGCACCTTCCCAGCTGGAAGGTGACAGCAGTGGAAGAGGATTTGGAAGCTTGTTGGGTTTCTGGACCAAAGCTGCAGAGCTGTGGTATTAACTGAGCTGGTTTCAGAGGGGGTTACAGCAGAGCTCTGTCTGCTGTACTTGGTGACCTTTGTCTCGCTCATTTAAGAGGTTTTGTGAAGAAAAATGAGTGGACAGGGGTTGACAAACTGCCAAGTGAAATCGAGCTGGAGGAAGTCAGCAGTGCAATTCTGCCCTGTCACAGATGTCCTTGGTGTTCTCTGAGAGTCAGATCCACGTGTTACAGAAACACAGAAGGGTTTGGCTTGGAAGAGACCTCAAAGCCCATCCCATTCCACCCCTGCAGGGTGCGGGCAGGGACACCTTCCACTCACTGTCCCCGAGTGCTCCAGCCTGGCCTTGGACACTGCCAGGGATCCACTGGCAGCCACAGCTCCTCTGGGCACCCTGTGCCAGGGCCTCCCTACCTTCACAGGGAGGAATTCCCTCCCAATATCCCATCTAAATCTCCCCTCCTTCAGCTTAAGGCCATTCCCTCTTGTCCTGTCTCTCCATGCCCTTGTCAAAAGTCCCTCTCCAGCTCTTGTTATCAGCAGAGTGTTTATGTTCTTCAGGCTTGGTGATGTCAGGGAAATTTGTGCAAGGTTTTGGAGCAGGTCAGCTGCAGTGGAAAATAAAAAATGCTGCGGAGGAGGAAAAGCAGGAAGATCCCAAGGAATAATGATCACTTTTCGTGCTGCTGGGAGCACACACAGTCCACCCTGCTCGCTGGAGGAGTGAGAGGTTCTGCAGAAAAATGGTTCAATTATAGAGAACCCGAGGATTGTGTTGGTCCCTCCTGGGAATGATGTTGTCATTTTGTCAGTGTGACGCTGTGTTTCAGTCTCTGTTTCCAAAATACTCCTCAGCATGGATTTATGGCAGGGCTTAACAGCAGGTGGAGACCCCGTGTGTGGAGCTGGTGGCAGAGCACTCAAGGCCATCAGCAATGAATGATGATGTTTTGGTGGGAAAAAACCTTTTACATAGGAATTTAAAGTGAATTGTTCTGTATCTGGACATGCCATGAACATTTCTCAGGAGAAGTGGTCAAAACCAGATGTTTTGGGTAGAAGCTGCAATTCCATCGTTATTCCAGGGGGCTGGCAGGAAGGGACCATATTTCCTTTATAAATAGTGTGGTAGGAACAGCACAATGGGATGGGTTTGGTGATTCATCCCTGCAGACTCCAACTCTGTCACTTGCTCCACATCCAGCACCCCCAGGGAGGCTTGCAGTTTTCCGGGGAGGCTGCAGCTTTCCAGGGAGGCTGTGATTTTCCAGGGCTGCATCCCTGCAGGTTGGGAAGTGGCAGCGGAGCAGCCAAACCTGAAGGATGCTGTTTGGATGCCCGCAGTGAGCAGCTCTCTGCTCCTTGATAGGCATTTCATTATTGATCTCCTGCTGCAATATTAATGGCAGCAGAATCCCTCTGTAAGCTGCAATATCGTTCTGGGCCCGCAATGGGAAGTGGTGTAAATTGGATCCATGAATTATTAAGGAGTTCGGAATTGCGTGGTTCCAGCGGAGCGTTTACAGCTCCCCTGGATGTGACTCTGGTTTTACGGGCTCGGAGCTGTGTCAGGGAATGATTCGGGTGTTGCTTGAACTGATTTGTGATGTGGTGCAGCAGAATTCAGGCTGAATGAAAAGTGCTCTGGGCAGGATTTCTGCATCCTTTTAAACTCTAATCTTACATTTTTTACTCATTGTGCCTTTCTGCACAGGGTTTCATCCCGGTGTTGGTTTTGCCCTGTCTGATCTGCATTATGCAATCCCAAACACTCCAAGTGTTAATATGAAAAAGCCACCTGCCTGTATTTATTCCAAACTTCTTGCTGAAATGTAGAGATCTCTTCGGGTTTGTTGTACAAATATATTTAATGCTTGTTTAAGCCAGAGCTGAAATGAGATACTGATAAGGCAAAGATTAGGAGGAGCTCAGCAGCAGCATTTTGTTGAAGTGTTTGTACAGGATTTAGTTTTGAGCTATTCACATCATGGAATGTATTTTTAAGGCACGTTCAGCTGACTTACTGCAGGTATAATAATAATTCCATCCCTGACATCCCTTTGCCTGCCCAAATCCTCTGAGTTTCCTGCAGAGGATGCCTCACCAGCGACATCTCCTGCCCCAAAAATGCCCTTTTCCCTTTGGCTCCTGGTGCTGACTCAGTGCTGAAATGGCAAAGTAAAATCTGCTCACAGAGATCTGTCTGTGTTCAAAGGTGTTTCCTGGCTAAGGGAAGAAATAAAACTGGGAAGAAATTTGCTGGGGTCGTTTGCTGCTTGCAGTGATGATGGATTGTCACTGGGAAATGTACAACTCAGTTGTGGGGTTTTCTATCACTTTTATCCCCTCTGTAAAAAGGAAAAAGTGCTCAGTCCTGAAAACTTGGCTTATCCGAGATTTACTTTTTCTCATGTACAGCAATAATTCTTCTGGTAAGAATGAGAGATCTGAGCAGGTAAAACCAAAAAACAAAACTGTAAATCAGGCAGAGGTGAGATCAGGCATAAACTAAAAAAATGTATGAGTGAAGAAGTGACAGTTTCTGGATTTTTGTTTTGGGAAGAGGCAGCTCTTTCCTGCAGGAGTGTGAGGATGCCCGAGCAGCTGGAGGGAGTTGTGCCAAGAACAGCTGTTCCCTGGAGATAACACACAAACAGGGATGCAGCAACCAGGATCACCAGGAAGAATGAGGACTCGGAAAGGCTTTGGTTCAGTAGTACAATGAATTTTAAAGAGAAAGCAAATAACAGATTTACAAGGGAAGAAGTGAAAAGTGTGTTATTCATGTCACTTCCAAAAGATCAAGACAAAATAATCAGGTCAGCTAAAGGATAAACCTCTGACTTCTAAGTTTTGTTGCTCTGGAGAAAATAATTTAGACTGAAATACCTAACTCCACATCCATGGCCAGATCTCACCCTTCTGAGCTCAATCAATTCCAGGTTTCCTGATGGTTGGGTGTTCCTTTAATTGTTGTGGGGTTTGAGTTTTCTTCCCTTTCACCAAAATCAGTCTCTGTCATCTGGAATAACTTCGGGAGGAAGCTGAATTGGAGCTGCTGTGGTTCCACACAGTGCCCTTCCAAGACCAGCAGAGTATTTTCGGTTGAGCCAGACTGGGATGAACTGGGAACTCGATGCTTTCAAACACGCCTTTGCCATGGCTATGGGGTGATGGGGGTTGGGATGAGCACTGAGTGGTTGGGTTTGGCTTGGTTATAAGAGTTGGGACTTCCCTGCCTGTGATGCTGAATCCCAAAGGTGCCCCAGGAGCTGCTGCTGTCCTGTCTGTGTATTCCCAAGGGTGGGACCACGCTCTGTGAGGTTCCGACCATGTCTGCTTTTATCTTGGCATTTGCTTCCGAGATTTCTTACCTCCCTTGGTGCTTTTAATGGAATTTTTTGTCCGAAAGAAAATCTAACTCTGGTGAATGAAAGTCAGTGTGATCACAGCTTGAAGCCAATGATGAAAATTCCTGCTTACAGACCCTCTGGTTTGCAGGATATTTGATAAAGGATCCGTAAATATTTCATCACCAAGAGCTGTAATTCCTCAGCTTCAGAGCAGTTTTCACTCCTAACCCTTCCCTCACTCTGCTTGCTGTTTCTTTTGGTAAATTCCATCTTGACTGTCTTTTGCCCTTTAATCTTCTCATCTTTGCTGGTTGTCCTGGATGAGTATCTTCCTTTGCATTCCTAGCATCAGTTTCTGCTGGAATATGCTGTGGATTGCTCGAGCTGCAGTGCTGGGCTTTTCCTGAGTAGTAAAATCCTGATTTAAACAAGCCATAAATAACGTTTGTACCCCATGTTCTACGGGTTTAGATGTCTCAGGTACTGAGTCTGTTTAATTTAAATTTGGATTTCATGAGTGTCGTCAATCATGCTGCACAATGTCACATAAAACATTTAATTATTCAATAATACTAATTGATCTGCAGCCTGTCTTTCTACTAATCTGATACAACAAAGTTTGCAAATTGCTGCTGAGAGCAGGATTGTGGTGGAACAGCTTTCAGATTGCTGCAGGAAAGCCTTTGTGTAACCACATTAAAATGATAGATGCTTTCCCTGTTAAACACAGGGCTGGGTTTAAATGGGTTCACGTTATCATTTTGTTTGCAGATGTCAAAAGCTCATTAATTTTAAGTCGAACTCCCTACCTTGCTGCCTCAAGTTGCTTTTAAATTACACATGTGCTGATCAATCTTGAAAAGCCCAAATTAAAAACTCAGCTGAGGGCACGTTTCAAGGCCACAGATCCAACACTTAATTCTAATCTGTTTTCCACAGGCAAACCTCCCACTCCAGCACCGGTTCCCAGCAGAAGTGGGGGGAGAGGAAGTTGTAGAGACTTAAATATTTCTGGGAAGGCGGAGAGGAAAGGAAAAAGTGGAAACTGGGAACTATATTTAAGTAATGACCTATTTACATTACATAGTTTGGACCATTAGAAACAACTTGTGATGTTGAGATAATTGGTTCTGTCATAATGGGGCATTTTTCAAGGAGGAATCTCAAATCCTGGGGTCAGTTTTGGGCCCCTCAAGGCAGGAGAGACATGGAGGGGCTGGAGCGTGTGCAGGGCAAGGAATGGAGCTGGAAAGGGGCTGGAGCCCCAGGAGAGGCTGAGGGAGCTGGGAAAGGGGCTCAGCGTGGAGAAAAGGAGGCTCAGGGGGGCCCTTGTGGCTCTGCACAAGTCCCTGACAGGAGGGGGCAGCCGGGGGGGTCGGGCTCTGCTCCCAGGGAACAGGGACAGGAGGAGAGGGAACGGCCTCAGGCTGGGCCAGGGGAGGCTCAGGTTGGATATTTGGGAACAATTCCTTCATGAAAGGGTTGTCCAGGCCTGGCAGAGCTGCAGTGATGGAGTCCCCATCCCTGGAGGGATTTTAAAACCATGTGGAGGTGGCACTTGGGGACATGGGGCAGTGGTGGCCTTGGCAGTGCTGGGGAACAGTTGGACTCAATGATCTTGAACCTTTCCAACCTAAAAATTTCCATGATTCTGTGATTTTATTCCATTTTTAAGCCCTTCTCGATTTCACCTGAGCACAGCATGACCTGGGACACACAGGGAGTGCAGCTGAGCTCTTTACAGGCAGATTCTTCACTTTTTCCTTTTTTTAGTCTCTTTGACGGGTGAACTGCCCAAGTTATTTACGAGTTTTGGGCTCGTGTAACTTGAGCTGTAATTTGTCCTGAAGAAGCCTGAGAACTGCTGCACTGCATCAAACTATTTACCCTTGAAATTTGGCCTCATTTACCAGAATTTTCCGAGGAAGAAACCTGAATAATTTCCTTCGAAAAATCACTGAACCCTCAAAACTTTCTGTGTGAACAGAGTTTTACATTTCTGTTTTCAGGAATTAATACCGTGCAGGATGCTGGTGCTGACCATGTTCTTTCAGGGCAGCTCTGTGTACTTTTACTGGGATGGGATTTAAGGATGGCTGGGCTGTCCCTAAGGTTTTTTCCCCTCATTCCGAAGGCCGTCACTGGGAGCTGTAATCGGAACCAGCTCCGGAGCGTGGGAAAGGAGGGAAGGAAGGAACTGTCCTGCCAGACAGCATTTGCAGAACTGTGCCCAGCTGTCCAGGGCCTGGGGGAAGGGAGGAAGCAGTGGTGGGGTAATTTTCAGCTAGAAATGCAGTCACAGCTGTGTATTACTTTTCAGAAGTGCGGTATAATGGTTTTTAAAAAAATTTTAATTTCTCCTAAATTTAGATCTAGTTGAAACTCTTAAATTCAGTGCCTTCCACCGGCTCTCCTGCTCTCCTAAACGTGAGGATAAACCATGTCTTGTGCTGTTTTCTGTCCATCCAGCAGTGCTTTAGACACCTTTAACCACCTTAAATGACCATATTATCATTCAAAGATGTTTGATTCACTCTCTCTGATGATGGAAAGGAGTTTGGGAGATAAACTGGTTGAGTTTCAGCGTTGGGTAATGTACATTTCACACATTTATGTCGGTACAAAGGTAGAAATTGATTCTTACCACCAGAAGAAATGAATGAAAGCCAACAGAACAAGACAAAAATAAGAGTGTAGTATTTTTAAGCTGCGATTTCTGTACAAATAACAGCAATCACTATGGTTAGATAAAGTACATGGATGGTTTGAATGGGAATAAAGCAAGGTGGGAGTTGGGGATTTGCTTAGAAGTGAAACTTCAGCCAGTTGATGTTTAGTTCCCGGGGGTGGCAGTGGCTTTGTTGGGGAGCAGAGGTGTTGGGAAGGGCAGGATGAAGAGAACCATGAATTGAAGTGAGGGCTGTGGGGCTGCCCAGGGCGAGTGGCAGATGGGCAGGGGATGAAAATCCCACCTGAAGGACAGGGTTTCCAAGGGGGGATTGGAAGATCCCATCTCTGCTCTTCACCTCCCCGGGATAACCAGGTACAGGGAAGAATTTGGAGCTGGTGAGGGTGATGGGCTTTGAATTTCTGCTTTGAGCAGTCAGAGCCTGAATGCAGAGAACACGTTGCACGTGTAACTTTACGTGCATAAAAAACTTTGTCATAAAAATCGATTTTCATTGCAAGATCTGCCCTCGTTTTTTAATGACTTGAGCGTGGCTGAGCTGTACCTTTCACTTAGTTAAACTCATTTCCCAGCTGCTCTTCATTTCGAGACACGCAGTGGCTTTGGTGGTGGTTGTTGAAAGTTGCTTTGATGTGTGAGGATGAAACAAAAAAGGTGGATTTTAGAGAAAATGTGAAACAAAAAAGGTGGATTTTTGGAGAAAATATGAAACAAAGAAGTGGTGGATTTTTGAGAAAATATTGTATTTCTCTTGAGTATTTTCTCCCAGAGGTGCTACAAGCCCTTTGTTGGTGTCCAGTGGGCTGCTGCTGCCTGAGGAGCCACAAACACCAATTGTTTTCGGGGAACATGACTGGCTCTGGCACTGAACACTGCAGCCATTCATGGGCGCTGCCTCCAGGGCTCATAGGAACCTTTATCCCTGCAGGGAAACTGGAATTTTCCTCAGGGACAGAAGCAACAAAGCCCGAGGGGGAAAATGAGCCCGTTCAGCAGCGATTTGTTCCATCCTGTCAAGGGCAAGGCAGGAGCGTAGGGAAGTCCCCTCTTCCCTCAGCCAAAGGCAGGTGATGGCATTTCTTGGTATTTGGGGCTGGTGGTTGTGTTTTATGGATGTGAAGTTTATTTTTCTCTTAATCTCCCTAGGTCAGGAGGGCATGATGCTTTTCTTAAAAATTCCTTGTAGTATTGGTCTTTCTATTATAATTTTATCTTAAAAATACCGTGTTAATTCTATATGCATTGATGAATTGTATCTGTGGGATGCAAATGTGGCAAAATCCTGTGATTTCAGGTAGAAAAGGGACTTTTCAAGCTGCTTTCAGCACCTCAGATCAATAATTAGAGTGATGCAGCACATAAATATCACAGGGAGCAATGCATTTGCAGAATTGATGGCAGCAGGGATTTGCTGCTTAGGCGTTTGCAGCAGTTGAGCAGAAGCTAATAAATTATCAAAGGTTTTAAAGGTATTAAAGAGATCCTGTTAATTTGCAGGGCCGAAAAGAAACAACACTCAGAAACCACAGAGGCATTTGTGTAATTTCCAGCTCTGTGTTTAAGAACTCCCATGAGGACCTCTTAAAACCACCAGGTGTTTTCTGGCTTTTTAAGTCTCCCTGGAAACATCTAAACAATTGCATCACGTCGCTGCTCTTTGATCGGAGTCTTTAAAAGCTGTAACTCTTGTTTAATTGCAACACGGGATGTTTGGCAATAGGAATTTGGGAAACAGTGGCTCCTTAAAATAGCTTCAAGCCTAAGGCATGGTAAATATGTAATTAATTCTGGTTGTATCAGGATAGTAAATAGTGGCAATCAGTAATTGTTGTGGTAAAATTAATTTTGGGATCGTTGGGGCAGCAGTTTTGGTGTGGTTTTTTAGTTTAGATTTTTTAAAATTTATTTTAATCATGACCAAATTTAAATAATTGTGCAAGATTCGTGTTGATGGCAGCAATGCCCTGGTGTTGCCAGGTCCCAGAAATGGGATTTCTCCATACAGAATCCCCGTAGCCCATTTTGCTTCTGGATCCCTTGAGAGCTCTTAATTTTACCTCCTTTTTCCCAAGTCATGCAAGCAGGTATTAAACACGTTTGTGCTGATGTGGCTTTCTGGAGGAAGAATGGGCAAACAAGGCATCCCCTGTTTATAAATTGCTGGGATGCTAAAATCATCTGAGTGCTCTGTTTCCAAGCAAACAAAGCTAGGACAATGGGGAAAGGATATTGTTATTGGGCCTCTGGGACTCTCCTGCTGCATTTTCTTTTGAAATAGGCTTTAATATATCTGACCTGATACCCTGAGCTGGATAAGAATATTCCAAGTGGATAGCTAGCTTTCCTTATTTTGGGAATGTCTCTGCTGCTGTCTTGGGTGTCTGTCCATGAGCTTTTGGCCAGGTAGGATTAAGTCTTTAAAACCTCTTTCAGATGGTCCACTTGGATCTGAATGGACAAGGAAACTTCAAAGTCCTGGATCCTAGAGGGGCCTAAAATTACATCATGGCCTTGTGATCCAGAGATCCAAATCCAAATGATTTCTCTTTTCACCCTCGAATAATGTTAGCAAATTTATTCTGCAGGTGCCCGTCAAAGCTTTATTTTAAATGCAGTTTGGTGTTCACTGGATGCCCTGGAGCAGGCAGGGATCCCTCGCTGCAGCCTCAAGGAAAGCACTTGAATTTCACTCCAGCCTGGGTTTAATTGAGCAGATTTGGGAGGTTTTCCGAGGTTGTTTTTCCAGGAGAAGGAGCAGCTTTCTTGCTGGGAATGCTGAGCAGTGGTTCCCGTGTGTGGGTGGGCTGTGTCTGGGCCCTGTTACGCCTCATTTTCGGCTCGTGTCTTTGGGGGAGACCTTCTGGCCATTGATGTCTTCAATAACATTTTTACTGGGAGCATTTAAAAGAAAAATTCTGCTGGTTCTCATTTTCCTGTCCTGATGTTTCTGCAGAACAAATGGAACAAATGTGTTGCATATTCGTGCTGAGTTGACCTCAGTTGCCCGTGGCCCACGAGGACCTGCCAGGAGCCATCAGGCTGTGCAGGCTCGATTTCAGCAAGACTTGTGCTGATCCTGGGATAAAATATTTACTGTTGTGAAATAATTCATGGTATTGGGAATATACCAGTTATGTGTAAGGATGTGGAGCTGCTGGAGCAAGTCCAGAAGAGGCCGTGGAGCGGCTCTGACGGCTGGCGCCGCTCTGGAGCCAGGCTGGGAGAGCTGGGGGTGTTCACCTGGAGAAGAGAAGGCTCCAGGGAGAGCTCAGAGCCCCTTCCAGGGTCTAAAGGGGCTCCAGAAGAGCTGGAGAGGGACTTGGAACAAGGGATGGACGGATAGGACAGAGGGAATAGCTTCCCACTGCTGGAGGGCAGGGATAGAAGGGAGACTGGGAAGGAATTCCTGGCTGGGAGGGTGGGCAGGCCCTGGCACAGGGTGCCCAGAGAAGCTGTGGATGCCCAGAAGCAGCCAAGGCCTTTCTGAGCTGATGGATTCCCAGCTCTGTGTTGTTTAGTGCTGAATCCGTGTAGGCACATCTGACCACCAGTTTTTGAGGGAAAAGTTCATCTGAAAGACAGGCTCTGTTATTTGAGCCTTTCAGAAGCAATCAAGTCACAGAGGGTGTTTTCTCCATGGAAAAACAGAGCCTGTGCCAAAAGCTGGGCATAACTCTCCACTGTTTAAGGAGTGGGAGCAACTGGAGCAGCAGAAGAGCCCATGGAAAGTCCAGTTTGCGTTTTGACTTTAAACCCCTGCCATTTGTGGACTTCTCTCTGTAAAAATGTGTCATGCACTGGAAGTCCTGGCAGTCTGGAGGTGACAGGAATCACTGTCCTGGTGGTCATCCTCAGCCCTGAGCAACTCCTGGAGCTCTCTGAAGATTTACCCATGTCCATTTTTGTTTCAGCTTGGAGCTGTGCAGCTCCTTCCTCCTCATTATTTGCAGAACAGAGGGAGTCTTGTATTTTTGTAAGGAGTTTTATCTACTTTTGTTTCACCCTCCCACTGGTGGCTTTTGTTTTGCATCTGGATTTCTGTCTGTTTATCCAGCCTTTGAACAGGAACATCTGAGTGCTCCTGGAGCCAGCAGGAATAATGACTTAAGGAGGAATGGAGTTCACCATTTCTTTTTGGACCATTGTACTGAAGAATAGCTGAAATAAGCAAAAACTGATACATGTCTGAGTTTTCATCTCCCACATTGGACAAATAGTGGTTCTGGCTTCTGTGGGAAGGTCTTAGGATAGCAGCATCCAAGCAAAGAGGTCAAATCCCTGTAGGACACATCCAAAATCTTCAACTGAAGGAAACTTTATGTAAATGCAAACAAGAAATGCTCCCTGAGGGCAATAACTTTTAATTTACCCCCTCAGTGTTACAGAAAACAAACTTGCAAGCAATTTCTGCTCCTTGAAGCGTCCCTGTGAGTCTCTGGAGGATGCTGTCCTCTTTCTTGTTCACTTCTCCACGGAAGTGTCTCTCCAGTCAGATGAAAATGTAAAGTTGGGAGGCAGAGAAACAGTCTACTCACATCACGTTAATCCTAAAAAATAAAGGAAGAAAAGGCTGTAGGTGAACTTGGCATCCCAGCACTTTTATAATGAAAATTGACAACTGTGGGGGGAAGTCACATCTCCTGTACATCATTAAATGACAAAGCAGATCCTTGTGTCTTGCTGGCAGACCCTGGAATGGCTGGGGCTGAGGAAAGGCTGCCTAGGATGGAGATGAGGGTGATACTCAAACGTTTCCTGCTGTTGAGGTGTGTGATTGTGAGAAACCCCTGTGATAAAACTCAGTGCCTCAGAAAGGAGAGATTGTGTGTGCTTATCTGGAAGTTACCTTTCCTCGATGCTGATAACATTCTGAGGAGAGTAAAAATGGAAATTGCCATCCCCAGCCTCGTGTTATCGCACTGGGGACAGGTTTTCTATGGCTCCAGTGATGGAAAAATATATTCCTTTAATAATATTGAATACAATCTGTGCCATAGGGGAAGTAGAGTTGCATTATATGGGATGTGGGAGGGGGAATTGAAGGAAATAACTTATTCAGTCTTATCAGGGATCTGATGTGGATCCCGGGCTGCAGCAGGGTGGGAAGGGGGTTTGTGCTTCTGGTCCCATCACATGGGGCTGAATTATTGTGAGGTCTGTGCAGTCCTTGAGCTCCAGGCGGGATGAGAGCAGGACCTGCCATTCCCTGGCTCCATGAGGAGCTGCCTCACTCATCCCAGTCTTCCTGGTCTGTTCATCTTCCCTTTTGCCCCTATGGAGCCACGATGGGACAGAGATTTTTGGCCAGGAGAAGTTCAAAACCAACCAGAGGAGGCAGACAAAGACTGAAATAAATGAATTGGTGCTGATGTCGTTTTGTCTATCTGAGTGAAAGCTGTTGTGGTTACGTCAGTGTCTTCTTCCAGAAGAATCTGTCTTCTTCCAAAAATTGTTCATAGGTTTCTGCCTGTTCTCAGCTACTTATTCATGCCCCTGAGCTGCTGCTCTTTGAGGATGTAGAACATTTTTTTGCTGGCTGTAAATCCCATCAGGGAAGTGTTTCCTTCTGCCGGGCTTTTGCCTTCCTAATTTAAAAATGAATTTATTTATTTTAACCCAGGTATTTTCCTGGCCTGGCGCAGCAAACACTGGTGCAGGGTGGTGCAAGGTGGCTCGGGGAGTTCTCAGCTATGGAGGGAGGGGACGAGAGAGGAAGGTTGGGAAACAGAAATCCTTTGATCTTGGAGGTTGTTTTTGTGCTGTTTGTATTCCTGCACGTGCTGCACGCTTGTTTTTCCAGTGCTGTGAGCTGTGCCTGCTTTGTGTGATGGGGGAAAGAACATTTCCCTGATGCTGGGGGGTGTTTTAGACAGCTATGGGCTGGTTATGGGGTGTTTTTGATGGCTTTTGTGTGGCTGTGGCATTTTTAGATGTTTATGGGGTGTTTTAGATGCCTGTTGGATAGCTGTGGGGTGCTTTAGATGGCTTTGGGGTGGCTGTGGGGTGGTTTAGATCATTATGAGGTGGCTGCTGGGTGTTTTAGATTGCCATGAAGTGGTTTGGATGGTTGTGGGGTGGTTTTGGTCATTATGCGGTGGCTGTTTGGTGTTTTAGGTGGTTATGGGGTGTTTTAGATGGTTATGGGGTGGCTATTGGGTGTTTTAGGTGGCTGTGAGATCTTTTAGATGGCTATGGGGTGGCTGTGGAGTGGTTTAGATGGTCATGAGGTGTTTTAGATGGCTATGGGATTGCTATGGGGTGGTTTAGATGGTCATGAGGTGTTTTAGATGGTTATGGGGTGGCTATTGGGTGTTTTAGGTGGCTGTGAGATCTTTTAGATGGCTATGGGATTGCTATGGGGTGGTTTAGATGGCTGCATTGCAAGTGGTGGCCGTGTCTCTGTCACTGTCATCACACATCTGTGACTGTCCCAGGGGAGCTGCCTGGGTCTCAGGAGCCTTCCAGAGTGACAATGTCACCAACCCCCAGCCTTATCTCCAGACATTTAAAAGTTGTTTCCGAGGTGTTTCACGCCACAGATTGGCGCAGAGCTGAGTCATCAAGTTTTCCTCCCGTTAATTAATTAAATAACTACTGAAAACTCCTCATTAACAAACACATCTCGACTATTTAAAGGAAAAAAATTCTTTCCTCTGGGCACATCTGTTATCCTCTCCAGAATTCCAATCCCTCCTCCGATCCAGAGGCAGGTCCAGAGCTCCTAAAGCAGAACCCAAAGATGTTTGCTACAAACACACATCCCTTGTTAAGCAGTATTTACATAAAACATGCTGACACCACTTTGGGGAGATTGAGTAGGATGCTTTCTCAGCTGTTGAAATTTGCACACGAGATGGAAGATGTTTTGATTAAAAGAAGGGTTAGCTGAATATTTTTTTTCCCATTTATTCCCATGTGTCAAAATCAAAGCAGAGTTTCTCCAGGCGTTTTGCCCATTCTTGTTCAGTTGTTTGGATCCTTTCCCTCAAGGTTGGGATTTTTATGTATTTTTTTTCTCGTAGTGGAGGAATTCAGTTATTTAAGGAGATAAATACATATTAAAATGCCTTTTAGACAGAAATAAACACTATGACTGGGTTTAGCTTCCTGTTTATTTTTGGTAGCATTTGTAAATTCATTCTGGAATTTATTGGATAGGCAAATGGTGAACTGGGGACAGGCAGAGGGAAACCAGGGAGATTTTCTCAGTAATGTCCTCCTGCTGTAGAACAGCAGTGAAAAAGATCACAGCAATAGTTATTTTAGCTGCACACATTCTCCTTCCCTGTGACTAATCTGAGGCCATTCCTGTGATAACATTTCACTACGTGGTTACTTAGTTGACTTTCTGAGCTGCGTTTGAAAAGCCTCCTGTCAAGGAGGAGAACTCCAACTTTCCTAATCAGTGTTGAAATGACTTCTTAAAAGCCTAAAATGGAATCTTATCTCCTCTTTCCCCCTGCAGTTAGAAGAAACGTTCCCTTTGTCATTCCTTTATTTTTATTTGCTCTGTGAGGTTGCGAGTGCCTCTGGCCACTGAGAAACTGGAGCAAAAGCTTTTTTTAGCAACTAGAGCAGAATTTTCATAATAAACCTGATCCCGTGCAGTTTCCGAGCTCCTTTGGGGAGCAGAGAGGGAAGGAAGCCGGAATTAAGGAGGGATATAAGCAATGGAACTTCAAGGATCCTCATTCTAAAAGCTCTCCGCGGATTTGCTGCCGCCGCCTGGATTAGAGGACCCTTTAATTTGCTTTTAATTAAAACGATTTTCATTTATTCTGTGCCTTCTTCAGAGGTCCCAAGGCGCCTCGCAAACTTGTGATGCTGTATATGAAATGCAAAATGTGTATTCATGTGGTGCTGAGATTTCACGTGGAAGTTGAGGATGAAGAAGAGTTTTACCCTCATTTTTCTTTTCTCTTTTCAAGCCTCAGATCCCAATTACAGAGCAGCTTTTCAAGCACTGTTGTTGGACATGTTTGCTCTCAATGAGTTGGAGTCCAAAGTGTAAACATTGACCTTCCATAAATAGCTTATCTGGATGCTATATTTAAAAGGCCAGGGCTTTGTTTTTGCAATCTCATTCAGTTGGAGAAAAAAAAAAAAAGTCATGGAAATACCTTTTTTTTTTCTTTTTTTCAAAAAGGAAACGCACCTATTGGAGAAAATTCCCAAAGGAGATGATGGATTAAAATGTAAAGTGCTGCACAGCTTGGAAGTATAGTTAAGTTATGTGAATTTTCTTTTAAATAGCTGATCTTAATACAATGTAAATATTTAAAAAATGAAGAAAATCCTTTTCTAAAGAAGACTGTGCTGCATTTTACTTGTTTACTCCATGATAACTATTAAGGAGAAGAAGAAATGGGGCTTTTTGTGGTGGTTTCTTTCTTTCTGGTTATTTGCTGAGGCATTAAACCCTGGATCAGCACAGAAACCCAAGGAAATCCAAGGAATAATATGGATAATGCAGTTTCAGGGATGAATTTGATGTCCCAGCTGAGGTGGCAGAGACAGTGCTGGGACAGAGGAACAGCAGAGAGGGGGAGGCTGGCAGGAGCAAGGAATTTTTCCAGAGCCTTGAAAAGTTGATACATTGGTTCTTGTTTTGGGAGAAGCACAAATTGTAGCAGAGGAGATGCTGAGATTTTTTTCATGCTCTTGAGAGGTGGGGGTTGGTCTCTTCTCCCAAGGAACAAGGGACAGGACAAGAGGAAATGACCTCAAGTTGTGCCAGGGGAGGTTCAGGTTGGATATCTGGGAAAATTTCTTCATGGAAAGGGTTGTCCAGCCCTGGCAGTGGTGGAGTCTCCATCCCTGGAGGGATTTCAAAGCCCTGAGGATGTCACACTTGGGGACAAGGGGCAATGGTGGCTTTGGGGGCCATGGTTGCACTTGATGATCTTGGAGGGTTTTTCCAATGTAAACAATTCTGTGATTCTGTGAGTTTGAACAGCTCTGATTTAGGGGTGTCACATTTTGTACAGCCTCCCCCTAGTCTGCTGGAGGCAGAATTTCCCCGTGTGCTTTCAGGCAGTGGCAGAAATTCAGGGACTGTGCCATGAGTTTTTAATATCTGGTGTTTAAGAGGGAAAACCAGACCAAAGTCCTTCAGAACAACATAAAGATGCTTATTTCCTAATAAACTTGTGTCTTGAAAAAACGGGTCTTCTGCTCTCAGAGAAGAAAACCTGACTTTTGCTTGCTTACAGAGCATCCAAAATTTCCCTGTTCGAGTTTGGGGAAGCCAAATGCTCTTTTTGAGGATGTCGCACCCGAGCTGTGAGCAGCATATTTTCCCATAATACTCTTTTTGTTCCCTAAATGAATGCAGCAGTGTTTGCTCCTACGGAGGAGCTGCTTATGAAGAGTTCACAGAGGTTGCTCGGATCCTTGGAGGGGGGCACGGGGTTGTGCTCAGCACTTGCAGAGCATGAGATTTTGGGGTTTTTTGGGATTTAACTTTGAAATCCCAAATCTTTGCATGTGCAAGGACACCTTCCATTATCCCAGGTTGCTCCAAGCCCTGTCCAGCCTGGCCTTGGACACTTCCAGGGATGAGGCAACACTTGAGTGTTTCAATTTGAGGCATTTGGGTTTGTTATTTTCCCTCCACCCTTGTTTCCCAAACCTGGTGCCCATCTCTTGCTCTACAATCAAACCCGTGAGGTCTCAGTGTTACTTTCTGCTAAAACTGATCAGTAAAGGTGACTGGGCAGGTGGAGGCTGTTAGGGACAACATCAGTGAGGCACATAAAGCAAACTGTCTCCTGATGCCTCCTTCTCCCTGCTGTGTCCTCTCTTGGAGCAGATTCCTGATGGTTGGATCTTTCTTCAGGTCTGGAGTAGACTTTTTCCAGTGAGAAGCTGCTTGCAAACTTTGGCCTGAGAATCCATGGATTTCTGTTCTGTGGAAATACATCAGGCTGTAGGAAAGCTGTGTATTTAAAGAAAGTGAAGCTGGGCAGGCCTTTCATGTCTTTATTTTTTTCTTATTTTTAGGGGGCTCTTCCATTGAGTAAGAGTTAAAAAGTTGGTTATAAACCATCTTATGCAACCATTGCGTTCTGCTGCTCTGTAAATAATAATAAGTGACTGGTTTGGGGCTGTGTTCATCTGAGACCAAGGAATTACTGCTCAGGGTGATTCCTTGTGGAATTTTAGGCCATTGGGATGATGGAGTAGGCAGCAGCCATCCACACCCAGCTTTATTAAGAGGCAATTTATGCCTTTGTGGTGAAAACCCACAACAGTTGAGTGTTGGAAATGACTTTTAAGCCATCTGTGTTGCATCTCTGTGTTCCATTGTTTCATCCTGGCCCAGATGTTGGGAAATGACTGACAGGAGTTACGTGGAACTCCAGTGCAAATTGTTATTCTCTTGGAAACGAGGATTTTGTGGAGTTCTGGCTCTGGGGAGGTTGGATGAAATGGGCTTCCTAGAGGAACATCAAACACCACAGTTTGCAGCTGAGCGAGACCCCAAAAGCTGTGTGAGAACCCTCTGCTCTCGATCCCTTTTGTGGTGCTACCACCCTGTGGTATCAGAGTGAATTAGGATCTCCAGGAAAGTGGGACTTGTATTGTGTTGCTGCCCGTGGAGTGGTGTCAGCATCAGATGGAATGTCATGGAAATCCCGTTGGTGAGTCAGAGCCTGCTGTCCTGATGTGCAGCTTCAGGACGAGAGAAGTTCCTGTAAATGATCTAGGCTTGGTAGCACCTTCCCAGGCTTCCCCAAACCAGCGTTCCCTGGAGCAGTGATGTGTTCTGAAGGTGAGGGAGAGGGATGTGGAGGGGAGATTCCCAGGGTAAGCCAGGAGGGGTTTGGCCAGCTCAGGTGTGGAGCAGCCTCACCTCTCGCTGCCCTCAGGAGCATCCCTGCGAGTTTATCTGAAGCTGCAGACGCAGCGAGTGCCTCAGTGTTGTCATTTCAGTCGTGCGTGAAAGGAAGTTCCTTAATGAGCACGGAGCAAAAGTCAGTTTCATAATTACTGTTCTAAAACACACTCATGAAATACTGATGAATTTGCTTGACAGTTCCTGGAAAACCTACACTGAGGCCCAGCTTTCCACAGAAGATTGGCCTGAGTGGTGTCCAGAGCTCGCTGCCAAGCTCAGCTTTGCTGTGATCAGTTTTAAAATCACTTGCAACGTTTCTTGCAGGGCATGCAGTCTTTTTGGTAGAAGCAATTAATTAATGTCAGGTGGAAAAGGGGGCTTAAAAAACCCTTTGGGGGCACAAGAAAACTGGATCCAAGCATTTATTTACTTATTTTTTGAGGAGAGGCTGTGGGCCCTTTTCATGCATATTTGGGATATTATTGCACTGCTGTCAGGGAGCATCCAGGCTGAGCTGTTTGCATTTCTGCTGCACTGAGGTGTGGTGGCATTTGCAAATTCATCTCCCTCGAGTGCTTGAGGCAAATGGTCAAAACATCAGCAATTGCAGTCTGCTGGAATAACTGAGGCTTGTAAAGCTTTTTATATTCATCAAGAAGCAATTTCTGTTGGGGTTTTTTAACGATTCTGTACAAGGGCTGGATGTTGGTTAACACAGTCCTGATTTTTGTATTCTGTGTGCATCCAAAACATCCTAACAAACATCCTTAGGACATCAAACCCCTGGAAAACATGCAAAGCTTGACCTCTGAACACAGCGTTTCCTTCCTGTTTACGTCGGCCCGGGCCCTTAAAAAATGATTTATTTTGTTGTGCGGACGATTACCAAATAAGTTCACATCCATGGAAGCTGCATGAGGTAGACAGTGAAACCTGGCGTGGTTCTGCAGGTTTCTGACCTTCCAGGAGATCAGTCAGGACTTCGGTGTGATAACATCATCGTGTCACCGCCGACAAGGGCGGTCAAAACGAAACGTCTGTGCCGTAGCAGGGAGCAAACGCTGCAGCCAGCTTTGCCCGGCAGCTGCTCCTCGTTTAACCCAGACAAACACGAGGGTGGAGGTGTTTGCACATCATTTTCCAGCGGATGCTGTCGAGCCAAGCAGCCTGAGCAGCACCTCTGGCCGTGGCCTGGCTGAGGGGACGGAGTGCTGGCTCAGCACGTTGGCAGATGGCTCCCCTGTGGGAGCAGTTGCTGTGCTGGAGGGCAGGGATGCTCTGCACAGGGACATCCAAAAGCCTCCTGGGGCTGTCCAGACCCAAATCCAAGGGCATGAGGATGTGAAATACAACCTGGAGGAGAAGGGTGGGGGCTGAGCTAGGGAGGAAAGTCCTGGAGAACACCAAACTGAGCTCTAGCCCGAAGTGCAGAACACAAGGCTGGTTCTATGAGGGCAAATTGCTACTGGATTAATGGAGAAAAGAAAATTCCTTGTGAGGGTGGTGTGCAGGAGCCGGGGGCTGCAGCATCCTCTCCTCTGAACCCCCAGCACACACCCCTCAGCCTGGAGCTCAGCCCTGCTTCCAGCAGGAGGGTGGGCAGGATGATCCCAAAAGCCCTTCTCAGCCTCGCTTATTCCGTGTCGTGGAGCACTTTGGTCCACCTGAAAGCCTCTCCAGGAGGCTCTACATGAAGTGAAGGGACTTGTTACTGCTAAGTGTGAATTAAGGAAAAAAATGCAAGAGATGAGGAGACCTTGGAATGACTTAGGAAAGGGAACTCAATCTGTGTGCAACTCCAACTGCATTGGGGCATGTACAGCGTTACTGCAAAATGCTGGAGGCCCTGACAGTTCTGATCATCAATCTGCGTAACTTGTGCATTATTTTTACTAATTCTCATTATTCTAAGCAGATGTTTGGCATTTCTGTTCAGAGTGTATTGACAGAATAGTGGGGCTGCTCAGAGCGGGGTTTGTGCTGTTCTGGGGGAGATCAGTGCCTTAAAACATCCTGTGGTTACAGTCGGTCACTGCGTTGGATTTTCAGTTAATTCTCATGAGGGAGCTGTGCTTTTATGTTTCTGTTTTAACCCTGCTGGTGCAGAGTGGGAAATCAAACCAGTTCTGTTGATTCAGAGGAAAGCAAAATTTTGTACTTATGTAATGTTTAAATTATCAGTGCTTAGACACTACACAAAGGTAGAGCTCTGTTTAAACATGCCAAAGGTTGTTTTCCTGTCATGGAAATCTGATCTATAGACTTAGTGAAGTAAAAGCATCTCTACAGTCCACAGTTTGGGAATTTAAAGAAATAACTAAATTTTGGTCAAGTCAGTACAGTTGTGTCTTAAAAGACACCTATTTCTGTGGTTTTAGTGATGCATTTTGCATGGGGGGCTGAGCATCTGCTAATTAAATCTCAGGTAAAAGTTGTGTGTGTAATGGTTTTGTTCAGGTCTTTTTGTTGGAGCAGGGAAGGGTTCCCCTTTGCAGAACAGAAACCTCTGCAGGCATCAAGTACTGACAGAAAATGTATTTAGGGCTGGATCCTCCTAGAAGGAGAAGGTTGGGAAGCTGCACAGAAAGTTATGCAGATTAATTTTAAATTCTGCTCTGCTGGGGGAATCCTGCTGGGTTAGGAATGCTGATGGGTGAATCACTGGAAAAGCTCCTGCGGCCTCTTTTGGGCAGTATTTAGGGAAACGCTTCAGTGCCAGTGCAGGGAGGTGTGGGGGACACCGCGGGCTCAGCCGCAGCTCTCAGCATCAGCCACCTCCCCTGGGTGCAGGATGTGGTTCAGCCGAGCACCAAAACCTCGGCGTTTGGTCAGAAATCCCCTGCCTGGGGCCTGCCTGCCTCTGATCTGTGCCTGGCTTTGCACAGGGTTTGGGGTTCTGGAGGTTCAGGAGGGGTGGGCGGAGATCCTGGTCAAAGCCAGCAACTTCTTCTCGAGATCTTTGTATGTGCTGAGTTTAGGCTGCACTTGATGATCTCCAAGGTCTTTTCCAGCCTCGTTCGCTCCGATTCTGGGACCAGTTCTGTGGCATCCTCCCCTGTTTCACCAGTTTGCATTGCTTGGGATTGAGTGGGGTGAGATCCTTCCTTGGAATCTCATCAGGAATGTTCACTTTGACCAAACTGAGTGTCTTTAAACCTCCCTGTTTATCCTTTTCCCAGCCCCCTGAAGGATGGCATTTCTTTTATTTCTGTTATCCAGGAGCCAGCACAGCTCCTTGTGAAGCACCACTCTGAAAACCAGTGAGTGTTGGGGCAGAAAGATTGAAGGGCAGGAAAAGGGATTTATCTGCTCTCAGCTCCCCTCCTGTGTCCCATGGTTAAAATACAAAGAAGTTGAGAACTTCAGTTTTATATTTTCTAAAAATGATGTTTTGGATGTGTTCTCCATCACAGCATTATTTATAGTGGTTACATTTTGGGAAATAAGAAGAAAACCCCACAGTGTCTTGCTGTTCCACATCAATTAATATTTTTTTGTCATTACTCCTGAAGCAGAAGTTTTGCTTTACTGCTGAAGAATTGAGCTCTACACTGTTTATAAAAATGTTCCCTGCAGGTCCATCTTTTGCTGGCTCAAAGGCACTTTAAAAAGGGCTTTGCCTTATCTCAGTAGCACATCTCGGGAAGTCATTTAGTGAGCAAATTGCCACTTAATTGCCTTGATCTGCTGGTGAGAAAGATGCTCAAAATGAACTGTTCTTAATCATGATATCAAAATATCAGTTCTGTTCTATTAATTAGCATGCTGTGAAATAGGATATGTTTTTTAAGGAAGCTACTTAAGCTGATCTTGTTTGCTTTTTATTTTTAGTTAATGCCTTTAGTTGGTTGCCTGAAAGAATCAGAGCTCTGGGTGTGCGAGAGGCAAAGCAAAATTTCCAGGATCAGTGGATGATAACATGAAATTAGATTTTTCCATGAAATAAATTTTGAGGTATCTCTCAGGAGTTCATATTGTCCAGAAAGCTTCTCTTCAGACGTTGTGGGGTTTGTTTCATAGGATGTTTATGATTTAATTTCACTTTTACAAAAGCACTTTATAGTTTGTATTTGACCTGTGGACAGAAGGTCCCTTGGGAGCCAGTGTGGTTCCATTTCGTGTGGGTTTGGGGTTTGTTCTTATTTTAAAGTGCTTTTTTTGCAGAGTAGGATTGACTTAGTGTTGACCTGAGTTTAGTGACCGTGAATTTTGGGAGTAATTAGACTTGGCTCTCTGTTCTCCAGAAATACATAATATTTTTACAAATCTCTTTATGCAGCTTAGTTCTGTGACATGGCCAGAAAGCCACAACAGTGAAATAGGTGCAAAATCAGCCAGAAATGAGTTGCAATCCCATGATTTTGTCCAATTTATTTTTTAGCAACACAACTGTGATTCTTTTTTGGTCCTTCAGGGAAGGAACACGGTACAATTGGAATCTTTAAGAATCCCAGGCTTGTTCAGGTTGGAAAAGAGCTGTAAGATCATCAAGTCCAACCATTCCCACTGCCCCATGTCCCCAAGTGCCACATTCATAAATCCCTGCAAGGATGGGGACTCCACCACTGCCTCAGGACTCTGTGCCAGGGCTGGACAACCCTTGCCATGAAGAAATTTTCCCTAATATCCAATTTAAACTTCCCCTGGCCCAGCTTGAGGCTTCTCCCTCTCCTCCTGTCCCTGTTCCCTGGGAGCAGAGCCTGACCCTCGCCTGGCTCCTGTCAGGGAGCTGTGGAATGAGAAGTTCCCCCCTGAGCCTCCTACTTGAGTATGAAATAAATCAAATTAAGCATGTGATTGCTGTTCAGAACTGCTGCTTCTGCTCAGGCTGAGATCAGCTGTTTGAGGGAGCTACCTTGGAAATTAATGGCTTCAGCTGGAAAAGCAGATCCCCAGCACCAAATCCGTGTGCCCCAGGGCAGGCTTTCCTGCCTGGTGTGCCTGATGTGGTGGGCAAGGAAGGGATGAGTTTCAGGCACAGACTGCAGAGCTGGTAGGAAATGCAGCTTCCTCCTGTTTCTCTCCCTGCAGATGTATATTTATAGATATATTTAATTTTTTTTTCTGTGGAAAAGTATGTGAGAAGCCCTCAGTGCCTCCCGAGATTGAGATCTCTGGGATAATCCTCGCTGGAGCGGGCAGTTCTGCCAGACTCAGCGTGCTCGGAGCTGTGTGAGCAAATTATCCTCATTTTCCTCTCTTGATGGGAAGAGATTGACTTGGAGCTCGCTAAATCAGAGCTACCAGTGCAGGGGTTTGCAGCTGCCAGGACGATTTCTGGCCAGCAAATCAGTTCAGCTCTTCCATCTACTGAGGCTTCGAGTTCAAAAACCTTCCTGAGACATCACATTTATCTGCCATTTTTCCCATTTTTCCACAATTAGCAACTGCCCAAGGAAAAGGCCTTGTGGTTGTTAGACCCACAAAGCACAGGGGTGACCTCTCACCCCTCCTTCTCCCACGACCCTGCTCAAAATGAGTTGCTGTGGCTTCCCAGGATGTGATTTCCTTGCTTTTGTGTACATCCAATAGGCTTTAAATGAGCTTTGCCATCTCTCAGAGCATGATCTTGGTCCTTTCAAATGCCTGGAAATAGTTCTCCAGAGCCTGAAAATACAATATAATTAAAATTACTCTGCCTGGGAGATGAAAACTTGGTTGCTTTTTTTCCAGAGGGACCTGCTGTCTCAGCTTTGTGTGTCTTTTCCAAACACAGAATTTCTGTTCTTGCTGTTTGCCTGTACACGTGAAGATGTGGAGATGGGATTTGGATTTAATCTCCTGCAAACAGTGTGTCCAAGCCAGCTCTTGGGGAGGGTGGAAGGAGCTGAGCCTCAGTTTCCCAGGCTGGGTTTTCCCATGGGATTCTGCAGACAGAGAACTTACAGAGAAGAGGGGAAATTGCAGAAAAAAAAGAATTCCCGTGACTTCCCCTTCCATCCTCCCCCAGTCTTTGCAAGCAGGGTGTGATGAGGCTGAGGGCTGTCCATGGAATATTGTATTTAGCTATACCCCAAGTAGATTTTCTCTGATATTTCCTGGGATACAAATACGTGGCCAGGTCCTCTGGTGAATAAAAGAGGGGATTTCACTTTGTTGCAGTTTCAACCAGTCATTGATCAGCCTGAGTGTTTATTTTCCAATCACAGGAGGAAAATTTTGGTGTTATAACATGGCCAGAGCCTGTCAGGTTATTCCACTGAATCCGTGGGATGAGCTTTTATCACATGTTTCAGCCACAAGAAAAATACTCAGCCATCAGGTTTTCCATCCTCAGGGTGGGACTACACAATCTGAATTTATTCTATAAAAAAGCTCTCCCATTTTTTTGGCTGATCTATCCTCAAAGACGAGTCTGACAGGCAGCAGAATTCAGCTGATCTGAAAAAATGGGTCCTGTGGGGCAGCAGCTCTCGGGCATCTCTGCGTCAGTTGGAAAGGAGGTAAACAAAAGGAAAATAAAAATAATGTCTAATTGTAGGTCTTGCTGAAATGTAGCTCCTCTAGTTTAGTTGAAGGACTGAAAATTAACCAAAATTACATTTATAGGCTGTATATTGATTGATTTGGAATAAGATCTCCAGGAATATTAAATAAAAAATATTAGAGGAGGCTTGTAGAAAATACGAATAATTTGGGGGGAATATAATTGGAGGATCTCCTTCCTTAGTCTCCTGGGCCTGTAGTTTTTTCCTCTGGAATGTATCTGTGTGTGACTTGTCTCTATGAAACTGGTACTGTGGTTTGGGCTAAAAAGTGTGGGGATGTGTTTGTGCCTTGGAGATTGTGATCCAGAATGTTCCAGGAGACAAATCCCCAAGATTCCTGGAGCAGGAAACACAAAGAGCAGGAAACACAGAAATAGAGTTTCAAGTACCTTTCAAGAAATCTAGAAAGAGACTTGCTTTAAAAGTTTCCTTGTTTTAGAGCAATCCCTTTGTTACGGTGTGGGAAGCAATCACTCAAAACATGAGATGGAAATGGAAAACAAACAGAAGAAGTGAAAATATTGGGGGCTTTGTGTTTATAAATGACCCTGCTGGAGATTTGGGGGATGCTATTTCAAACCTGTTTCATCTGGGAGGGTTATTCAAATGTTCACTGCTTTGGTTTCATATCCTCTGGGGCTTCAAGTGTCATTGAAGGAATTTCAGAGTCTTTCTGTGTGGTTTTGGTTGGAAGGGACCTTAAAGATCACCCAGTTCCATCTCCAGCCATGGGCAGGGACACCTCCCACTGTCCCAGGCTGCTCCCAGCCCCAATGTCCAGCCTGGCCTTGGGCACTGCCAGGGATCCAGGGGCAGCCACAGCTGCTCTGGGCACCCTGTGCCAGGGCCTGCCCACCCTCCCAGGGAAGGCTTTCCTATCTGTACAACACTCCCTGGAGAAAGCCTGGGAGCAGCCAGGCTGTGCAGGCGCTGGCTGGATCTGTGACTGTGTTTGTGTGTGTTGTGTCTGGGGACACCTTGGTGTCCCTGGAATCCCTGGGCAGGGCCTGGAGCCATTCCCAGGATCCCCGGGGTGCCTTGGCACGTGCTGTGCTGCGAAATGTGCTTTTCACCTGTCATCCCCTTGTCCCCCCCTTCCCGCTGGTGTTTTGTCCTCAATGTGTGATGTGAAATGAGTGACCCGAATGCCACATCAGGGTCTGAGTGGCCGCCAGCCGTGTCTGGAGCACGGGCCCCGGGTGTTTGTGCCTCTTCGATGGCACTGGGGCCACCAGCAGGTCCCAGTAAGCACAGACAGATGGCCCGGGCAGAGGCAGAGCCCTGCCAGCTCTCTGTGATCACAGGATGCCATAGTAAACACTGGGCAAGAGAAAAGGCTCGTTTTTAATTAAAAACGAAAAGCAAAAATCCACTCTCTCACAAAACAATTGGATTTACAACAGGAGGACCTTTCCAAGGCCAGGATTTCAGTGGATGCTGCTGGTGCTTGGCATGGTTGGAGCCAGGGCAGGACGTGTGGCTGCCAGGCTGGTCCAGGCTGTGGGCTCTGCCCTGGCTCAGCTGCTGGTTTATTTGGGAAAATAAAACCTGCACATTTGGGACTCCATGTCCTGCACAAATGCTGCATTTCTATTTTATTTTTAAGCCACTTCTTATTTCCAAAATAGAAATATAATTCTCTTTGATCTTAGGTCCAGGATGCAGCTCAGTCCAAAGAGTTATTCCCATAGTAACAAGCCACACTTCACCAAGGGGTATTTTCCACCCAAAAATATTTTTGGATGGAATTTCAGCATCTCTTAACTCTGATGGTCAAATCCACAGCTTTGATATGAATTTCACTCCAAGGAGGTTCCTAAATGTGGCTCTCCTCTGTGTTTTACGGTGCCTTACAGGCAGCTGTCAAGGGCTGCTGGGAAAACACTCTGCCTTTTTTTATTCCTGTCCTCAAAAAAACCCCAACCCTTTATGCAAAAATCCAACTTGCAAAGTAAGGAGGAGAAACCAATAATTATAGAAATCCCTTACAAGTCCAAAATTAGGTTTGTGTGAGCTGTAAATACCCCGAACAGCACTCAAAACTCACTGGTGCTAAATATTTCCCAAGAGGATGTTTCTGTGTTATTGCTGTGATTATTGTGCTGGTATTCACACAGAGTTTTGTTCTGTTCCTTAGTAAGTGTGTTCAAAAGGAGCAGTCCTTTTTAATGCCATGTCTTGAGAAGAGTTTTTAAGGATTTGAATGGGAACTGGCTGTGGATGCTCAGTGCTTTGCCAGGCCTTTAGGATACGCATACATTTGATACAACAATGCCATCAGGAATTGCAGTGATGATTTTGAAACACATTAAATAGCAAAATATCCGTTTATTCTGCAGGAAGCGAGACAGCAAATGCATACTGATGCTGACACCAGCTGTCATTGGAAAGCAAATATTTTCTGGGTTGTTTATTGGTAGGCAGCAGCAGCGATGACAGCAGCCGATAGGAAAATCAATAGCTGGATTTTCCATCAGCCACTGCCTCTTGCCAAACGGCTTCTCCTGAGTGATACTGCTTCAGATTAGCATCTGTTTGCACACTTCTCTGGTAATTAGTGCTGTCAGCATCTGAACAAAAGGGAAAGTTGATTGTGAGGGTGGGCAGGCCCTGGCACAGGGTGCCCAGAGAAGCTGTGGCCGCCCCTGGATCCCTGGCAGTGCCCAAGGCCAGGCTGGATGGGGCTGGGAGCAGCCTGGGGCAGTGGAAGGTGTCCCTGCCATGGCCGGGGTGGCCCTGGATGGGCTTTGAGGTCCTTTCCAACCCAAACATTCCACGATTCTGTGATTGTGTGTTAGGAGCAGATGGGATAAGAGCAAATCCAGCAGTGAGGTCTGGTGGTGGCAGGGTTGGGGCCCATCCCTGTGTCCTCTCCCAGCCTGCTGCTCCCGTGGGTATCCAGGTGATCCTTCCTCAGTAGCATCCTCACTGCTGGTTTGGGGTTGAGATCTCCTCATCTCTTGATTTATTTCTCATCCTATTTTCCTGGCTACCATAAATCCATTTCCTCTTCCTCCCTTCCGAATGATGCTTCAACCTTTACTTCATTGCATAAATGTAATGCTTAAAATCAGCTGCTGATTAAACACTACATTGTCATTTTTTTGTTTAAGTTCAGCCCCTACCAACCTCTTTCTTGTCTCCTTCAAGGAGAGTAGAGAAGGATCTACGAGGACTTTGTTCAGCCTTCTGGCCCCACCTGCTAATCCTGCTGTGAGGAGTTCTTGTACAGGCTGGGATTTCTCTTCCAGCTTGAGTTGAAAATGGATTTTTAACCTCTGCTACAACGTGGTGGTCAGACCTGGAAAGGTCCCAGAGAAGTACCAGAGGTGCCTTGTTCCCTGTGCTGGACTTTTCCTTCAGTGAATCATCCTGACTTGCCTCAAATACACACAACTACAGCTGTATCCCCAAAACCCGGCATCCATCTGCTCCCATCCAGTGCAAGTGTTTCCTTCTCCTTTCCTCTCTGTGTTGGAAATGCATTTTTCTCTTTTCTTTCACCCACTCCAAACCCTATTTGCAGCAAACGAGGCAGTGATTTACTGCCCGAGGGGTCAGGCAGAAGGAGGGACTGTGCAAAAGCGAGGAGCAAGTGCCATTATTTGTGGAAAAGAAGCGTCTCTTGAAGTTAATTGAGGTGTAGATGAACTCGGCTGCACTCATTAGTGTCAGTGAAACTGAATATGCAATTTGCTAATTGCAGTGAGGGCACACAACTCTCAGCTCCAGACTACTTGGGGTATTTTTAGCTGTTCCTTTAGTCATCAGCTTCCACTTTTGTCTGTTCCAGGCACCGGTGGGAAAACACAGCAGCCCTTTTCTCCAGCAGGGTCACGCTGTTCTGAGCAGATTTTTTTTTCACTTCTTTTTTTTTTTTCACATAAATGGAAAATACAGCGTTTTTGAGCTCTTAGAGCTATTCTGGTGAATACTTCTTCCCATCCCAAAACTGTGATGTTTCTTTCTCTAAGTGTCAGCTTTTTGAGGATCCCTGGCCAGGTGGCAAGGTCTGAGTTGAAATGAGAAACCATCACTCCTGATAAGCAGCTGAATATTTTCCCTGATGAATTCTCCTCTCTCTGAACTGCAAAATGGTCTTTAAGGTCCCTCCCTGCCCAAACCATTCTGTGACTGGGCTGAAGCTTCTTGGCTGTGCTGTACTATGGCTCATCTTCGAATCTTTTCTGTTTTTAAGGAATTTTGCTGGTTTCCTCCAGGTAAAATTGTTCAGAACGGTTTGAGGTTGCTGGACTGGTTGGTAGGCCCAGACTGATGGAACAGAAATGAGGGGAGCAAACATCAGCTCCAGCTGAGCCTGGGCTGGAACAGGAAAATAAAGGAAAGCCACTCCTGTTTCCCAGGTCAAGCTGCAGCAATAATTGAGTGTATTCAGCTGTAGAGCAGCCAGGTTTGCAGCTGATGGGAGAATTTGGGATGAAAAGGGGAATGTCACACACAGGAATGTACCGGATGTGTTGAAGTGGTACAAATAAGGTCTGGAGGAAGCAGAACCTTTCATTTGTGTTTGGTCTCACTCTGTGGGGTCAGAAAAAACCTTGGCATTGTAAATTAGGGAATATCGACCTTTCAGGTGGTAGTTTATTCATGATGATAACCTTGTACAGCGTTTGTCTCCTTCAGAAAAGCAGCTGGGATATCCATGGGATGCTCATTCATGTGGGCACCTAATCTAACCCAGTCTGTGCACAACTGAAATAAAAAAGCTGAATATGTATTCATTAATTATTTATTTAGTATTATTTAACACTATTATGTTATTAGATATTATTTGATATAATTATTCTGGTAATGTAATTTGAAAATACTCATTTAACATATGTAGTTATTTAATATTTATTACTGCAAATTAACCAGGCTTCGCTGTCTGCTGCAGCAGCACTTGAGCATATGTTTGCTGTCAGCTTGGCTTGCAGAGGAAAACCTTCATGCTCCAAACCCACCACCTCTTGTGGGCTCTGTGTTTTCAGGAGGGGCTGTAGCAGCCCCGAGAGCTTTGCGTGCAGGCAGAATTCCTGTTTCGCTGCTGGGGGTTCCTTTCCCTCAGCTTCTACAGGATTTTCCCAGTACCATTTGTTATGCCCCATGATTATCAGTAGCTGCTTATACAGTAAATCTGTGATTTATGGCTGGCTGATTTTGATTACTGCTCTGCTACCTGGCTGATGTTGAATGATCTGTCGGAGGCGCAGGAGTCCCTTTGCTCAGCAGGACAAGGGGGTGGCTCTGCCAAAGCCCAGCCAGGCGTCTGCTCCTCGTGCTGACAGTGCTGGTGTGCAGGGTAACCTAAAAACACACTTTGAACCAGCTTCGGCTGAATTGATGTGACCTCTTTTCTGTTCACTGTGATCAGTACAAGGCAAGGAGGCAGCTTTAGTTGTTAATTTTTGTTTCCAGTCTGCCCGGCCTCCTCACGTTCGTGTTCGGAGGGCAGCGCGTTCAGCAGGGGCAGGGGGGACAAGTGGCACTGCGGCCAAGAGCTGCAGACCAGTTCACTCGGGATGTGGAACTGGCTTTAAAATGGATTCATTAAGGTTGGAAAAGACCTCCAAAACCATTGAGTCCAACTTCCAGCTGAATCCCACCGCGCCAACTCAACCATATCACAAAGTGCCACCTCCAGTCGTTCCTAGGACACCTCGAGGGGTGGGGCTGCATCACCGCCCTGGGCAGCCCCATCCAGTGTCTGACANCCTCCAAAACCATTGAGTCCAACTCCCAGCTGAATCCCACTGCGCCAACTCAACCATATCACACAGTGCCACCTCCAGTGTTCCTTGGACACCTCGAGGGGTGGGGCTGCATCACCGCCCTGGGCAGCCCCCTCCAGTGTCTGACAACCCTTCCCATGGGGAAATTCCTGCTGATGTCCAACCTGAGCCTCCCCTGGCCCAGCCTGAGGCCGTTCCCTCTCCTCCTGTCCCTGTTCCCTGGGAGCAGAGCCCGACCCCC
>VZRQ01003554.1:44457-103328 GCA_013397975.1 Machaerirhynchus nigripectus | reverse complement strand
TTCTTCCCCATCCCCAAGCACTGCCATCACAAGCTACAGTGTGGGCTGTATAAATAACGAGTTTTAAGGAAAAAAGTGCCCATACATGAGGAAGACTGTAAGACGTTTGTGTTCTTAATTTTCTCTTTTAATGTGTATATAAAGAGAGAAAGTAGTTGTCAGTAGATAGATAGCAATGAGCAGACAGAAAAGAGTCATCAGCTCTTCAGGAAGGGAATTTGAGCCACTCGTAGATTTAACTGAGTAATGGTAGCATAGCTGAGGAGTTCCTTGAGGGAGTTCCTTCAGAGGTTTTAAAAGCCATATAATTAGGAAATATTCTTGCCTAGCACTCTCGTCTGGGCTTTGCATCCACATAAATTCACTGGAAATACGAGGTTCTGGTCTAAACTGAAAGGATTTTTGGCAGGACAGGGTTTAAGCTTAGGGATTGCATTTTGAGCAAGATGGGTGAAATGCTCAAGATAAGAGTGTCATTGACTGGAGGCGGAGTGGGAAGACTTACCTGGGTGTATGTATTCTGTATACAGACTCCATCGTGGCTACATGCCATTTTACTCTTACAAAGGGCCTCTTTAGAGCCAGCATACCAAGTTTTAGTCTGCTTTCATTAGCCATGCCTATACTTGAGCATGAGTTTGCTGCATAATGTGGCTTGAGCTATTTGCATCTCTGCTGCCTGGAGGGGACTTTGCATCAAGCTGATTCCAGTTCTCATCCTCTCTGGACTGAATTTTTCTACCAGATTAGCTGCTTTCTTTCAGAATCAGTCAGGGTAAAAGCCACAACCCCTCCCCAGCTCCTCTGAATGTATGAGAATGCAATGAGGAGCCTCGCTCCAGAGCTAAAGCTCAAGTGCTGTGACTTTAGCTACTGTAAATATAGATAATATGAAGAGATAGTATGAGTATAAAATAGTTTTCTGTATTTTACCTTGAAGTCTCTCTGTCCCCTCCTTTGGGGATTGTGTGTAGCATTTACACAGTAAGACTAGTGAGACAATGCAAATGCCTGTTAATTAACTGGGTTAAACAAAGATGCTTCTAAGTTATCTCCCAAATGGTTTTCCTGAGAGGAAGCTTTGACTAATGAAGTATCTTTGGCTTGTAAGGTAAGCACAGAATATTTACTCTCACCAAATTCTTCCCAGTACCAGGAAAATGGTATTGGGAATTGGGCAGTTCAGAACACTCTTTTCTCCTTCTGGTCATAAGGGGAAGCTCCTGGAGACATCCACTTTTGTGTCTGTCTGTAAAGGTAATTATATTTCTAAATGGGTTATGAGACAAAATAACATTAGAGACATCAAAGGAGAAAATAGTTACTGTGTCCAGACATAGTTTTGTTACTAAATGTTCAAAAAGTCTTTCCGGAAGGGGAGGTAGGATATCACTCTTTGAATGCATCCGGGTGCTGCCATTGATTATCACTGAGATCATCATTGGAAAACTTGAACACTGGTGTAAGATTATAGTAGCTTATGGCAAATAGGAGATCTAGTATGCCAAGCCACATAAAACCAAGATACTTTTTAACTTTAAAATCCATTGATCTAATTGCAAAGGTTCTGGCTTTACTTAGCAACCCGGAGCTCAAGAACAGCTTTAATCATGATTTTCTCATGTAAAAGTTCATGAGACATTCTTGCAGAGGGAAGATGGTACCAGGTAGTTATTGGTTTACTTGTTGATTAACTCTGTCTCCAGTTCTTCTGCTACACTGTACATGTGAAGTCACACTTCTTGATTCTGGATCAGTTTGGTGACTGTTGTCTACTTCCCACAACATCAGAAGTACTTTCATGAAGGTTCAGTTCTCTTCAGTGTCTACTTGACAAATGCAGTTTGCTACAACTTCTTGCACATTCTGTCGTGGGAGGATTACAGAACCTGTTTGGCCATTTATATATTGACAGAGCACTTGTGCCATTTGGACCCAGAGAGCAGACTGATCTCAGTGAAAAGACAAGCTTGCTCAAATTCCCAAAAGCCTTGCCTAATGTACTGGTGTATCATCTTACTGGTGGTTGCCTTTTTCTGGCAGAAATCCAAAGTTAGCAGCTGAAGAAGGGATGAGGTAATGACCTCTGAAATATTGATCTGGTATGCTGGCGACGCAGCAGATTTCCCAACAGTGAGCTTGGGTGCACAGCATTTGAAGTCTGCTATTCATTTTGTACAACAGTTCCAGTGCATTGCCTTTCTTGGGGTGTACTATTGCATACTTGTAGATGATGCGTCAAAACTAAAATGTAGTGCTGATGTACCTTTTCACAGTGAATTTTTGCCATTGCGGAGCATGTGACAAGGAGAGGAATGATGCCATTGCTTTTTAGTAGGGTAGATGTGCATTGTCTGCTCTATTTCCATTTCTCTTTTCTTCTTGCCTTGCTTGAGCAGTGTCTGGCTGTATGCTTTCTGCCTTATTTTTAAGTCCTAACCAACTTTCATCTCTCCATGAACGCTGTAGCTACATTTTCACTTCTTCCTTCCCACTGCTCCCCATGCAGAGAGAGAATTGAATTGTCACAGCTTCTTTGGGATTGAGAAAATAATGTGCCTTTACCGGATGCTTTAGTATAAATGTAGAATCAAAAGACTTAAACTGCAGTATACCTTATGTCCCAGAGATTAGAATTTCTGTAGTGATACGGTTAAGGGAGCAAAAATAGAGATTTAAAATGTCTTTATTATCTGCTACTGAACAGTTGGAGGCAACATGTGAAGTGCTACGATAGACAGTTCTTGTGATAAGTATATCCACTGCCTAATCTGGGGCTGAGCTCTTGTCACTGATGGAGTAGAGGAACTGCAATATGCTTGCACTATTTGTACGGTCCCAAGACCATGCCCTGGGTGTTTCCAGTAGAAAAAGGGGCACATTTCTTATACCAAAATTGCAGTCAAAGCACAGGGAAATGAAAGGTAAAAAGCAAAACCTGCCATGTGAAAGTACCTACCTGCTGGTGGTGCTAAGAGAACGATGGTATGTAATACATGCACATTGTTACGAAGAGAACATTTCTAGCCTAGACTTGTTGCTGCTGGGAGAAAACAGCAAAGGTATGTGAGAAAACCCTTCAGTTTCTTTAAAAAGGGAAAGAAAAGGAATTGGTTTGCTGGAGGTCTTTGTACTTCCCAAGTTTAGTCCAAAGCATGTTTGTGTAATTTGATGCTTTGACTTGTGACCTGCCTTTCAAATTAAGCAACGTTTGGGGGGAGACACAAGGGGCTTGAGGGTTTTTTGGGGTGGTAGGAGTAGGGGGGATGACTGGCTTCTTAGTGACACACAGGCTATAAATCCATCCTACTGGCAGGCAAATGAGCCACTCTGTTTACTAGTGTACACTTTGTCAAATCCAGTCATTCCTAGCTTCATATCCTGTATCAATTACTGTGTTCTGTGTGGCTCCCCTGTCTCACTTTCACTCCATTGGTCACCTGCCCAAATTCTCTTGATGCAGAGGGGACAGGGAACAGGCAGAGAAGGAAAGACAGGAGGGTTCTTGTTACAAATCTGGATTTGAGACAACACATTTAAACCTTAAAGCAAAACTACTCCAGTGAGAGTTAAAATGTTCAGCCTCCCCAGTCTATTCCCCAAAATGGTATTGTTTATTACAATCCCTTAACATTATGTCATGAGCTTGCAAATACATGAGCATGGCATATGATCATCCTCCAGAAAGGAATAGCAAAGGCAGCAAGAAGGAACCAATACCGTCTTACAGGTTTCTGTTTCAGTGAGGGCTGTAGCTATCACTGTCAATGATGTCAAGGTTATCCTGAAATGTGTGCCCAGTGATGTATTTCTTGCTACTTGCCTCACTGCTGAGGCAGCAATTCAGTCAACACCAGCAGGATCACGCAGAGGTAACTGGAAGCTTTGCCTTACTCCCAGTGGAGAAAGCAGTGGCACTGTGTTAATTGTGGGAGCTTTCTGTGTGTACAAAGCTCAGCACAACTGGGCCAGATCTCACATTACGAGGTAGGGGGGCTTTGGTGGCTGTATGAGAGAGGTTGTTCAAAGAAATCAAATAAAATGAGCATCTGGTAAAGGCAGCATCTAGGTAATACACATTAAACAGTTATTGTGTTAGGCACAAGCAAAGTGCCAATGCCAAATAATCTTCACAAGAAAGCACACTGTTCCAAGTCATTGAGAAGCATGAATCAAGCAGTGGCCCAAACTCAGCTGAGAGCTCTATACAGAGGCTGTGTTCCAGCTCCCATTGCTTGTAGTAATCTTTACCTGGACTGTTCAACTAAATAAAATTTAGGAAATTTTTAAAAATTAGGTCTTAAGAAAATGGTCTTCTGTGAAAGCATCTAGTTTTATTTACCAGGGTTTCACATGAAACCTCCACCACGTTTCTCTCTCTTGAACTGTATCTTTTCCTTTCACTTCTCAAAGTAGCGAGATTCAAGCTTCTGTACTTCCCAGGAAAGTTCTTACTGACAAATTTCAAGACTGCCTGTTCCACTGAAATTTCACTCTTCCTTGACGTTTCTCTAATTGCTCAATTCTTCATATCTTAGACAGGTAGTGGACAAATTTATATTGACTAGTAGCTTTAGCCATGAAATAGAGATTCAGACAAGTCTCCCAAGAGTCATGATTTAAACGAACAGTCAAAGAAAGCATGCAGAATCAACTATCAGTCTTTTCATTTCCTTAGCATCCCTCACGCTTAGCATGTAGTTGAAACGTGTTTTGAAACAACCTTTTAAAACTGAGGCAGGCTCAGGCCAACCCACCCTGGTGTTTAGGAGGACAAGCTCTGCCAAAGCAGGTGAATGTTTTGTGAGCGCCAATGTGTAGGTTCACGTAAAGGCCTTCCAGCGTTGCCTGGCTGCTGTCCTGGACAGCTCCTGTTTTGTGACTCATCAGGAAATTTCAACGTTCATCAGCCTCACCTCTCCCTGGTGGCTCAAATAAAGCTGGCCAGGAAAGGAGCAATGATGGCTCTGAGGAAGGATATACACCAAGGATATCCAAGCCTGCCAAGGGAGGTCAGTGATCTACTTCTCCTCCCAGAAGAGGAGACAAGATTTCTGCGCTTGTGCTGGAAGCCCTCATGATGGGGGAAATGGTGGCTGGAGACTCCTGAGAGATGTTTCCAAAACCTCCAGGGAATTAGGAGACAAAAGTACTCACTCTGTGGACTTTCTCACCCACCAGGGCAGTAACAATGGACAAGTTTTTTAACCTGTGCCTTTAACAAAAAAATTAAAGCCCATATTCTGCCATGAAGATTTCCTTATCTGAGTCTCAGTTTTTAAAGAATATATCCAGAATTTGCCCAATTTTAATTTTATCAATTTTATCAAGCTCTAAACTGATCATAGATGGATTGATGCAAACTGTCACAAGAATTCATCCTTCTTTTTCAGTGGCTTAATCTGAAGTGGCTTTAACCAAAGAGAACTATAAATAGGAATAAGTATCTCTACTGAAAAGATCACTTTGTCACCCCCTTAATCCTTTCTTGTGAAGGCAACCCTTGAACACACGTGACAATTTGCACAGGTTTCATAAAATTGACATAAAGATTAGTATTTATGATCTGCCTTTCAGCTCTTAAATAAAATTCTGTGTAAGTAATGTATCAGAATTCCAATGTGGGACCAACCACACTAAAAACAAAGGATCTTACGAGTAGAGCATGTGACCTGCCCTGGAACTGAAGGCTGAATGACGAATGAATCTCTCTCAAGGTAGGCTAGAATCATCATTCTACCATCTCCTCATTCAGATTTTAGGATCAGTATTTACTTATATTTCATAATTTGGAAATACCAGCACTTTCAAATTCATCTTAAATATGCTGCCAGGGGAATATTACAGTGCTGGAAGAAGAACTATTTTGGCATGGCAAATGGATAGTAGTAGTCAGAACACTGAGGAAATGCTGTTTTATTTCGATGGTAACTGTGGAAGCTGAGCCAGACTTCTGGCTCCCACCTTAATAATCCAACTGTGGCTGTTGCCCTTGCACATTTGTGTCTGAGGCCAGTCTGACACAGAGGTGCTGAGCTCTGTTTAATGCTCCTGGACTTAGTGCTCCCAGGAATTAGACCTCCTATTCTTACAGTCTCCAATTCAGGCATGCTGGCAGACTTGGCTTGTTCTGTCCCTGACTTTAGTAAGAGCAAGTTGTCAACATCTTCAAAAGCTGGATGGAGAGGATTTGTGTTCCCCCTGCCCTTCCCTTTCTGTGTATTCCCAAGAGGAATGTCTGCCTGAGAACTGGAAAAACTGCTGTCCTGGTGTGTGAGATTTCTGTTTGTTTGTTTTCATCTGTCCTGTTGTCCTCAGTGCATGTGTTGGGCTTAACTCAGGATATCTTGCCCAGTCAGGCAGTCTGGGAAAAGCTGGCAGTTGTGTCTGGATGTGTGGGGGGGGAAAGAGCGTTATTTTTGCAGAGCTGTAAATCCAGCACCTTTTGCCAGTACTGCAGCTTTTTTTATTGCTTGTTTCTAAGAGGGTATTGCTGCAACAGCACCAGCTGCAAATAAAATCTTGTTTGCTCAAAGTTCATGACAGGACAGGTCGTGCGTTTTGGACATTTGTGGCACACTTGTAAAGGAAATACAGAGCGTGCTTTCCAAAAGCTTCAGCTTGAAATGCAACAGTTTCCTTGCTGCCTGGAGCTTCAATGTCAAAGAGATTCCTATTTTTAGAGAGAGATTCTACTCAAAGAACTATACAAGGCTGTGCTGGGGAGACCATTACTTTTTTATTATAGATGAGAGTATTTGTTACTCAGTTGGGAAGAAAAATTCTACATAAAAGTGGAAAACACAAAGATGCTCTCTCTTGGTTTGTGGGTGAGAAGGAACTGAGATGAAAACTGAAGACTCAGTATTTGTTTTCCAATATTCTAATTTCTCTCAGCTTCTTGAAACAAGTGCTTTAACCATTCAAAATGTCAGACAAGGCTCTTGATCTGAAGTGATGATGCAAGAGGGAAGAGATAGTTCCAAGCAGAGTTTGGTGCCAAAAGACAACTTGCTATGCTAACATGTGACAACACTAGGAAAACCCCACAAATAACCGTCATTTCCTTCATGGGGAAACTAAGTAAAGCTTGATGTTACAGAATCAGCCTTTAAAGGTACAGATTTATTAGTTATCCTGAGTACAAAGTGCACCTAAACTGAATGAGTGCTGCAGGAAAGCCATCAGAGACAGTGGTCAGGTGGGCTCCGAATAGTAGTCACAGTTAATGGCAGGAAAATAGAAGAGTATCTGAAGTTCTGGCTTTGCTAGGGAGCCTTCTTCTGAAGTCTGTTTTTTTGGTGATGTAGAATCATCCAAGAAACACCTAACTCCGTTACCCTTATCTCTGGATTTGTATTAATAGATAGGAAAAAGGTCTGTACAGAATTGGATGAACTTGTGTTCTCAATTAACTTTGTCAAAGTCATTTCTCCCGCAGTTTGGAAAGAAATTGTTGGATTTCTGGTCTGGTTGGACTTTCGGAGGCAGCCCAGGTGACACTGGTTTTAGCAGCTGTTGCCAATGTTAGCACAGCAGCTGGGGCCAATATGGTTTTGCTTGAGTAAGGACTAGATGAGGTAACAGAACTAAATTAAGGACACTGGGTCCACTTATGTTGTAGTCCAACACAGCTCCTGCAAGGAATTCAGAATTGGGGACAGGACTGAAGTTATGCTGGTCTTAACTTGCCTGGGGTTTCTACTTCTGTTTTTATATTGTCTGGTTAGCAGTGACATAAGCTCTTTGGCCTCAGGTGAGTAAAATTGGGAACAGCTACACTGAATGAGGGGTGAAAAAACCACAGCAGCTGGAAGTAATACGTGCTTTTCAGTAACATAAGGAAAGAGAGTGGTCTTGGATTGGGCAGAGGGTAAGATAGGGCAGAATGGTTGGTGGCAGAGCTGATAGGCAGCAATGGCTGAACAGTTTCAGTGAGGGAAATTCCTTCATCCTATCACTGCACTCAGCTGGGAACAGCGAGAGAAATAACACTCTCTACTTTGACATTTGTTATTCAAAAGAAATAAAGTTACTGGCATTTAGACGTGTATTTAGAAACACACGACATACTGATCCTGGCTTAATTTAATAGTATGAGAAGCAGTTCAAGTATGGTGGGGCACATAGGTACCTTTGCATAGTTATTGGTAAAATCAGCTTTAATTACTAACAGTATTGTGAGTGTAGGGCAGGGACGGCTCAATCGGCTGGCACAGGTGGCGCTGAGGGCATTTGTTGTGCTGGAGTTTAGGGGCTGCACCTGAGGGAATGAACCGAGGGATGGGGCGGGGGAGTGGGGGGGGAGCGGTCCCCGCTTCCCGCGCTTTTTCGCGGTGTTGCACTGCCCCCTGGCGGTGAGCGCTGAGGGCCGACCCGCGGTCAGAGAATTGCAGGAATTGCGAGGGGTTATTCCTGAAAAACCTGAGGAACGTGGCCGTAACTCTGCAATACCGTTCTGGTAAAGGCCTTTTGTATTGTCATATTCATTCCTGGACCAGCTCCACACAGAGTAGCCCCTCACCCGTCGCAGGAGTCGGAAGTATCTTTCCCCTCTTCCCTCTGAGGTGCCTCTGCCCTTCCCCTGAGGAAGCCCCCAAGAAAGCTCCCCATGGCAGTCCCCGCTTCTTTCCCAAATGTCTCCTCTGTGCCTGCGAACCCTGCTGCAGAGGCGCGTTCCTCACTCGATCCCCTTGACAGCTGTTCCAGGCGGGAACCCCGGGCTGTCTTTCGACAGTTCCTGGACAGTTTCCTTCTGGGATTAAACAAATCCCCTCACTGTTTCCCGAACAAGCAACTGGCTGAGGGTTTAGTAGGTAATTCTGACTTTTGCTTGCTGTGCATTCAGACCGCACAGGAACTTTTTCCTTCTTGCTTTTATTAATAAATGCAGTAATTCTCTAATATTGACAAGCCGTTTCTTAAAATGTTACACAACTGGTCAGTCATTTGTCTTACTAAACATATTCTCAATTAACTTCTTCAGTGTGATTTCCACTGAAATATTCAGGCCCCACTTGTAAGGTACTGTTCTGCACTTGAATATGTTTTTATTTTGTTAGCTGCTGCCCACATCAGAACTGATAATTGCTAAATAACTAAATGCTTCCATTTGATCAACACTACCTTTTTAATAATGACATAAATCTATTACATAGTGTTTCCATTTGTAAAATGTAAATACAAATACATTAATATACAAATGTCTATTTCAAGGCAATAATAAAGGACTATAAGATCCAAGGTTCATTTTTGGATATGAGAAAAAGAAGTATTAAGTGAGGCAAGATCTCTTTTTTGTTTGATTGCAGCAAGGTATATAATCCTGCATCACTTGAGCTTTTCCCACTACATTGGCTGAATATGTTGAAGAAAAAGGTAGAAAGACCTGAAAACCAGGGAGACACAACAACCCACCTGAAGTTTTGATCATCATCGATTGATGATCTAAAATGGTTAGTACAAGGATATCTATTTGATCATTTAAATGGGTTTATATTTGTATTTAATTTACGAACTCTTTTTTTATATTAACTTCAAAATTTTGATTAATGCCATTGTACACTGAATCTGCAATTTTTTCTTTAGCTTTGTTCCAATGTCTGTCTCTCAAGCCTCTCTAGATAAGCCCACTTCTGTTTTCTGGGTACAGTAGTCTCCAGTCATGTCAGACAGTAACATATTCTGCATATTAAAAAGTATTTAAATAATATAGTGAGCCCAAGCTCTTTAAGAAAAGAAGCAGCATCTTCTTACTGAAATGCTGCTGTAGGAGACAAATGGGATTAAGCAACACCATTGTGCTGTAAACAAACACCACCAGTCTGTAAATCGTGACTGTACAATTATTTCCTCAGGCCTCCTCTTATTAGCTGACGGTTAACTCAGCAGCACAAAATGCACAATGTTACAAAAACCAGCTGCACTGTGCGTGTGTTTGTACAAGCCTGAATTTAGTTAAGCATAAAGATTTATTTGAAAAGTCACCAATTTCCAAAATATTTGTATACATCTTATTCCTGGAGTCCTTTTGTGTAGCTGTTTGGAAACATATTTGCGGTGATACTTGTTCTTAGTGTCCAAGAAAGAAATAAACAAACTGGGTAAAAGAAATGAGATTGAGGGGAAATGCTAAATAGTTATTTTTCTGTTGAGTACTTTGAAGTATTGTCTGGTTGTATGTGACCATAAGAGTTTGTCATTAAAACTGAGTATTTAAACGTCATATATAAACAACACCAGGCAAATGTGGGATTTTTTTTTTTTGCCTTTTACCCCAGTATTCTTGCTTCCTTGTGATACAGAAAAAATATGATAAAAATTTTATGGAATTATCATAAAGCATGCATATAAAAATGTAACTGACACTACTAAAACCTTACTTTGATGAATTTAACTGCTATCTCTAGCTGTATAAAATTCTGGATTTATGTGGATATTGATCAACACCAGAAGTCCCGAATCTCTCTTTGAACAAGCTAGATTATGTATTGAAAGTAGGGTGGTGGAATTTGATCTGGTTTGATAATGACTGATTTTTTTTGCTCCTGTTGCTTAGGTGTACACACACACGCTGTGTACTTTGTACAATGCAATATAATGTAGCTCTACTTCAATGGGATAATAACAAAGACCTTCACTGTAATTGAGTATTATTTTAGTGGAAACCTTTGCTACCAGGACAAAGTTTAATTCTCCTTGTCAGGTGAAACTGCTATTTTCTGATTGCAGGTTTCCCAAGTTAGGTTGTGTTACAGCTGAAGTCCATCTGTTCCCTGATTGCTCTGTGCTCGTCTCAAGCAGTAGAGGGCAGTAAATGCACTTGTCAGGAAAATGAAAATGTCTGATCATAGAAAAATTATTATTCTCTTTCCTTATAATCCCACTTCCCAGTCACTCCTTATCAGAAATGGCCACTGTAGGACATACCCAAAGAAAATGACAAGAAATTACATGTATAGGTATCATGATTTGGGTTTTTTTTTTTTACTTAATAGACCTAATACAGGAACAATTCAATATACTAGGATGATTTTGTAAGTAAATGTAACTTGCAGGCCAGAGTACTGTTTGCTACACTGCATATTTGTCTTGATATATTGCAAAATGGAGCAGAGAAACAAGGACAAGGGAAAAAGAAAAGGAGATAAGGTCAAAATTAAGACTCAGGGAAAGGAGTACTACAAACACAAAATATATTAGCTGCAGTTTCAGTAGTGGGTGGCTTTTCTATAATTTTCCATGTCTGAATATTTTTTGACAGAAGTGAAATATGAACACTTAGATCTATTCAGTTAGGCTGAGGGTGTCAACCCACAAACCACCAAAACCCAATCATCAAAAAACCCAGAAAGCTTGGGAGCTTCCTTCATTAAAACTCCTTGCTCCCCAAAGCTACTGACTTTAAAACTCAGTTTTGCAAAGAGGAGTAATTTGATGGGAAATATTCAAGCAGCTTTATTAAAAGATGTAATTTCTGATGGAGGTAAGCACATTCATATTGCACATTCACAGTATTGTAAATACTTCAGTACCATTTTCACATTTCTTAATCTGTTTTTACAGTCTCTTCAGATTAACAGTAAGAATCACAAGTTTGATCTAGCTAAAATAGGGACATTTTATCCATTTTTTTCTCCTAAGACCATTCTGATGGAGCATTTCTTGTGCCTCTCTGTCTTCTCACATGTTATTTGATGTGAACATATGAGGATTTTCACCAAACCTCTCTAGGCAGGAAAATAGCCCCACGGGACTGAAAACTGGCTGTTATCTTTAGTGACAGATCTCCTGTGAGTTTCTGTATTTTCTTACACTAAGCATACCCCACTTTATTGCCAGAAGATTCTATCTTTGATTAGAAAACTACTAATGTTGTACTCATAGATACCAGAGAAGGAATTTCCTTACAAGTCTTTGAAGGCATTTATCATTATTGTCTGACTTTGCAGGGTTAGATCCTTTGGAAAAAGGTTTGGTTTTTTTTTTAAAGTAACATTCTACATCCAAGCAGTGTTAGATACTTATGTAAAAGATGTCCTTTTATTACTTCTTTTCATTAATCCCTCACTGAAGCAAGATTATACACATATAATTGACTAATGAGAGCTCACAAGGTGTGATTGTTTGCATTGTAAAAGAGCCACATTCAAAACGATCTGGCAAGACAAAAAGTGGATTTTTGTAATTTGTTAGAGTTCTGTTTCACTTGGAAAACTGTTTCACTTGGAAAATGGAATTTATAAACCAAGAAGTGTCTTGTGGACACCAGTTCACCTACAGAGGTTCTGGGGGGTTCTTAGTGTGGTTCTAAAGTAAATCAGGGAAGCCTGGGGCAGGAGGTAGGTGGTAGGGTTTTATGTTGTCTGTTGGGTTTTTCCTTAGGAAAAGAGGGAAATGTGATCCTGGGCCATATTAATAGGACAGCTCAAGCTGCAGAACATGGGAGGTAATTATTCATCTTTACTTGGCGCTGTGAGTACCCTGTCGAGTTCAGAAAGACGTGGGCAAGTTGGAAAGGGTCCAAAATAGATCAGTAACTATGCTCAAAGAGTTAGAAAGCATGACCTATGAGGAAGCTGGGGAGGAATTTACTGTATTCAGTCCTTCTCTTTTGGAAAAAAAACCCCACAAAAACAAGTACAGCAATGGGAAGGAGGACTTAACCTCTTCACAGCTGGAAACCATTATAAAGAAGGTAGTAAAATTGTTGGTTCTTGTTTGTAGGCTTAAAAAAGCAAGAAATCAACTTTGCAGTGAAGAAAATTTAAGCCTACATATTCAGTATTTCTGAGAACAGTGAAAGATTTCGTTAAGTTAGGAGTCCTGGATATTCCTTCACTGAAGGATTTTAGAAGAGTTTAAGCAAATTTCTGTCAGGAATTGCCTATGCCCGTTTAATCCTCTGGGCTAGAAGCTGGTTTCAGTGGTTCTTGAGTGAAGTTTTACTCCGGCCATAAGTCCTGATTTATGGTGACTGAGGTTTTGACAAAGCCCCACTGCAAGAGGTCTTTAGTGTAGCTGGTAGGTATGAGGTGGATTCAGCTCCACTCAATGAAGTAACCTCTCAAGGCTCAAGCAGCCCCACACATCTCCGCTCAATGCTCACGACCACCTAAATAATCTTATGGGAAAGGGGGAAAATCAGCCAGGAGCCCGGTCTACAAGACCTGACTGAATGTGTAGTTGCCACAGTAACTGAAAAGGCCCACACAAACATGTCTTGAATTGTGCCCTAAACAGCCTTGGTTCATCTTAGACATATTTTTGAGAGAAAGAGTGCCTGCAACATGAGTACTTGAAAACGCAGAGCCACTTTACCTCTGTGTCTGAAAAGAAACAGCGTAATAGAAGAGAAATGCATTCCTTTCTAGAACAACTTAGTACAGAATTGAGACTCCATGAGGCCCAGGCTGACTACGCAAGAGGGCAGCAGCCACAGAAGAGAGTATATTATATGATTTCTCCCATTCTTTTGGAGTCAATGCAGGAAGTTACAGTCTGTGCTAGAGAGGATTCTGCAATCATCTTGAAAAGGTTACTCCACTTGTTGGTGACTCTGACAAGGTCTGGTTATGGAAAATAAAACTCCCATAGCTCCCAGTGCCTTTATCAGGCCTTTCATCTGGACTCATCTAGCAAAACAGATTTCAGATCACTTTTGCTATTGCGAGTGCAACTACCTTCCAAAGCATTGCTAGGGTGAGTTAAATGTCTGGATGATTCAATGAACAAGTGCTTCATTTTTTTCCAAGTTCATATCTAATATGGAGAATCTGGAATTACTTTGACGTCACCCTAATCCCCTGCAGATGCTTGTTCACCTTGCGTTTGGAGAATACTTCATTATGAGTCATCTATATTGAAGAGGCCCTACACACTGAAAGAGCAGCTCAAGACTGAAATATTAAGGAAAGAACAGGCACTCACACAAAAAACTTCTGGGAAGTCTCTTCTTGTTTACTGTATTTGGAGAGTGAGATGTAAGAAACCCAAACAATTCCTGGCATGGATAATGTAAGGAAATTAGCTATTTGGTTTAGCACTGCTGTCTATCCTCTCAATCAATTGCTGCATCTAGACCTGCTCTGAGCACTGTGTCACAACAGCTGTGCTGGCTTCCTATTCAGACTGTCAAGTACCAAAATGGCAGGAGATTTTCTCAAAGACTAATGACTTGTAGAGAGTCATTGGATATGTGTAAACTATAGCTTCGGCTCTGAGCAATAAATACGGGAATGTTATGTACTGCCCCTCAGGTATATACAGATACGTGTGGATCATGAAATGATATATTCTTTCCCTACAATTATTTATGACTAATGTAGAGATTTATGCTTCATCCAGATCTGTTCTCCAGATTTTCCTTAAGGGAAGGGGAACAGGATCTATGTATTTAGAAGAAGCATAGCATAAAACAACAGAAGTTTGCAACATGCAAGATAAATTCTTGTAAGGCACCAGTCACTTCTCTTTTAATGCTTGCTTGTAGTCCAGCTGGATATTTGTTGTTAAAACGTTTTCTCAAAATCTCTTGCAATAAAGCAAAAATCAATGTTTTTTTGATGACTAGTTTACTTAGAGGAAGTTGGCTTCATTATGTCAGTTGTCATTACAAAGACTGCAGCAGTTCCAAACATGATTCATTAAAACTGAAACTTCTTATACTTGAAGATACACCTAAAAAAAGTACTGGAATGGAAATTCTGTTTTCTGTCCAATTCTGACAATGATTTATTTTTCATTTTTTACTTCCTTTCTCAGCAATTTCTTCTCTCCTTTTGGGCATTATAGTAGCTTTACATTCAGTGATACCACCTTCAGAAGACCCTATCTAATCTATTCTTATCAGAGAATCCCCTTGCTTGATGATTATTCTGAATTATTCTTTGCTTCATGGTGAATTACAAAAAGAGAGAATACCTGGAAGCATCCTGTCCTGTATGGAGATGCATATGGTTCATCTGCTCAAATTTGCATGCTGAGGAAGATGAGGAATCATCAGCTAAGTTGAGCATAGACATACACAAGGCTTAGGAGCTTGCTTTTTCTGTTACTGTTAGGGCCCTCAGACTTCTCTATACCCCTGCTTCTCATTTTTCTGTAACTCAACTTTTCCATTCAAAGCACCAATAATTTTTAATTAGAAATTATTTCAGTAATGTCAAAAGGAAATATGAGAAGTTCAAACCAGTTTTGACTACCCTAAAGTATTGTGCTTAGAAGAGCAAGAGTACAGCAGGTTGTGAAGTGAAATATTATTCCATTTTCTTTTGGAACAGTATTTGTTCTCTGCACCTCATTCCTGTCCGTTTTCACACTCAAATGAAATGAAGTGAGAAACCTTAAACCCAGATATTAAGAAGTTTTCTTACAATTAATCATTCTGAATAAGAAGCATCTGGTTCTGAGTGTAGTAGATTTATGGGAGAAATCATAAATGAGATGACATCTTACATCAGGGCTTTATCTTAACATAAACAAATAACTCTTGTATTTCTTTTGGAACTCTTCTGTCCCCAGTCAGATATGAGAACAAACAAGACATTAGTTTTATTTCCCAGTATAAAAGTCCCTTAAAGCAGTCTACTGGGAAGAGTCTGGAAACCACTGGCATTGTCTCAGCCTAAGCTATTTGAGTTGTAATGGATTTATAAAGGACAGAATTCTAATTTTAGTAGTGTTTTAAGTAGACTTGTGAGAACTAAAAAAGAGGATTGAGGTTACCACTTGTGATAAAACAACTTTTAACTGTGGTTTGATTTTTTTTCTTTCCCCCCCTGAGAAGCAGCTTAGATGATACGAATATTGATTAGGGCACTGGCACACATCTCCCTGCAGATAAGGAGATGACCAAAGGGCATAACCTTTGTGTTACCCCTTTCTATCGCACAGTACAGTCTGAGAGGGGCAAGTTGCAAGGGCAGTTCCAGCAGGGAGCTTGGCAACCACGATGATGATGATCCTACATACAGTTTCCTTGCATGTTATGTGCTCCTCCACAGTAGATTGCACCCAACTGGTAAATGAGACCATCTAGTCCATTCCCTCATAAAGGATAATATGCTGGATTTGACATGCAGCTGGAAAAAGCATTTGTTGTAGAGGCTATATGCAATGCAGAAACCCAAGAAAAGGCAAGGCAAAAGATATTTCTTTCCACTTACCCTCTATGTAATGGCAACCATTGTCAACCATCTGTAGAAAAAATGTCCCCTTACTTAAATTTTGCTTGCCAGATCAAACATTTCTCCTACTTTCCACTTCACACATCTCTATATTTTGTTGAATCAGCAGTGTTTCCTTTGTTTAAAAGAAATTAGTCTGTCCCATAACAAAACATTCCTCACTGTTTTTCCTTCTTCTGTTTAGCTGAAATTTGCAGGCTTGTTCTGCAAGCACAGACTCAGGGATTTCCAAAAGCTAAAGGTCAGCCTGAAATCTCACAGCATACTTACTGTACAAAAGCCAAGCAAAGAAATGTTCAAAGAGTCTTTGGAAAGCATTATCCTAAAATATAAACTTAGAGTCACAGCAATCCCATGTGCCTCATGGTCTGTATCTTTTCCTTTTTTTTTTTAAAGGATGTTATTAATATGAATTTCCTCATATCATGAACTCTCAAAATAAAACGTATTTAAGAGATCATTTTTACAATTATTCTTTTTTCCACAGACTGTGGCTGTTACCTTTTAGGTGAACCTTTATTTACTGTTTTAAACAGCTTGGATTGTTGGTTTTATTTAATGGCAAAGTGAGTTATTTTTTCTTCAGACTGTATCTTGCCCTCAAATACCTTCTTTTGTGATGTGTTCTTAAGGTAAACAGATATAACTATTGAACACATACTTTAATGTTCTGTAATTACATTGGATGGTCTTAGCAGTGCTGCCCATCCCATGTAATTATCAGGGAAAACGTTGGTATCTCCCTGGTCTCAAATAGCTGATTTAACCTGATGATAAAGATATTTATTGACCTTTTTGCCTGCTTATTGCAGCTTAAAGCTATCAGGGAGAGTTCCTTTATGAAGTATAGAAAAATATAAGTGCATGGACACCCACGCACATTTTCAGATGAATAATGCTGTTGCTGAAAAGAAAATGCTTCCAACAAATCTGCTTGTAGTTGGACCTGACTCATTGCTGGTTCATCCAAAGCTGGCTAGAAATACATATACTAATTCCAATCAAAATTGCTCATATTCTGCTGTGAGAGAGGGGGACTTACTGTTTCCTATCCTTAATATTCTCCACAAAAAGATGAAAGTAGCTATGAAAACTGATAAAAGAAATGTGTTCTTTCAGTTAGAAAATTGTACTGAATGCATCAGTAGTTTGTGGACCAGGTTTAGGGAAATGGGAAATTGAACAAGGAAAGGAGATCCTTGGGAAACTGTTGCCTAAGTATGTCACAAACAAATGGGATCCAGTTAGTTTGGAAGCCTGGTTCCTTGTGGTGTACTGAAGCCAAATAGCAGAGGAATCCATAAATCACGTTAAAGAGTGAGGAGGGTTGGAAAACTTTAAAATAATTCTGTACAAAAGTCCTCATTAGCCCACTAGCAGTTTGGGGGGATTTTTTTTTCTTAATATTTTTTTCTCTCCAGATAAATCAGATATGAATAGACATGCAGTATGGGGGAGATCTTGCAATGGCTACAGTTAGAACAGAATCCACCCATTATACAGCAGTTTCACATTCCATTTAGAGACTCTAAGTCTTCTTTCTTTACTTTTGTGTTAGCTTCCATCCTGACAATTTTCTATGCTAAAACAACTGCAGTTAGGGTTACTTGCTGCGGGTATTTTCCTCTGTAACTCTGCCCTTCTGGTGCTTAGCATTGGAAACATCAGTGGTGCAAGATCCTCTGGAAAGATCGTCTGGATTTACATCCTCAGCAGTGCTTGACAGGCTGTGTGCAAGGAACTTCTGAGCTGCTCAAGCCCAGCCCTTGAGTTTCCATCACTGCTGCCCTAAAAGATAAACTGATGATTGGCAACCAGACCATGCCAGCCCAGCTCTGGGCTGTAGCACTTGTATAAATCCACAGGGGACTAAGGCTCAGCCAGACACCAGGCTGCCAGACCAGGCTTCATTCCAGCTCTCTTTGATGTAAAGGCACTGCCTGAACTCTGTAGAAAGTGATACATGTATAAGATTAAGGCAATGATTTTTATGCTTTACATCTATACTACACTTTGAAAGTTTAACAAGACTCAGGCTTTTTATCTCTTTTTTTTGTCTGTGCAAGACCTAAGGTTATTAACTCATACCATTTTATCATTGCATATTTTTACCTACACACTACGGTCTCCTGCTGCTAAAAATTCCTTCATTCAGCTCTGTTCTCCTCTTTTTCCATGTTTATATTTTATGTGGATATATTCATTCCCCCTGCTAACAAAAATCCAGGCTGTGCTAAGCCAACACACCAAGATATCTTGTTATCTCTTTGCATATTCAACATGGTATCTTCTTGTTTTAGTTATTCAACCTATGTCTCCTAGAAACAAAAAAAGAAAACAATCGTGTCTACATGTGTTCTAGATGGGAAAGTTGAGTGCCAGGTCTCTGAGCACAGAGCCCCCAGGCAGTTGGTTCATTCTGTTTGGACTATGTCTACACAAAAAATTTTGCTGGCATAACTATTTTTCCATATCTACATTTCTAAATCCTATGAATGGATACCTAAACTCATGGCAGTGGAAACACAACATCTGCACCTGACTGGCTCCAGGTTTTAGCTGCAGAAACCTACCTTTTCCATTGTTGTTGTCACTGGGACTCAGCATTTCCCCAATGGTCTGTGTGAGGCTGCTGTGTACTTTCTATTCTGTCTTGTTCTTTAGTAGAGACAGACGTTTGACAGTTGAGATTGCTTTAGCAGATTACAGATAGTACTGAAGTTACGATTCTCTTGCAAAAGGAAAAAAAGATCTGTGTGTTTTAGATGCTGAGAGGATTTTCTCTTAGGACCAGTACAGCAAACAGCACCAGCCTTAATTTTTGGAGTCTCATATGGGCATATGAAAACCTCCAGTTTTGTGGCAATAGAATCCTTATAAAGAAATTTTTACTTCTATTGGCTCTATTTTCCGTTTCGTTGCAGGATTGTAACTGTGTAACAGTTCTACATGCTGTGGTTCAGCCAGCTCTATCAGCATTAATCTGAGCCTAAGCAGATCGCTCTTGTGTAAATTAATGCTTGTATACTTACACAAATTATGTGCTTGAGCACTCTGCTGGGTTATGACTATTAGTGCATGTCACGTGCCACTTCTGGCTGAGAGAGTAGATAGGAATCAGTGTTTATGAGTTATAGATTCAGTCCCAAAAGATCTGAAAAACACATCTTCCAAGATTTTTTGAGAAACCTTGTCCCTCGTTACATGAGCACAGCATAATGCTCCATGATTTGTTGGTTGCTTATTTATGTCTCCAGATTATAAGCACGTATATTGTTGTCTGCACATTTTATAACTGCTTTACATATAACTTGTGCAAAGATGCTCTTTCTATAAGCAAAACTGACACTAATGTTTAAGAAATCAAATATTGTGATAAATTAGCTTTATTTTTTACAGATGTTTAAGAGGAAGGCAGAGATGACACTTGTCCTTCATTTAATTATAAACTCTTAAATATGTGGTTTTTATAGCTTCACATTTCAAAATCACAAGCATGGCTGTGAAAACTTAAAATTTGCCTTCCCTGGGTATGTCCACGTGAACAGCCTAAATGCTTGGTAATTAAATTAAAATTAACTAATACAAATCTCCTTGCAAAATTCTTTTAAAATTGCTCTGTTTCACATGGTTCCACATGAAAACTGAAGAAACGACAAAGCAATTTCATGCTTATTTGAAACTGAACTAAGCTTCTCCCAGCTTGCTTATTTGTGAAGAGGTTTGCACTACTCTATGAAATGCAGTACTGAAGTCTATTATGGATATTTGGCATTCCTTCAGGTGATCCCCACAGGAACATTTGCTTCCTACAGAAAGTGAAACCACAATTTAAAAAACAGTATTAAATTACTTCTCTGTTTTTAAAGTGCTTTTAATTTTTTTTTTTAAATCTGGAATTTAATGTTTAGGCAAGATTACAAGCTCTGATGGAAAATTAGTAGGACTGAATTGCTTTCTGGGGCTCATAATGGGTTTCTGTCTCATAATTCAATGAACAGAAGTATTTCTGCAGCCAGAGTTTGAACTATTAGAGGATCAACTAATTTTACACGAAGTATTGTAACTGTAGTGGCTGCTTTATGCTTAGGATTTATTATATGAGGAATTTGCCTTTAGCCTTGGAGATAATTAGTACTTCACAACCTTGAGGAAACATTGACACGCTTATGGACAGAAGGTAAATCAGAAAGTCTCTGTTTTGGTTGGTGTTTTATCAATTGAATCTTCTGTCTGCATTTCCTTCTTTAAAGAAAAGTTTTGCAATTTTGGCGAGCAGGTGCTTAAGATAATTTCTGTGTCCATGCTTAATATATTCAGAGCAGGAGATTTTACTCTGTGTGCTGTAATTAGTCTACACTGGTTTAGAAATGGCTTCTTATTGCAATGGATACAGTGTGAAAGTCAGAAAAGCACATAACACTATATGGTGCTCTCAAAAAAAAAAGCAATCAGCATTAATTTGCTTGCCAAAAGCCAGAAGCACTGACTAGATTTTAGAAATTAGTTATTATCATATTGGATACACACTCACACAGTATTTCATATCTTTTATACTCACTCTGGATTCTTCTTGGAAGTGTTGAACAGTGATGATGGAGTTGGGGATCTGCTGACACTTTAGAAATGCTTGATTTATTTACCTGTTAAAGCACTAGGTGGCACCTTTTTTTTCCCACAGGAAGATGAAAGATGGATAAAAAGATGTTTATGTGGGTATGAGCAGCAAAGCTGTCATTATTAATCAATTTCCACAAGTGTCTGATTGGATTGAGGCATCTCCAGAGCAATTTCAAAAACTTGAATTAATACAAGACCTGGATGATCAGAGGAGCTGCTTTAGAATGAAAGAAAGAGGTGTGGGTATTCAAATAGGACTCACAAAACTATGATCATTAAAGATCTTACCAGCTTTTCATAAACCCTCTGTGAAAGCCTGAGAGAGAAAGACAGGGGTCAAACCAACAAGATTTCTTCGGACCTCTAAGCAAAAAGAAAACAGCAGTAGTGAAGGTAGTGATTGCTCACAGGGAAAGAGAATTCAGAAAGGGTGGTCTTTGTTGGGTTTAGCTGCCCTGTGTCACTGTGATAATGTGAATATGGCCATAGTTTGGCTTATGTTGAAAAGCCCTGTATCATATTTGTTGATCTTGTCTTAAAATGGGTAATAAAACCATAGCAGTTCCTCACAGTTCCTCTTTAAGAATTGTGCAGTTACTGATGGTGGCAGTTGTGTGTTCCCTCCTTTTTTTCCCTTTTTTTCAATTTTCAATTCCCCAAAGAGCTTTGTGGTTTTGCTCTTGCATTCTATGTTGCTGTCTTTTCCTTCTCTCCATTCTAGCCAGCTACTTTTGGGAGGGACAGGAATAGCCACTGACTTGAAGTACATTATTTCATCTTCTTATAACCCTAGGGAAGATAATAGACAGTTTACTTCTGGAGAAGAAAAGAACAGGAAATCTTATAGGAAAACGTGGTTTTGTTCTTGGATTTAAAATGAAAATGACTGCTCCTCATTCAGGAGGAATGCTTGTGATTGTAATAATTGTTTGGAGCTCAAACTGTGAGAGACAGACAAGGTTTAAGAAAATGTGACCAACATAAAGATGAGTTAGGGTAGTCTTAATACAGGCTTTTTGTGTGTTTGAGGAAAGCAGGCAATCCACTAGTGCAGGGTTACAAAGATGAACTTGTTTCATGTGGTTTTAATCAAAGCTGGGATGCCTGGAATTAAGGGTCATCACCCTGCGAGGCACCTTGAGAAGAACTGCTGTTTCAAATAAGGCCATAGCTGACATGAATGTGGACTGAAAGTTATGCTTTGTTAGAAACCAGGCATAACAACCAAACCAAACAAAACCAAAAAGAAAACCCACATATCAACAGGATATCTCAATTTGTATTTTACAGTAATTTATAGTACAGAAAAGAAGGAATATTGTTTCATTGTCCACGAAAATGAGAAATTTAACTTGTTCAAGCACATCTAATATATTATACAGTAATGATTCCGAGCAGTTCTGAGGCCAAGCCATGCTTGAAAAAATTGGCCAGATTTGTTCTCTGTTGTATCCACTTCACCCTGCTCCCACAACTGGCTGCAGCATCCTCCTTGCCTCTGCTGGCTGCAGCCACAGCCCGGAGCTTGGGCTCACAAGTCTGGTTCTACCTGAATGAATGCTTCCAAGCAGCTCCTGAACCCCTCCCTGGTGCTCCCCAGTACTCCCAGTTCCCAGACTGGGATACAGGGGGAGATGAACCTGCCTTACACTCAGCCTGACAGACTTCACACTGTGCCTGGCTCTGTAATATGCCAGAGCCCCTTTGCAGAGCCACAGCTCATCAGGTACCACACACTTTCTCTGGCAAGAGCTTATTTTAGGTGTCTCAGAGGTCATGATGCATTGCTCTCTATGCACTCAAATGGGTAAGGATTAATCAAACCTGCATCTTCAGCTGATGGTAAAAAAAGCATATATGAATTCAGTGTGCCAAGAGCCTGCAGGATTTGGATCAGAAGTTAAAGCTACAGTTGTTTCTGTCAATGATGCTGGGTGGTAGCAGTATAGGTTTTGAAAAAAGAGATGAAGATAACATAAGAAACCCACAGCTCCATGGCTTTGGTCTAGATTTTGCGTTTGATTTAATCTTGACGCTAAAAAGAGTTGGACACAGCTTAATACAATGCAGTTTTACTGGGTCATGGGTACTTGTTTCCTTGTTGCCTAGCTATCCTGAGTACAAATAAACAAACCATTCAAGGTAGGCAGAGTTCTGGATGGGGAGAAGGACTTAAATGTTGTTCTGGAAGACTTAACTAAGCAGATGAAAATAAGTTCTGACACATTTATCCTGGGTTTTTCTGGCACAGAACTAGCCTTGTTTTCTGGCCAAAAATCATATCAAATTCATGTTAGGATTGAAAAAATTAACCCATCCAAGGAGAAAATGCTCAAAGACAAGACTGCAATAACATATGACAGCCCTCTGTGTGATGTTGCACCAATGTCTACTGTGTCCAGTTACTTAGGAAAGAGGATTGTCGGATGGCTCTGCAGGACTGGAGCCATCTCCCTCATGGTGGCCATGGGAGATCTAACAGCACAGCTACCAGTAGGGCTTCATAAAGAAATTCCAATGTGCTTTACCCCTTGCATCCTTCAGCGATTCAAAAGCAAGTTTGAACAGAGAACTGGAAGCCTGAAATTTCCAGGTACCTCTCTCCACACAAAAGATTTAGTGATGAAGGACTATGAGAAAAAGGAGGAGGCAAAGCAATTATCCAGATGTGGCCAAGAGATAATTGCACATTTAGGCTCATTTGAATCTGAATCTCTAGTAATCTTGAATTGAAAATTTAGAATTATGTAATGCAAGGGACAGAGAAAAAAGAAGGAAAATAGGAAACACCTTCCCAGGGTTTCCATTTACTGCTTTCCACTTATTAAGTAAGGGAGCTATCATGCCCACTGTTGAGGAATGGGATAGTGTGGGCCTGACCTGTACTGAGCAGCATCGTGTTCTTGATACAAGCCCATAAAACACTGCAGAGCACACCTGGGGTCTCTTGCCTTCTGGATTTAGCTGTGCAGGAGGAACTGTTATTTTTCTTCCCCCAGAACACTGAATACAATTGAGTCTTTCCAAGCTTCATGTTTACATTTATATTGTATGAGAATTTGATACGCTGTCTTGAAACTAACGTACCTTACTATTTTGCGTACAAATATAGCAAACCTGCAATATTAGCAAATTCTGCCTGAAAGGTGCTAGCAACAGACTTTTTCCTTTAGGAGCCTAACAGATCCTTTGCAATCCTCTTTAAGGACAAGCGTGAAGCAGCATCCATGTCTGTGTTCTCCTACTGCACTTGGAATGAAGCTTATTGTCATTTTGGATCAGCTTGCAGTTACATTATCGAACCGAAACAAAGAAATCTAGACAGAAAAAATTCCTAAATAGGACATAGATGGTTACATAGCCTAATGCTCTAAAATTCAGCATGCAATAGATTGCCAGAACGTGAGTATATTTTTGTTTTTCCTTCTGCCTGCCAAGCCGAGTTAAATACTGAAGCATACTGTAATTGGATGTTTCTATTTGCAAGCATCTATAGGTGATTTTTTTCTGGGAATTGGCAACTTCTGTATTCCATATCAACACTTTCAAAGATGTGTTTTGCTGATGGTTGTTTGAATGCATAATGTGTAAACTATTCAATTTTTCATTTGTTTTGTGACACTTTAGCTATTGGGCCGTAGAAGTTCTTACATGACTGTCTCTGATGCTGTTTTCATTTGGGGTTTATTTTTGGTGTGAGGAGCAGAAGTAATATTAGGATTTTTCTAGAAGAGCCTTAACCTTATTGAAAGACAAAAAACCCCAAATAAATTTGGCATATCTTCAAAGCTCTCTCAGCTGTACAGATGTGTTCTTGTTCTGCAGTCCAAACAGTTTTCTTAGACCCCCCACCTGCTGGCTGAAGTAAATTTGCTCAGCTGCATAAATGAAAAAGAATGTCATACTGAGTATGTTTGAAGGCTTGTGAACCAAGTTTAATCTACTGTCATCATCATTTACATCTTCTTGTGCACACAGTGTTTGTAGTGAAGCAGTTAATACATTTAAGTTACTATTCTTCCCTGTTTGATAACCCTCACAATCCCCGACTGAACTGTCGTATCCATCATGCACCAGGGCTTCTCAGTACCTTTACCTGGAATGGTTTCTTTCAAACACGCCTGTTGAGCTCCTTTCCTTAAAACACCTGGCAGATGAAGGAATGGGAAATGTCAGGGAGGATGTGTAAATGCCATTAAACAGGGGGAAGCACAGTGGAGCTGTTTCCCCTGGTAGAAATGACCAAAAAGATGACCCTAACACCCCAGCTGATGTTAGAGCTGATGTAGTTGATCTATGTGGAAGGATATAGAAGAAAAGGACCAGAAAACCAAGGGGAGAGTAGAAGAAAATAGGGCCCAGTTTAGGAGTTAGGTTAGACTAAGCAATTCAAGGTGTTTGAAGACAGCCTTTTAAACAAAGGTAATTTAGAAGTGGATAATTCAAGGGTGGAAGTTGTGTGCTCATATCTCTGTGCGAAAGGAAACCAGAGGAGCACACTATGGGTGTTAGAGCTTGCAGAGGGATGAGGAACAGCGAGACATTAAATGAGGCTCTGACTGCAAAATGTGTTCATAACTGATCCGCGTAACAACTCAGAAGTGATAAAAGGCAGGTTTGCAGATAAGAACAGTAGTTGGAAACCCAAGTCATAACTATTTCCAGAAAAAAGTCTATCAGACTCGTAAGTTTAGGCCCTGGCCTGTGAAGTAGGACTATTCTGTGTGGATTCATAACTCAACCCAGCCCCTCATCAGCTCTTTGTAACTGCTGCAGTAATTACTGAAACCAGCTCTTCCAATGGGGCCCTTCAGCATGGCTGCATTGCCATTAATCAGTTCTGCTGATCACATCAATATGAAAACTAAACAAGTTTCTAAAATGAGTTTGCTGGAGCAGATTTGGGCCCAAGTTAAGAATTTGGTCCTGGCATCCAAATGCCTCAAAATATATAAGCACAAAATATTACAGACTTTTCACCCACATTGCAGGAGTTTAAAATGGGTCAAGCTAGGAGGTTTGAATAATATTTCTGACTTTTTGGTTTGCACTCCATCTTTAGCTCTTTGAGAGTACACTTCGATTAGTAGAACCTGTTGTCACTCTTGTTTTGTGCATCGGGCTATTTTCTTTCAGAAGTAATTATTGCAGTTGCACAGGAGGGTTTGCTTCTCGCTATGCTTTCTCTTGCAGTTTTGATTTTAGAAATTCTAAGTAGCATGCTAAAAATGTTGTTTTACAGCTCTGGCCCTATCTTGCATGCGTACTGTCAAAAATGGACTAGATTGACATTTAGTAGTTTAGCTCCTGGCAAGAGTTGGATATTTGTCAGCACCACTGGTCCATAACCTAAAAAGGTATTACTTGGGGAAAATAAAAAAAAGTCTTTCAAACAGTTTAGGTTTCTGATTCTGAGTGCAAAAAAGCAGGCAAAAGGTATTTTATATTGTGAGCATGGAGATTTTCCTACAGCAAAAGTATCTGTTAAGTTTTCTTCCATAAGGGTTGGTTTAAATTTAGGCTTTCAAAAATACATCAAGTTGGAGTTCTGGTGGTGCTGTGTGTAAATTTGTGGTGCCACGAGCTGAGGCTGCCAACTAATGCATAGGAGAACTCAGAAACCAAGAGAGCAGAGCACTAAGGGGAGGCAGCAACAGGAAAGGGACTCGGGGAAAGGACTTAACTTTCAAACTGTATGCTTGACCTCTGTCAGTCATTTGCTTTGCAGGAGGAAGAATATGAACTAAACCACTGGCCTCTCAAAAACTTTGAGAACTCTGCTTTGCAGAAACTTGTCATTTTGAACCTTTAAAGGAAATGGGAGCTCAACTGCAAATTCCAGAGCAGTTTGAGGTAACATTTTTATGGACTACTGCTACACTTTCTTTGAGGTCCTTTTTTCATATGCAAAATGTATGCTGCTTCCTGCCCTATTATCTTTGATAAGCTTGTTTCCTTTATTTCTCGTTGTTAACTCGTGTTTATCTTCATTATTTTTTTCTTCTTTTGGGCAGGAAATCATAATTCCAGAATACCACCTAAAAGCCAAGGTACTTCTTTATTAAATAATGTTAAGTATTTCTGTTGTCTCTGGACATTGTATTATTCCCCTGAATATATAACCTAGCAACCTCTTGCAGTATATTCTCTTCTCATAGCCATTGCCGTGTATTACTGTGTTTTTTCACTGTGATTTTTCACTTAGACGTAACTATCTGCAAAAGCTCCTATCAAGGAGGTCTAAGCAGTAGGGAAATGCACTCCTATATTGCTCAAATGACCCACTTGTCTCAGTTGCAAGCAGTACTTTCTCACACCCAGTTTCTTCCTAAATCTCTGGCTTTAGTATAAAGTGCGATGGCTGTTATAAATTAAAATTAGGTGTTTGCTTGCTGATGAATACCATTGCCAGTGCCAAACAAATTAAATCTACAGTCCAGGAAATACTCAGGATGCTTCCTTTTATATCAAGAAAATCTCTCTCATTAAATCAATTAGGTAGCACTTAGAGGAAAATTGATCCAGGATATCCGAAGGCATTAGTAAAGTGTTGGGTTATTTCTTCTCGATTAGGGTTATATCTTGGCCAGTGGTTTGATCAGGATATTTGAAAAATCTGGAGTCCTTCTACCAGAGGAACCATTGCCCTTTCTGCAGGTGTTCAGCAGGAGTCCTCAGCAGAGGGGGGAAGGAAGGGTTTGCTCACAGTCCTGTTCTCTCATGCTGTTACTTCTGGTTCCCTTTGATCCACAAACCAAGGCAGCAGCTGCTCAGTCTCTGTGGGGAAAGGAGCCTTGCTGCATCTCTGCCTGCTGTGGATCCTGAAAAATGACCAGTGTCAGAGGGGCCAAGGTGGGTCCCTGCCACGTGTGCAGCCCTAAACACAAGCAGGTCCTCAGCACGTTTGCAACTGTGCAATGCAGTGGCTGCTGTTAGAAAGCATTATTAGCTCAATATGATATAAAGAAATCTGTAAAGGCTCCAGTTTCTGTGGTCATAACCCTTTCTGATTTAGGGAAACTGTTTATTTTAATAGTTCACTTAGTTCTACTGATGCACTCTAATTGAATTCAGCTGAATTATTTCCCTGTCTGCTGCCAGCCTTCTCCCTCCTGCAGCTCCCTGGCAACCAGGTCCAGGGTAGGCCTTTCAAAGAGGCACAGACTCTCTTTTGCAGTCTGTGGAAACATCACTCCCCTCATTATCAGGCAGAGCACTATCCAGACTATTGTCAAGGAGGAGCCTCCTCTCCCAGCTGGCCTCCAATTCCCAACAGCAGGACCCTTGATCACCCCTCCCAACAGCAACCTTGTAGATTCCCACAATGAACAGCACTTTGGGACAGTAGCAGCAACAACAGCAGTTTCACCCATGCCTTTTTTTTTACATGTGAGATCTACAAAATATATTTTTTAAAAATCCATTAAAATATCCAAATTCTATATTTTTTCTATCCACAGTCTACTGCAGTGGTGAATTATGGCTGTGCCTGTAGATCTCTCATCATCAAAGGTACCTCATAAAGCATCAGCAGTGTATGTCTGAGCTCTACTGTAAAGCCTGGGCTAGACTGTAAAGCATAGAGTCATCACTCCTGGGTTTGCAGAAAACTGAGTGCTTCTGACACATCCATGAACCTTGTTTGGCCAGGACATTCCCAAATGGTCTAACATGAGCAAGTTGGAAGTGGGGTGGAGAGGTCTTTGAAGCACTACTCTTTTAAAACTTAGCTTTGAAGACTACAGGACATTCTAGATATATTCAGAAGAAGATTCAAATGCAGTTAGCCTCATGGAAATTCAAAATGTTCAGCATTTTCCTGTAAAATTCCTAGGAATGGGAGTTCAGATACATCAACAGTCTTGCCAAAATACAGTTGTGTTTTTGCTTTCCAAATGTGAAACTCCCACTGAAATCACTTGGTCACTTTCTATTAACTTCAGCCTCAGCTGGAGCAATCTTAGGAGAAACACTCAGGGAAAAGTTTCATAGTGCTTCAAGCATGAGAAAATAATAATAAAAAAACACTACTAACACTTTGGGAAACTTTATATAAAGGCCAACGTTGGACATGAACTTTCAAACCCAAAGCCACGTAATAGTCTGAAATTTAAGGGAATGTGCCTTGACTACAAGGGACAAATGCAGCAAATTCCTCTACAGTATACATACACTAAGGAGAAAGAAAATAAAAATCTTATAAAATTCTCTTGCTAGATTAGCAATATGCAAATAGCTAGTGCTGAACTTGAAAAAAAATTGCATTTTTCCATGTTTTGCATGGAACACTTGCTAAACAGTCAGCATTCTTCACCCAGCTACTGCATCAGCTAGCCTGCACTTTTTCAATGCATATTCCTAAGATGAACACAAAACCTGTTAAAACTTTGCTTTATGAGACATAACCCCAGTTTTTCCCCCTGAAGGCCAGGATAATTGAGTGCTGCAGCACAAAGAGAAGCAGAACTGTAAGTGGCATGTTGAAGACATGATTTCATTTTTAAAACTAAGGTGAAGGCTGTGAGGAAAGGACGCTGAATCATAAATAGTAACAGAAGTTTTTCTGTCCTAACTTTACTGTTGAATCCTTTATGGCATTGCAGGGAAAGCAATGCAGGGAGTAATAGAATAATATTTACTTGTAGCATTTGCAGTCTCTACTGTGCACAGTATTAATGTTGTTTTACTGAAATAATGTTATAATTTTTAACAGTTTGACCGACAGTGTTGGGCTTTGGGAGAATTTCCCAGTAGCTGAAGTACATGGGCTGCAGTTGTAAAGTCCCTTTATCTGTGCACAGCTCAGCTAGGCATCATTCCCAAGCTCGATGTCTGGTTTTGGCAGTCAGTGATCTGCCCTGGTGCATGCAGGAGCTCACTGCCAGGCTCGGCCAGACCATAATAAAGTAAATTAAAATTTCCTTATGGAAGGGGATTTCTGTCTTATCTATAGAACTGAAACTAGGGGAAAATGTTTTAGTATTTCCTGACCATTTCCCTCTTCCCTTCAAAACACTACAGTATTAGGTTGACTTATAGCATTCTGAAAAGCTTAATATTTTTCTCTTTAAAACTATCCTTATCATGCCCAAAACAGAAGATAATTTGGTTTGGTTTTATTAAAATCCCTTCTGAACTTTTTACACTGTAGCTATTCTTCCCAAATGAGTCATACAATAACCATTCCCAGTTTGTAGTCAGTTCTCCAAAGAAGCAGAAGAAAAAAGAAACAACTTCCTTTTAAGGGAATGAGACCTGTTTGTAAAGATAAACCTCTTTCTATTTCTATTTGAAGACATTCTCCATAACCCAAGAACTGATAGTTATAAAAACACTACCTTCTTTATTTGGACTACAAAAACAGTCCTGGCTATAGAACATCCTTTAATGTTAGCCTAAAGCATCTGTATATACACTCACACATAGGGGCATTGTTGAAACAACACATGCAACATGTCAAAAGAGCAGCAAGTTTACCAGAAATCTGTAAGAAACAGCTTGAAAATGGTTTGATTTCCTTTTATTTAGTAGTTTTAAATAAATTAGTTTAAACAAAAGAGTATTTAATATCTATGTGAAATGAAACCAGGTCAAGAGTATGTAATTGTGTAAGTAAGCTAACAGCAATTTGTATTAAAGTGCTCTATGATTCCCAAAAGGAACCATACTGCTTGAATGCTAGAAAATTCACATGCCCTTAGGATTTGAGAAAATATCTGCATGCCATAATTTGCTGTGACAATCTCTGTAACCTCTGAAAGCCACTGTTTTTTTAATAGCAGCTTTGTTGTACTGCTCAATTTCTGTCCATAGAAACTGTAACAGGTATTTAAGTGTCCTCACTGGGCATTTTGTTCTCAGACTGTGGGCCTGCCAAGCTTATTCCATTAGCCCTGCAACCAGCAAATACCAATTTCTCTAGTACTACAAGAAAAAAAGATTAATACATTAAAAACTTGGGATTACTTGGGGTGTTTTCCCCCTTGGGGGTGGGATCACTTTGCAATCTAGGATATCCAGAAATGTATTCAAATTTTAATGAAAGCTGGAACTCAGGTGAGAACCAGATTCCAATAGCTGGTACTGCAAGGAAAGCTGCATTTGTCATGAGATTCACAATAAGTTTTTTAAAGTTGTGCAGATAATCACAGTTATTTTATAGGGATTTTTTAAGGTATCTGGCTATAGGTACATTCTTTTCAAGATATTAATTTTTAAAGTGTAAAATATGTATTGCAAGCAAATTAAAATATCACTGGATCTGTTACTTATATAGGAAGGTAAGAATAGAGTTCTAAATTAGTTAAAGGTTGAAGGGGAAAAAACCCTGATATTAATTCTGACACATAAGCAGAGAATAATTGTTGAAGTTGTATTGCCATCTATTTAGCTCTGAACCCCTGACACTATAGTTTATTAGAGAGGTGGAGACAACAGAATCCTTTGTAACAGGGATTTATATTACTAGAGGAGCTACAGCAGACTTTTTCTGTGTTGTTAAAATAAATTAATCAAAAGCAGCAGGGGAGCGTCCTTGAATTACAATGGTTGTTTTATTCAGAAACTGTAAAGATCGAATTTTTAAGGAAATCCAAAAGGCATGGAGCTTGGGAAGGAGCCAGTTGATTTTTTAATGCTGCCATTTTTGACAATTCTTAATATAAGAAGCTGGAGTATTGTTTCAAGCAGACCTTTGGCATACTTTTCTATTATTTTATTTAATTTTCTTCCTCTGAATTATTACTGTTATGTACTAACACAAACTTAATATGGCATCTCTCATCCTAGATAGATCCTGAAGTACTTTCATGATCTTTTTCCAAGATCTGTGCCAGCTTTAAGATGTTTGCTAAGTCAAGGATGCAGTTGCATACACAGGAGGCTGCAGCCCACACATTCATGAAAAGCATCAATCCTATAGCAAGAGCAGCCCTGTGTATTCCTTCTGGGAGCTAAAGTAATGTTGTCCTAACAAACTTCTCACAGAGGAAAGGGATGCAGGGTAACTGATGCCATTAGATCATAGGCACAGGTTGGAAGTTTAGTTTAAAATATTTTCTAGCAGTGAAATTCCTGGAGAGGGACAGAACCCCCAGGTGCACATTTCTTGCCAGGATCACTGAGGGATGGACTCAGTGGGGAATGGCCACGTGCTGAACGCACAACGTTGACTTTCTGCAACACTGGTTCTGTCAAGGAGGAAGGGCCTTGGAAAACATCACCATTTGAAGTGGTATTATTTATGTTGAGGCACAGCTTTTATTTTTAGCATGGATGTAATTTTTATAAACCCATACTGCTAAATATGACAGATAAATATCACTGATATTGCTGGTTCCCTCAAATGAATGGGGCTGAAACCTAGGACAAAATTCCTACTTGCTATATCAGTTTAAATTAAATCCTGGTCTCTTCCAAAACTATAAATAATAGAAATAAGGATTAAGAAAGATAATGGGAAAATGCTATGAGACTAAAATAAAAAATATTATCAAATCTTAGTCAGATGTTAGAATAGTAATGTTTTAAAGAATTTCCTAAAAATAACAACAAAGGAAACAAGCACATGCAAATGAACAGGATAATCTTGACTGTATCAAACATCTGGAAAATATAAGTGCACATGAAAGAGCTGCTCATTTTAAGGATTTAATTTAATAACTCATCCTGCTCAAGAAGATTAACATGTGGCTATAAAATACCTGCTTGCCATCAGATTTCACCCCAACATGGTAATAGAAAGATTTCAGGTAGTCCTAGTTGTATTACTCTAGGATAGCAGCATTCCTTTTCATTTTGTGTGGCTACTGTTGCTCCAACTTTGCTCCAAGATATCCTGCATGTTTTTCAACTATAAATGATGCATCTGACTTGGCTGCATTGTTGTGGAACCTCCAAGTAACCTTAGGAAGCAGAAATCCTAAAATGTGCCAGATCCTCATGACTTGATGTTTAGAGTGAACACTGCATAGGAAGGCAAGAAACAACTGCATCTTGTATCAAGTTAAGAGGCATCTTTTTTAAGTATTTCTGAAAGGAAGACTCTGGCAGCTACAAACCCAAAATCCTCCATGTGGCATTTCCCTATGGAAAGTGCCTCAACTCCCAGCAAAGGTCAAATACTAACATAAAAACAGGAGACAAAAGCAGAAGAGGAAATGGATGTCACTGCCTTCTCCTCTCATATGCACTGTGTTGCTTTCAGAGCTTATTTGGGAAAGAAAAAGCAGTCTGAAGAAACATCTGGCAATATGACAGCATGGTATTCATGGGTGATTTTGCGATAGAGTGTCAGGAAGCCCCTGGTAATGTCAAAGTCAGCCCTGATCTGTGGGATTTTTCCAAATGCCAAGCACCAAACAAAGGGAGTAGAGGCCAGGAGGAGCTTGTGAAGGCACAGGTGTAAACTGAAGAGTCATATATGTGAATTGGTTCCATAATTTTGTATTTGTTTCCTGAGCAAGTGCTTCTGTACAATTCAAATTACTATAGATGTTAAAAGTTGATAGCTCCTTATCTCATAGCACTGATTTTAGCTGTTTAAGAAACCCTTATAGTCAGACAGAGTGTTCAGCATACTGGTGATGTAAAGAGTCACTTAAAAAATGACTTAAGATCAGGAGTGACATTTTAAGCAACTGAATAGGAATGTAAACATGTACAGTGCTCTTTTTCACCTAAAAGAAGATAAACTGACTCAGATTGCCTCAGAAGACTTTGATGACACCTCTTATATAATTTTGAGGGAAAGCTCCTATTATATGAACTGCTAGTATCTCCTCAAGTTTCTCTGGGAAGCACACTTTTTAAGAATTACATCCTCTTTAAAAAGGTGTCACAGGTCAGCACCTCCATGAATTAAATTCAGTGTTAGAATCAGTGTCCAGTTTCCTTTTCTCTTTATTATTTTGCCCTGAAACTTACCTTTTTCTTATTAACTTTTACAATTAATTGAAAAAACACAGCGAAAGCAGTTTAATGTCACTGCGTCAGAAAGGATTGGACATTCCTTTAACATGGAAGAAATGAGTCAAAACCAGCCAAGTGCAGCTGTGTCAGGATCTGTATTTGAGATACTGGTTTAGGGTGTGACTAAGTGTGTTAAAATGATGGACAAACTAGAGGTGCACAAGCCTGTGCGAGCCAAGTTAAATGGCCAAAAGGAAACCCAAGCACATGAAAATATCATCTGGCCTGAAAGCATCTTGCAAATGTAAAACTGAAGAAATCCACGAAAGTCCAAGAAAAACTTTTAAATGAAAATGAACTCACTTGGGCCTAAGTCTAATGTTTGCTATAGGGGACATACAGGTATAACATGAGATTATGTGAATCCCCGTGGGTGAACACTGCTTTCTGTGGTAATACAGACCTCTAAAAGCAGACAGGACTTTCTAACATATCTTTTCTTCTCATAATGATCTGATGGAAAGCTACTGGAAGAAGCTTTTTGGTTGGATACAGAAGAGAAAGGCACTGCATAGGGCTGAGGCAATAGGTAACGCCTACAGCTGTCAATCACTGTGTCTGCATATGGCACATTTGATCCAGTCACTGAAATAAATCGTGTTCCTTGCCCTTGATGGAACACACCTGCACACAAACATGGAACAATGAGTGTTTTCCAACCTTTAAAAAAGTATTTGGGTCTAGAGCAGTAAAAGGTTTTGGGGAAAGATTTGGTTTGCCCCTCGTTTTTGGTGAGCTCGATTGCCATGCCGTTGCCTACAGCAACACCTGAAACACCCTAAAGGAAAGCATTTTCCCTAAGAGGAAGGGTTCCTTCCCACCCTTTTCAGTTTCAGCTGATTATGCTAAAACATGATCCTGTTTCTGCCTGTCTATTTTTATCCCAGGGCCCAGCAGCTGATGAACCATGCCAGGGTTTAATTCTTCAGTGCTGGATGATGCAGGAATCCAGAGGCCTGAATTCAAGTCTGATTTGAACAGGTCAGTGCATCTTTAGTTTTTGCCTGAGTCAATTAGCAGCCAAGATCAATTTGTGCTAATTCCCAGTCTCTGCAACTTTTCCAGGCCTCTTATGCAAATCAGGCCTGGAAGCAAACAACCAGTGAGTGACCCAGAAGGCTGGTGGGGCTGGGCACTATTGTTCTCAGGCCGTGTATTTCAGTGCTCTGTTTGTTTACAGTGTAACTCTAAAAAAATGACAGGCCACAGCCATAACTACCTCCTCAGGCTTAATTATTGTAGCCTTTGTACTGTTCTTGCCAGTGCAGAAAAAGAGGCATTCATGGGCCTCTCACTACATTTAGATTCACTGGATTGTTTCTCACAGTTTCTTTCTTACTGTTCTGTAAATACAGAGGCAGAAGACTGAAACTAGAATGACAAGAGGTTTTAAAGTCATACCCTTTCTGTAGCCACAAATTGTGCCATGAAATCAGAAATACTTTGGTAACATTATCCTGGGGATCTGGAAAATTACTTAAAATATGTAGCACGTTCAGGAGCTGAATCAGGGTCCTTCAAATGAAGATTCAACCATGAAAAATTTAGTTAGATCACACCTGTACTGATCTGTTAATTTAAAACTATTTGAGTAAAAATGGGCTTAAGATGCAAAACTCAGGTAACACCATAGCTGGTGAATGATGCAGTCTTGGATTTGGTGTGCTTCATGGGAGTCCATTCTTCATCAAATTAGTAAAATGACGATCTAGTGTTACAGACTGAAGTCATGACTAAAAGTGAGGGCAGAGAAAGGATAATGAGGAATTTATTAAAAACACCATTTTAATATAGTTCAAAATTTGATTTAAATTGGATACAAGACCTGGGAGAGTTCTTACACCTCCAGGGCTCCCAGCCTTGTCTGCTTAGGCTGTCGTCATATTGGACTGGAAAAAAGTGAGGTTTGAGGTAATATTTTTTTATACTCTTTTTAATTATTATTTTACTGCATGTAATCAATAGTTGTGTGTAATATTACTATGTAATGTTCATAATATGGTGTCAAATATTTTTATTTTCTCTTTAAAGGATTACAACTGCCTCTTTCTTTTGAAATACTACTGAAATATTTTTTTAGTCAGGTTTTTTCTAAGATCAAAATTTGACCTAACTATAGTGTTATGAAACCACAAGTCAAACCCTGGTACAAATTTATGGAGCCCTCCATAAGGTGATTACATTCTATTTGTGTGCAGGGAATAATAAGTAGAAGTGAAAGGAAGATTTGGAATTACTAATTTGACGTTATGATTTTGATTAATTTGATAGTCTGTGATTCTTGACTCAGTTTATATACAAATTTTCCTGAGGGCATTAATTCTACACTTTAAAATTATGTGGTCTGAGGGGAACTGAGCTGAACGATACTTTCAGCTTCAGCAAGAAAACGTTAAACCTTTGAACCAAAATATCTCCAAGGTAGAACTGTCTTTACATTCACTTACCTGTGATTTTGGGGATTGTGAAGAGCACCATCTAGTGATAATCAATAATGTCAGTATTGTGAAAAGGTGATTATTTAGACTGGACATAAAGGCACGCTGCTAATTCATTTACCAAAGGGACTGGGGGGGTCCAAAGGAAACAATGTCCTAGTTGGGATTTTCAAATGTCAAGTACCTTCCCTCAGATACCCCCCAAAATGCACAATGCATTCAAAGACTGACTTTGACTAACAGTATGGATACCATGAGATAACAACTTTAACACTAAAATTTTGTTTCAAAAGCTAGTTATGTAATCTTACTATGTATTCTATAATGAAACTCTCCACTTTGTGAATGGCTTATTTTATATAGATCAGAATAATATACCTATTCCACTGACTGACAGTTTAGGTGAAACACTTCTAACTTCCTATGTATCCCTTTTTTTTGGAAAGCCAACAGTTCTGAAACATTGGTCTTTTCTTCTATGAAGGATGTCTAACAGCTGCTCCTTCATAAGGGTCTTAGGCATTAAATAGTATCCCATGTTGGAATTTGTTTAAAACATCCATGCTTAATGGTAGTTTTTCCTAATTTGAAGGATTTTGCAAGTGAGTCTTACACTATCCGTCCTGCAAGTATTATTTCAGCATGCAGAAATCTCATTGTGAATATATGATAATATAGAAAGCTATTTATCCCTTTCAGATTACTTCCATATGCATCCTCTGTAATTAAATCAGTGGTTTATGGCAGCTGGCCTTTGAAGTGATCTCTGCAAAATAGGAAAATGTAATTTGTGGAACAAAATGCTGATCACTCTATTCCAGCCACATCTGTTAAGCTCTGGTAGTTCAGAGATTTCTGTGCTGAGAGAGTTCATGAAAGCAGAAAGTTTCCTGCATTTCTTTCAGTCCAAAGGAAATCCAATGGAAGTGATGGCAGTATTCTAACCAGGTAACAAGGTTTGAAGTCGGAGGCATTTTTGCCCACAATTTGCAGTGAAATCACTGAAACTGATGTTTAAGTAAGTAGCTGTACTCGTGTATTTAAATAAAATTACTACAGAGAGAACAATAAGAGAAAGCAGAGCAAGAATTCCTGGCAGAGAAGACAAGGATTTAGAGAGATAAACAGAAAGATGACTGTTTCAGTGGTGGTGGATGAAGAAAACGGTTAGAACTCGTGATATGATTCCCCTTGATAGCAGCACATCTTGGAAACACCTTCTGTTACACAGGTATTGACAACCATTGCAATTACTGTTGCACAATTCCCCACAGACATGCTTTTCTTACAGATGAAAAGCAGGATCCTTAGAGCCTTTCCAAATGAATGCCAGTTAAACTGTTTGAGATATATTTACAAGGTGGGTGTGCCAAGGAGTTACTGACTTGTCCAGGCCCAGCTGTGCCTGCTGAAAATGTTGTCACTGCCAGCTGCCTGGCACTCCTCTCCCTTTCCTCCTTCCTCTCCTAACCTGGGGGTTTCTACACTTCAAATCTGACAAACTGCTCGTAGGACTGTTGCCTGAGCTGTCAGGCAAAATGAGGTGAGTTAGCAAAGCCCTGAAATCTAAATTGTTTAGGAAATACCTTTCAGCCAACGCAGGTTTGTTAGCAGAGTTAAAGAAAGCAGTAGGGCAGTTACCAGGAGTGCCTTCAACCAGTAAACATTTGCAGCTGAGGGATATGCCCACTGTCTAAATTTCTTCCTTAGCTTACACTGATACATTATCACTCCTTAAATAAATGACCTCTAGTTTCTTGTAGTGTCAGTCTACTCTATACTATTAGCAATCATTTCTTTCTCTTACAAATAAGCAGATTGAAATGTCTTCAGCTCAAGCATCTTTGTCCTCACATAGACTTCCAAGACAGCTTGGAAATGAAATGTACTGTTACCAAATACTTTGAATAAAAGTTACATTATATAACAGTGTTATCACAATACCCCAAAGTCTAAGGTGGTTTTTTGTTCCTTAGAAGGGAATGACTTCTGCTAGACACAGAAATCTGTACTAAATAGATCCATAGCAAAATCTGCTACACCCTTCCCAATGAGGATTTTTATTCATGATATCTGCTTCTAATTAAATAACTGCACTATATTATACATGCTAAGGTCCAATCCTTTGCCCTTTGAAGTCAATGGCAAAGCTCCCAATGAGTTCATGGGAAAAAAAGTAACTCGTCTGTTAAGGCTTCCTTTAGTGCAATTTCAACTGGTCGGTTTTTAAAACCACCTTTTTTTTGCCACCTTTGCCTTCAGACAACAAGCAGTTGCTGGTATTCCTGTATTAGGTAGAGAGTACTAGAAAGGGCAAATTTAGTCTTATTGAATTATGTTCCCCTGTCATTCTGTTTGCTTTTCTTTCTGTTACTGTAAAGTGGCACACTGGACATATGGTGTCTTACATTATTTTTTTTTTAAACTTTCTAGTAATTCAATATTGCAGCAATTTATGCCATACGTGGCATGTTTATGCCATAGAGAACGTATCAAATGAAAGCAGCAGTATAGAACACCACAGTTTATCTACTTTCTTCATAGTTTTGACCCATCACCAGTTCATCTGCTAATAAACTGTAATATAAAACATGCCTTCAAAACCCAAAGCATCCAGTTTCCTAAATAGGACCATATTTCTAAAATATACTTATGAAAAGGCAAGCTTATAAAATAATGATTCCACAGCTACTCAGTCCAGGATTAACTAACTCTTTTGAAGCAAAAGGTTACCCATGCATTCAGTGCCCAGTCCCAGATGTAGGAAGGAGATGTAAAACAAAGAAGGAGACTTAAAGGATTCAAAATATATTTCTGTAAAGTAGAACGACAACTTGCAGACAGAGTTTCCCTGCTAAACAAGAGAGGGACAGTCTGTGCTGTGCCCAGGACTGCAGCATGGTAGAGCTCAGGGTCTAAACCTGTTGTGTCAGGTGAGCTTAGAGCCAGGTTTTTGTTAGAATTTACCTTCCACATAAGCAACAAATAATGCAGCCAACCTTCACTGTTCTTAGCTCTTCTTCTTGCTCTGAGAGCAAGGTATTGAGGTGTTTTGAAGAGTTTTGGCTTTCATGCTCAACATCAGGTTGTATTGGCAGATAACCAAAACGTAGCACTTCGATTTTGGTGCACACGGAAGTGTTCCAGTCTAAATGTGCATTAGTCTCATCCTAACATTCCCACTGACTGTGGCCTACAGATTCTAATGAAACAGTGCAGATGGGAAAAATTATAGAAAAAGAAAAAGAAATCCACTGTGTAACTTGTGTACATTGGGTTTGAAATTTAAAACCTTCAAGCTGTTATCCAGGGTTTTTTTTTCTGCCAGTCTTGTTCCAGCCAATGAACAGTGCTCGTGAATACTGGTTGCAATCCAAATGTTATCATTTTTGTCCATAGCTAATTCTGTGCATAGAATTATTCCTCCTAAAGCTGAAGCTATCTCTGCTAATCCATCTCATTTTATAGAGTGCTAAGCATTTAACTTATGAAATATGGTCCCTTATAGTAATTTCTGCTCTAAATATTTCTGCTGCAAATATGAAGAACACTGAGTTCTGCATTTGAAGGAAAACCCTTCCATGATATGCATAAATTGTTAGCTGTGTCCTCTCAAACTATCTGACACAGTCCTAGAGGACTCTGTAAATAACATTTCCTGTTGTGATATTTTAATGTGAACTTGGCCACAAGTCTTACTATTACATTCACATTCACAATAAGAAAGCAATGGCAGAAAATACAGAACAATGACAAGTAATAATGTCTTGCCGTGTATTTTAAATGTTTCCAGCAAAGAAACTACAAAATGAAGCAAAGCTCTATACAAAGCAGCTAATCTAATTTAGTAGGAATACACTGTTTGGTGGTTTTAGTTTGTTTAGTTTAAATCAGTGTGAATTATGGTGTTCATTCTATTCCATTGAAAACTCGCCTAGCGTGAGAGTTGGAAAAGCATCAATTGGAAATAAGCAGAAATGAATAATACCATGTATCCAAAACATGCTTGTGTTTGCCTAAATACTGTGGGAGGCATGCCAAAAGCAGCTTGGTATGTAGTCCTGTATATCCAAAACAGGGTATACACTCATGTGCTAGTTCAGCAGGCAGCTTTTAAACAGCTAGATGGGACTCCAGTACTAAATATTTCCACTGGCACAATGGCTGGAATGCAAAAGTTTGAAAGCAGGGAACACAGAGCCCTAACCTTTAGAAGAACATGTAAACCTTTGGTGGTTAAGGTATATGAATATTTCGTCTTCATTATTTTTTAACTAGCACTGGCAGATTTTTCAGAACAGAGTTATTTACCAGTGGTCTATTTTAGCTAGATTTGGGGAACCTTACTTTGTTCTGCTGTTTTGCAAAATAAATTAACTTAACCTCCATAAAGCCCAGCATCTTCCAGTCTGTCAATGGAAGTTTTGTAATTTACTTAAATAAAAGCTGAACTATGTCATCTAAACACATGCAAAAATGTATTGGTTATTAAATTGGGTCAAGGCTTGTAACAGTCAAAATTCTCTTCAGAAAAGATAGATAAACCCACAATTTTCCACATAACTCCTTGTGTCAAAGAATATGTAAATATGCCTTACAGGGTTTTCTGAATATCAGCAAATACCAGCTGTGTCAGATGTTCTGAAGGGTCAATATGAGAATAAGTCTGTCTGGGCTGCAAAAACAAACTATGTTTGGAAATGTATTAGCCAGCAAATTTAAACAAACAGTTTTAAATACAGGCCAAGTAAGGCAAGTTGTGTTTAAAATCGTGTAGGTTGACTCTAAACTCCCCTCCTGTGCTGCCAAAGTTCAACTAGCATGTTTTAAACATGGCTTGTTCCGCTGATTGCTATTGGATAAAGTTGTGTTCAAATCCTGCTTGAAATGTCAAGTGGTACAAACAAGGCAGTATCAGCAGGGTCGTGTCAGCTCAGTGCTGAGCTTTCACCCAGCACGCTGAGAACTGCAATTCCAAACAGTGGTGGAGAGGAAGATCTGCTTTTACTAACCTCATTTACCTGCCTGCAAGTGTGAGCATTTGCCAGGGGTGATAATGTAAGAGCATGACAACAAGTTAAAAAGGTTTCCTTAAACCCAGCAGCTGTGATGTCTTTTGTGGATAGACCAACTGTTTGCTAATATATACATTACACGTGTATATGTGACAGTGATGTGCTTTGCCTTACCTCAGGATCCAAAGCATATCTGTGCTAACATGTCTCACCTCTTATTTTTTTTCTGCTAGACAAAGTGTAGAGGTCAACTTGATGAAAACCTCTTGGGGTTGTTCTGCATGTGTCAAGTATTTCGGATAAATGCAGAGAAAAAGCCAAACTACCACAACACAGCCCACCTCTGTTTAAATCTAGTATTAAGTAATCATATTCAGACATCACTTTTCACATTGTTGCTTCAGGTTGTTCCCAAGTGTTTGAGTTTCACTTTCTGTTTCAGGTTCCAATGAATCCAAAATGATGAAACTGAGACTTGAAATCTGAGCATGTTGATGGACAAGGGCACCAGTCTAAAGTGACCAGGCAGCCAGTTGTCACGTCATTACTTAGCCAAAGGTAAAGCTACACTTTGGGAAGCAGTAGCAGAAGCCTCCTTGTAAGCATCTGTTCATTTTTACTTCTAGGATAGTAATCTGAATTTCCTTTGAAGTGCTTATAGGTCTGAGTCATGCAACTTGCCTCCCTTAAATATTAGGGCTATTTGGTTAAGTTCCCAAACTTAAATTACCAAGACTTTGACGGATAAAAACAATGAGTTCATCAAATTACTGTTTGGTACAGGTAACAAATATGCTGAGAATCATGTACGTCTCTTGCAAAGATAATTTAATAGAGTCACCTTGCAGTTGAATATAAATCTAAATCATCTATAGGACAACTCATTAAATTACCAGTTGCAAAAGAAATTCTTCTTAAAGGATATAACTTCATTGTATATAACGTAGCCAGTATTGTTAAGTATTAATAGAAAAAATCACAGGACTTTTTTTCAAATGCTATTCAGAAAACCAGCCATTATTTTGTATATATTTTAAATTAAAAACTGCAAAGAAATTTTCAAGAAAAAACCCACAATGATATTAATAAAAAATATTCTTTCATATGTCCCATGGTAAAATGGAAAGGACATGATGTATTGCTTTGCTTTTATATATCTTGAATTCTTATCCTTCTAGGGTCACTGCTACACTGTGATTTCCCATCTCCTGCTATGGGACAGCCGTCCTACAGCACAGCACTGACATGGTTTCATGAAGGGATGCACACAAGCACTGTTTTCCTTAGCTTTGGACACATGATTAAACATTTTTTTTTAAATAACGTCCATTTATTAGATAACCTGCTTAGCACAGTATGTCTTTGGACATAGCATTTAAAATACTTCCTTTTAAAGCCCTTATGTTATTTTGGGACAGTATATAGAACATGCAAAATTTTTTAAACTGCAAAAAAGATTTTATGAAGTATTGGCAACATTATCGGACTTCACAAAGTAAGCTGGTGTACACAGCCAAGGAGTTGTTAAACACTTCTTATGTTTTTACAGAAAATGAGTCAAATTTATGTTTTGAATAAGGGTTTAAAATGGACAAACAGAATGATACTTTGTCATACTTTAGAAAAATCCGTTTGTTGCAATCTCACACTAACAAGTTACTGAAAAGTCTTGAATCTAATTTAGTGGTTGTAAAATTATTTGCTGATGAAAATTGCATATTTTATCTGCAAAAGTGCTTGTGAAAAAGTACCGAGATACTTTTTGGTAAAAGGTTTGTCTTTATCTCTCCATTAACACTTTGCATGGTAATGGAAGACAATAATTTATACTGCAGGCAAAACTCTCACGGATTTCAGGGGGAATGATACTTGAATATATGCTTTAGGAGCCAGGCAATGGGGGGATGGTTTACATAGTCTTTATAAATGTAATAAAACTGTTTTAAAAGGCATAAAACAAACTGGTAAAAGCTGCTTCTGGCAGTGAGCTGCAGTGACTTATTCCATCAGCTTTAAAAACAGTATGTTTCCTTTATCAAAGAGTACGTAAGTGTGAATTTGGGAATTTTGTGTCCTGAGATATTTTAATGGATTATCTCGTTTCCCTCCATTTCACATCCCTCTCTCCTTTAGATCTGTATCACAATCACTTCTCCACTCATGACCAGAGCCTGAGAGCCCTTCCCTCTGCTCTAACAAAGGTAAGCAGCCTCTCTGGAGCCTTCACTTCCATTTACAGGAAAACAAACTTGTACCTGTGGGTTTTTTCTAAAAGTACATGTTATTCTTTTTCTAAATGTGGGTATATTTTCATGGGGGTTTTCCCATTAGAAGTAAGACGCAAGTGTTACTATGTATCTCAAGTCCCAACTTTAGACCTAAAACAGAACCCAGACTTAAGTGCCCCAGTCTAGGATGTAAATATGAAAAAAACCCACCACCCTTGAATAGGCCATTATCAGGAAAACAGAAGTTTAGTCAGAATCTTGTGTTCAAACTGCTGTGCTTTTTACTTTTGGTTTTATGTAATCAAGGCCGCTTGCCTTTTACCGTTACTCATGATTTTTTAAGTTCTAGCTACAAGTTTTCACTAGATGGCAGGAGTCCACTGTCATCTGTTATGAGAGCCTTTACTTGCACAGCAACATTTGCCCAACGGTAGGAAAAAAGTGAACGTGTTCAAGTTTTGCAAAATATAGAAAAACAAAAAACTCAGCAGGGATGAGAAAAATTATTCAGACCTTCAATAAATCATAGTTGTGTTACTGGATATGATTAATATGATAGGCTGGAAATAAGTGATTCGAATAGTGAAAGGTGTTCTTTTCTTGACAGAGGAGCTAAAGGGACCTTCTCTTATAAAATGAGGTAGATTTATTGTTTCTGCTGTTTGTGAAAAAGGTAACGGATCCAGTAAATTAAAGTTAACTAATTAATAGCTAACTAATTGACAGCTTGAGAAAGTTACTGCTTAAATACTAAATTACTGATCTAAAATACTAAATCAAAGTAAAACCAAATGACTCAGTGTACTGCATTACCAAGATACTACAAGGAGATAAGATACATTTTAAACTCTCTCCCTCAGTTTAACAAGGCAGAGTTCATGGGATGGTGATCAGTCCCCGTACCGTTTCAGCCAGTGGTATTTTGCTGAGCTCAGAGCTCTGGACAAAATTTGTCCCTCTTGTCTAGGAGAACAGAATGGAGCTCCATACAGTTACATAACGCTTAATAACCGAGAAAAATTTTCATTGTTGCACCAGGGGAGAAGCTGTTGCCCTGGAGTGAGCACTGATTTTTAACAAAACTACTTTTGAAATATTATTTTTGCAAGTTGGGGCTACCAGTTCCTGTTTTTAATTTATTGTCAACTTCTACTGTCTGTCTTGCCCTCCTTCTATACGTGCAGATAATTTATAAAGTGTCCGGTAATTTTCAGTGTTGCTCATGAAATATAAGAGGGAACGTTTGGCATGTATTAAAGCTGCTTCTAAGACTGGATAACTTTCCAAAACCAGAGATAAGTCAGTGTAATGCTTTGCAGGATTCCCAAAATAGTAAGAACATTTTCTCATGATAAAGCTGTATTTATTCTATGACCAGAGTAGAAAAACTATCATAAATAGATGACTGAAGCAGCATTTCCTAATATGAGATTGAGTTTTGCGATGTGCTGAGTGCACTCAAAGCCACAGAGCGAAGCAAACAGGAGCTGAAAGGCACACGTCACAAGTGAAACATTCAGCATTTAACAAAACTTTAGAAACACTTGCAAGCTACCAAAATGTAATAATCCCTTTCTATTGAAACCAACAGAATCAGCACCTGTAGAATCTCTGCAAAACACGTTAGCGAATTCAAACAAGCATCACAACAAGATCCACACCAACCATTTCCCTGGAAGCAGGATGGATTTAAACACAGTGGTGTTGTCACTCGTGTCCACAAAACTGCAAAAAGTATCTTTCTGTCACACTCCTACCTTGGCGATTTGCAAAGGCTGCTTCTGCTCCTTGCCCCCTTGCAGCCTGAAGCCCCACGGCGCCCCTCCGCTCATAGCAATGCAGAGATAATCCCCTGTGCCCATTTTCCTGGTGCAGTTGGGCAGCATTCACATACAGGAGAACATGAAAAACTTGGCTTGCAGATGTTCAGCGAGCTGGAGATTGGTCTGCCGGGCAGAGCTGGAGACCCAGAGCACCACACTGTTGCTGCTGCTGTGTACTGCACGAGCAAATGTAGTCATTGAGGGGAATGGAAGAGCTCCCTCGGACCGAGGGCACAGCCCACTCTTTCGTCAGATTCCGATGCTCAGCCCACCTTCAAAGTAAAGTAAGTGAACTTGAGGGAATGCACACAAAGAGACTCGGCCATGAGGCAGGAAAGGCTGGGTTTAAACATGCCTCTCCTGACAGCTAAATCAAAACAACAGCAAAAAAAAGTGTACATTTCCCTGTGACAATTTGAGAAATAAGTTTACTTTAGAAAATGGTGCCAGACGTTTTAAACTCTCATTTACCCATTTCTTGCATTGTTACTCCAAACAAAGCAAACAGAATCTCAAGTGAAACATCATGCACATCCTTTGAATAACTGATACACTGAGATTGAACTGGCTTTAGGATTTTCACCTCTACTCTGCATGCACTTTCTGCAGCACTGCAGACATGTAAGCAGGGAAAAAAAAAACCAAACAAAAAAAAAGCTTTATAATCTCCCCCTCTTGGCTCTGCTTCTTTTTGTCTTTTTCTAGTTCTCTCTAACCTCAGTGAAGTTTAATGTGCACTGCTATTCCTACCAGAGAGTGGAAGAGGGTTAGTGAAATGAGGTATCAGATCCCTCTACAGATGCTATCAATGGATGATTTGCATTGTGTCATTAAAGGGGAACCTTACTATAAGCACCAAAAAAAATTCATTGAGGTGGTTTAAGAGGTGACTGTTCTTCAACAAGGGATGAAGTGGTAGGAGGAGGAGTGCTTGCTTTATTGACTACAAGTCAACAGCTCTGGAGAAGCAAAACGAGCACAGGTTGCCATATAATTAAATACTTACAGAAAACACCATCAGAGAAGCCATACTAGGAAAGGGAATGACCTTCAGAAGGACTTTATTAGACAACCTTTGAGTGCAGACACCTCACTTGAAATAGTTCAAGGTGGCTTACTGCTTATTATCTTCTGCAATGTTGATATATTGCTGTATCAGACAGATTTGTAATCTTTTCCTAGGCAGAATCTTGCTTTTGACAAAATTCTCTCCCCTTTATCTAATGCAAGTTCTTATAGATTTTGTGGCAATAAGATTCTTCAGTACATAGCTGCAACAAATGCTCTATGACACTCTGTTAAATACAAAAATTAAACATTTGCTTTAGGAGAATGTATCATGAAATTATCAGCCCTTCAAATGTCACAAATTAGTGATGAAATGCTTAATTACTGTCAGGGTGCTTCGAGTATTAGTCTCTTATCATTCTGGTAAAAAGGAATAATCAAATCTGATCTCCGTTTCTGAACTCCTTCATATACTTATTGCAGAAATCAAATTAAAGAGAATCACCCATGCATTTGGATGGTCATATATGTGATGGCAATTTGTACTGGATCCAGATGCTTCTATCACTTAACACCATATAACTGAACTGTGTAAAGTATTAGAACAGAACAACCTTGATTAGTTATTGCTCAGCTGAAAAAATGACCAGTCAGAACACCAGGATCTGTTTGATTTTGGTGTATGACAAAGCCCTGGGGATATTTAAACCTGGTACATTTAAAGTGATACAGGACTCTTTGCTTGAACTGACAAGAGCTGTGATCCTGACAGGAAAAAAAAACAGGAGAAATAACTTTTATCCAGTCAGTTTGTTGAGGGACTTCCATAACAACAATTCCAAACAAATTGCTGCTTTCCTCTAAGGGATAATTTCTTGTTTACTCTGCAGTACGGAAACCATTTAAAGTCTGTAAATAAACTATTCCCATGATGGGGAGACCCAAAGCCTCCTATGTCTTAATCTCACAAAGAATATTCCATAGGCCTTAACAATTCCCATTTGCCTTATATGAATTTCTTAAATGCTTATGCTGCAGCATGTTTTGCTTTTTAATACTACTCTTATCTTTTTGAACACTTTTGCATCCTTTGGGATTTCTAAATGCTGGTCACAAACTGCACATCAAGATAAAAGTGGAGTAAGTCACAGAGTTTATGACTTTTTGATCTGTAATTTCTAGATCTTAAATAAATTACATCAATTCTGAGATTATTTTCAAAATACACTGAAATATTTCAAGATAATGGCAACTACAGCCATTTAACCACTGCCACCATCTCCATAATTTCACTAAAACCTAAAGATCCAGTTCTAGGCAACAAGTGACAAAACTGTGTCACCAAAAATCCTACAAACAGGGCAAATGACAAATGGCAGAACTCACTCGACATCTATCTGTGCCCAAATACAGTGAAAGCTTTGGCTTTAATCTGATCTTTTATGACGAGATCTGTATTAAAAGATTGCCAGGTCAAACCTCCCCTTGCTCATCTCCTTTCAAGAACTGCCAGTCAAAAAATCCAGCACATAAGCCTTGATGAGCTGTGATAAGGTAGGAATAGCCATACTTGTAGAATAGCCAAAGTGAGACTATCTGTTCTGAAATGTTGTCTCTGGTAACAGACGCAAAGTGGAACATGGAAAATGGTGCATTTCCTTCCTCAGGCAGCTTCTGCTCAAAGACTTCCTCAGCTGCATGTGGCAGCTCTGTACTTTCGAACAGGAATTTCTCTCCCATGAACTTTTGTGTGTTGTTTCCTCTTGAGCCCACATAATTTTCAGTATCTTTAGCTTAGTGCAGGAAGTCATCCCTAACTAAATAGTGACGTGAAGAATCACCTTCTCAGCCTTGAATCTGGATCCTACAGATGCATTTGATGTCCCCTGGTTCACGGATCAGGGGAAACTGTGACCAAGCCATCCCCAGGCACACTTTCCAGGGACTGATTTTACAGACCTTTTGCATACCCACATTTTTTAAAACAGAGAATAGAATAATCAGTCATCCTTCATGGAGAAGCTATCTCACACCTTTCATTCTCCTCATTTTCTTTCTCTACATCCTCTGTAATTCTAAGTCCTTTTTGAAATGAGGGTCTGCAACACCACACAGCCTTCAGGCAGCAGACAAAGCTGGGATTTATGCAATAACATGATGTTATCTATTTTGTTCTCTAGTTGCTAAACCCAACACTGCTAACACCTACTTTGCCTTTTCAGACACTGCTGAGTTAATGTGTTCCTGCAATTATCTTTCAAAATTTTAAAATCTTGTCTGACGCTGCTTAGTTCAAAGCACATAGTTCTATATGTGAATTAATGTTTTTTTCCCCAATGTGTAGCACCTTATACTTCTAAGCCATGTTATGGTATGGCTGCTTAGTTTTCTTAAAAGCCTTCGGCGAAAGAATTTGTTGAAAGCCTTTTGTAAATCCAAGATCAATCAGATCACCCTTATCCACGTGTTTTGTGATCCCCTCAAAGAACTGCCTTATGTTTGTGAGGCAGGACTTCCTTTTATGAAAACCTTTTTAATTCTTCCCAGATAAGTCATATTTATCCAGATGTCCACTGTTCCATATTACAGCTTCCCCCTCTTTGTTTCGGGCAGATATCAGGCTGACAGGCTTCTTGTTTTCTGAGTGTCTCTTGGAATACTTTAGTTAAAAAACGGCACTCTCTAATCTCAGTAATGGTCAGCTATTTCAGCCTTGAATTCCTTTAAAGCTCTGTGTGGTCTTGGTGACCACTTCTTAGATTTCTTTGCCTCATCTGCTGCCACTTGTCCATATATTTTCTTTTTGTACTGTAATAATAATTTATGATACTGAACAGTTTTACTACAAGTAGATTTATCTAAAATCTAATTCAAATCAAGTATTTCTGCAGCTGAGTTCAGGAGACATTCTCCAAATGTGAGAAGAAATAAGACATATGTTGGTCTTTTTATCCAGCAATAAAAGCAAAGCTTTCATTTCACCTACAGTTTCCTACAGTAGTATCCTAGGTCTGTGGATTCTTTAAAAATGCAAACATTTCCACCCATTCCTTAGTAATGAGGAAGAGACAGAGGGAAAGGGGATATCATGATCTCTAATTTATGAGTAGCATTTTACTGCTGAAAGTACCCAGATGGTCTGACTTCCTTCTTTTTCTGCATTTTTTTTCCATATCTGATTCTTTTTCACATTAAAATCAACATAAGCTAGCCCCCTAATAATACCTATTTTAACAGCTTTCTAGTAGATTTAACTGTATCATCTGTAAGCAATTTAATAAACTACCCAATTTATTGTAGAATGTGATTTTAGCCAATTGGGAGAATCAGCAGCAGGGGAAACAAGGAAAAAACAATGCTAATGCTTATTTGTTTGGTGGGTTCTTCATGGGGTTTTGTTTGTTTGTTTTGTTTTGTTAATTATATGGGGAAAACCCCTCACTCGTAAATATATAGCTGGTTTAATGGAACAACAGATAAAATCACAGCCATGCCACTAAAGAAATCATGACACACAGTCTCTTCCAACTGAAGGGAAGATGACCTCTTCCAATATATCCCTTCAAATGATTTTTTTTTTAAAGTGGCTTCTGCAAACTGGGCAATGTCAGGCACCTCAGCACATGTTATTTTCCCAAATCATTGCCTAGTAACATACTTTGTTTCATAGTCCTACAATTCAGTAGTTACATAAGGTAAAAACAAATTTTGAAGGCAAATCTAAACATCATTTTCCCCAAATCTTACAGAAGCAGAAAAACACATTTCTGCTTAATTGCTACCCTTAAGTTTTGTTCCCCTGACCCAAGAAGCAACAAGGAACAGAGACACATGGAAAGGATTTAATTTTCAAAAGAGGTATAAAATGACAAAGTGAATTAAATATATTGATGGAAGGTTCAAATGGATGGCTCCAACTAACATCCATTAAAGCTGATTCTCTTCATCTTTTCCCAACAAAATTTTCTTGTCCTACAAGACAAATTAATAAAATCCAGATGTTTTGATTGCATGAAGGACTTTGCAGTGCACTGCCAGTTAAGAGGATTTGCTCACTGAAAGTACAGACATTGAGTGGCAAAGGTACCAAAAACAGTAATACCAAGTTTGTAGTGAAAAGAAATTAAATATACAGGTCATGTATAATTCTTATCTACCTATAAGGCCAAACAGGAAAACTCTGCTCACACTCACAGGAAGCATGAGCAGTTCCTCACCATTAAAGGTAAAAGCTTTTAATTTTAATCCCTAATGTGGATTATGAGGCAAGGTACTGTGTGATGGGTTGGAATTTTAGAACTAGTCCTGCTTTCTTGTTTTTTTCCCCAGCTTCAAGATTGGCAAATGAAATGTAGTGGAGGAAGCAGAGAAATGTACAGGAGGGTATTTCTCAGCATTTACGTTATTGGGTGTCATCCTACATTAGGAATTTTGGATTTATTGTGTGGAAAACCCAAATAAACTGGCAAAAGATGCCACTTTCCTCCAAAACACAGAAACAATGTTGTTAGCATTGAGCATTGCTGAATTATACCAGAGTAAATAGAAATTTGTGTAGAGAATGTAATTACAATTCTTCATGTTAGATTAATGAGCAGCTCTCAAAGCATGTACATATCACAGACCCTCTGCAGCCAAAGATCTGCACCATTAAATACAAGACATAAAAATGTATGGATAACTCGAAGGGACAAAAATTTGGGGAAGAGAACTCTCATATTCCTCTGGTGTTTGTTCTACCTGTTCCTACTACAGCCAGTCTCAGATAATCAGGAAATACTTTCCTAAACTGGCTAAAAAGGAGTAAACTTTTTTTGCTTCCTGGACTTCTTGGACAAAAATCTTTTGAGAAGGTTTTCCTTTACAAAAAGACAAGGATTTCAGTTTGCATGCAAAAATTAATACACCAAATAGCTACAAGATTTTATTGTGTGAAAAAGTAAAACACACTCACTGCAAGGTTTGTGAACATGGAAAAAAAAATTGTGACACTGGAATTACTACCTGTTTCTTGTTAATCTAGAAGTAAGGTTTTGGGCTAGAATTCATGTTTCCAGGTGTCATTCCACTGCTGGTTTTACTTATCCCTGTGTTTTAGCAAGGAAGAACTAATTTACTCTTGGGACTTGGAAAGACTCTTAGGTGTCTATTTCCTTTTCATTTTGATTCCCAGGAGATGGGATGACTACATTTTTGGCTTCAGTTGATGGAAAAATTCTGATAAAAGCCTCTAAAGTAAAACAAAAACTATTTATGTGTAATTTTCTTTCTGTTTTTGGCAGGGAGATGCTGCATCACATTCTTCCTAACAGAGCCTATGGGAACCAAAATTGATTTTCTTTGCCAAAGCTTGGAAGAGCCTTGAATGGAACATGCATGTAAGTAATGCAAGCAGGTGTTCCACTTTCCTCACCTCTGCCCTAATGCTTCCTCCTGCTCTTTGAACTGTCTTTTGAAGGTGGCAGTTAAGTAACACAACACCTTTTATCCATCTGTTCATCTTAGACAGTCAGATTTTATGATCTCCCCTCTCACTGTTGAAAGAACATTTCATGCCAACTTGTTGGGCTAAAGAAATTCACCATGCTAAACTCTGCTCTGATATACTGCAGTGAAATTAATCAGGAGTAACTGTATCATATTCAGTTAGAAAATATATTTTAATCATAGCTGAGATATGGATGAGGCCCAAATAATGTACTAAATTTTGAAATGATGGCTTAGTGTGGAACTTAAGATTGAACATGGAAATTTAAAATAAGTCTGATGAATACTCACTTGCATCAGATTTCATCTTATAAATTTTGTTTCCTGTTAGCATGTGTAGAGGTGATTAACTCCTCTTGATTTCTTGCTTTGAAAGAGCTCAATTACATGCATGGCCACAGTCCAGCATAAAAATCAACTATTTTTGCATTGCAGTTTAAAGCAGGCATTGTTTGTTACTTGGAAGGCTCTTAATAATGAATTTTTCCATACTGAAAACAAGAACAGGAGAAGCAGAGAACAACTGAGTTATAATGCACTATGGGTCTTGGGAAGTTTGGGTTCTGTTTTTACACTTGAAAACTCTCATTTTTTGGTCTGGGCCTGGAAAATTGGAGAAACAGCTGCTGCATATACAATGAAACTTTGAGAAATATGAAAACTTCTGAAATTCTCTGATTGTAGTTTGATAGTTTGAGTCCTCCTGGGGTATCCTTTTCTTCCCTCTTTCCTCTGTATTACAAAATAAGCTGTAAGGTTTGTGAAGCAGTTTCTAATGCTCACTTTACAAATGCAGTCAAGTATTTTGCCCAGTGTCTGCCCTAGTGGGTCTGTTGTTGGTGGTTCCAACTACAGCATCTGGCAAAAGGACAGGGCATAAAAAGTTGCCTTAGCATCCAGTTCTGCCTGCAAAAGGCAAACAGCATTGCTCACTCAGCCTCTGAATGGTTCTGGTTAGGCTTTACCAGAGAAGCAGAGGTGACACAACCAGGACCTCCTTGCATGAAATCTTACCCCCATCCAAATAACTGCAATAGATTAAAAAGCAATCCAGCTATCTTCATTCCTGGCAACAGGAACAAGAATTCCAACTCTTTGATAACTAATTCCTTTCCAAGTGGAGCAGATTATATTGGAAAAACCTGCCCTACAAAAACACCTTGATATTTAACCCCTGCTGATCCTGAAGCCTTGCCTGTTGCTCTGCATCTTCTTGCCAGGAAGCAGTTTCCAGACTTCTCAGCTCCTTCTGCCCTTGGTACAGGTCTCTGCTTTTGGTGCTCATGTACTGTGCAGCTGGCCTTGACATGGATCTGCCTGTTTTCCAGACAACAGCCCATGTCTGCAAACATTGGAGGAGTGTTTTACGTGCCTCCACAGTGCAAATCTGCCAGGCATGCTGTAACACCAAGCATGACGTAGAATTTTGCTCCTGCCCTTAATTTTAATGCCAGGTGCATCTCCTATCCCTTTGTTGCTTCTGTGATGTAAAAATAACATGATGGATTTTTCAAAAAGTTAATTCTGATTTTTATTTTTGTTGATCATGGGGAAGGCATCAATTGTTTTATACTAAAGGTATCCAAATAGCAAAACCCAGTATTTTGAAAAATACTTTGTAATCAAGATTGATATTTTTACAAATAACAGAGATTCTTTCCTGGTATATAAATTTTTCCATGCCCAGGTAGAAGATTTTTTACTTCAACATTAATGGTGGAATAAAGCAGAAGCACGGTCAGTGTGAGTAGGAACACACATAGAAGTATTTGCATCTTAAGTAACTCAATCAAATGGCCAGTTTGTTACGAAGAATTAACTCAGTTACTCCTTTTAATGATAGTAAGTTTATTTGAGTACTGCTCTATAGCAAGACTCTACTAATATATCAGAAATTTTAAACACAAGCAGGAAATGTAAAATGAAAGCCAATGTAAATAAAGCTGCTTCAGATGCTTTTGAATGTAAAAGTGAAATATATCAATGTCTGAGAAATTCCATACATTCAGCAAGCAAACACAGAAAGGATCGTTTAACTTTCTGCTGTCCTTTCTCAGACTGGTGGCCTAATGTTTATTCACAGTGCTTTGTAAGTGATACATTATTCATCAGATTATAAGTAGACCTCATCTTTGTTTTTATGTTACAGTTCATTATGTAGCAATTACAGCAGGATAATCAAGTCTTGGGGGTTTTTTTTGTTAAGAACAGGTACTGCAATCTTCCACTCTCATGCATCTTAGACAGTAGTAAATGAATTAAAAAGATAATTGAATTCCCCAACTGAAACATCACAGCAGTCTTCTCAAATACCACATCTATCTCCTGTAAATGTTCTGGATCGAGTTGCCAGAATGTTGATTTCATTAGAAAATCAAAATAGCAACAGTCAGTGAGAGTAAGCTGAGGAGTCTCACCATTGGCAGGTATTGGGAAATCCAGAGGCTTGAACTAGCCAGAAAGTATTTTTTTGGAGAAAGCAGCCACAGTCATTTTTCTAAAGCACATTTGCTTTTGTAAAGTGTGGCTTGCATAGAACTTACCACATGTGGACCATAAAGCATTTTATAAAAATTTCTGTTTTACTGAGTTTCAGGGAAAGAAAGTGGTTTTAGCTAGTAGGGACCAACTTAACAAAAGATCAGGACTTGGCTTTAAGGCAAGTGCCCTGTTCTCAAGACCCAGAGTGTCTTCTAAGAAAATAATAGCATTAAGTACTCTTTCACTTGCATATAGTTTTTTTGTGCCTAAATAGAATTTTTTGCTTTGTAAATATGCCAGTAAACTCTACCAACAGTCTCTGAGGTAGGCAGTGAATGCCCCCTGTGGTGGTTGATTTTTGTCCTCTGTTTGGGGGAGGTAGGGAGCATGGAGACAACAAGGGCTCTCATTGTAGACTTACCAGCTGCCAGTGATGTTTGAAAGGGCTGGGGCAGGGAAGTTGTGAAGCACTCCCAGTCCTTCCATCCTCTGCAGGGTGTAACAAAATTCAGCCTTTTCTAGGGTGAAACAGTGCAGCTGTTCTAAACCTACCAGCAGCCAACAAAACATCCCAGTTCACAGCAGGGAATAGAAAGTGTAATCAGTCTAGATGAATTTGTAGATGAATTCAGACAAATAGAATACAAGTTTATGAACTGGAATTGGGTTTACGTTTCTTCTCATCTAAAAACACTTTGGAAACTTTAATGAGCGCGAGGTGCCAGGACCTCTTTGTGCTGAGAGCAGCCCAAGAGGTAGCACAGCTTTACCACTGCTGTGGAGCAGGAGGTCAGCACTCAGCAGAAAGAAAAGGGAAGATTCACTGGCATGATTTGTGTGCTCAGCAATCCCTAATGGCCTCCCAGTGGCCTCCCCAACTGGCCAGGACCCATTGTGGTTCTTGGTGCTGTGGTAACAGCATGAGTTACCTTAGTGGAAAAAACCCAACAAACCAGTAAAGAATTAATTATTCCTTTACTGTGGCCCCATGCCTGAGCTGAAATGGGTGATAGTGGACAGTCCCTGTAGGAAGTATCTATTAAGATGGGGTACTTAGAAGATATACAGCAATGAAGGTATGCTCAGGATTTTAACACTACTGCATTGTTTTTCCTGAATAACGACACCTACATCAGTCTGGTATTCTGAAAACCCTTTGCTGTTTTCATTCCCTATAGGGCAAGTGTTTAAAGGGTGCACTCCAATAATATTTTCAAATTGCTTTTAAGAGTGTTTAATCAAAATATCAGTATTCACTTCTGCTGTACCTTCTTTCGGGTTTCTACTGTGCTTAGCTTTTTATACTAGAAATGTAGCTGAGTCACAACACTGATGTGTTTCTTCTTACAGTACTGTTCTGATTCCTGAAATACTACATCTTTTCTTTTTCTTCTTGCAGCATTTTCTAACCTGACACATGTTTATTTTTGAGAAGAATATAATTCCTTCAAAGTTTGATTGGTTTTTTTAATACCAAAGGTTTTGCTTTCATTTTAATCAAATACAATATTTTTAAATATAATTTCCATTTTTCTTGTAAAGGGCTTTACACTGAGCTGTAAGCTGTTTTTCATAGACCTTTAATATACAGTAGGCAAAACATTAAAGAAGATTTTAGAGATTATATGTAAGCAAGACAAGAAAAGAAAGTATTCTTTTTTATGTAAATAGCTCTCAGGACCCTTCTGATGTGCAAAAGCAAACCTGTAGCTTTGTCTGAAGAACATACAAATGAAATTAAAAGAAGAAAAACAGTTTCAACAAATAGAGGCACCTTTTAAAATGTATAATCCTTGGAGTATTATGAACTGTTCCTTGTGATGAAATAGTCTTTTCTTTAAAGAACATATCCAGTATTGACCACACCTTCCCCTAGAGAAAGCCTGCCTTCCTCGCAGCTTATAGCAAAGCCATCTTTTAAGCACATCCTGTAACTGAAAAGGTTAGGATAGGGTTTAGGTTTCCTGGAATCACACGTTATCTTAATATGATGTGCTACGAGATAGAGACAGGAGAGCTGCACAGTTTGTTCAGCATGGGCTTTTGTAGATGTCCAGCAGTAATTTCTGGGAACAGTCCAATCTCAAATTATTTGAAAAATAACAATAACTAAAAAATAAATTTAATAACGGTCTCTGAAATATTTGACCTAGCCTTCTACAGGGCCTGTGTTGGTTCTGTAACCAATAATCTCCCAAGCTGATGGCTGACTAAGTGTTTTCTTAGTTTCAGAACTAACAGAAAAAATTGTAGTGAGAACTTTAAAAGTGAGATTTTAGAGACAGGGAATTTATTGGGTTTTTTAATATAGATGAAAAAAACATATAGATTTAGACAAATTCTATTTACTTCACCAAATTAGGTCTGAAATATATGAAATCACATTCGTTTTCAGCAGCATTGCATAGGCACCGCTAGTGGACAAATTTTCCAACCTAATTGATTCTGTTAAGAAAGGTAATTTAACCTACAAGGTCATCATTACTGGCAATGATAGAGAACAAACCAGTCTGATTCTCAGATTTTATGGTACAGTTTAATTAAAACCATTTCATGAAATTACTTACAATAGTTTAGCAATCCTGGTTTCTCATTTTTGTGAAATGACTTTTCACACCAATAACACTTAAATCTTTAATGATGTTTCCACGTTTCTGAAACTGAAAACCTTAAATTACTTTTAATGTTATAGGTAAAAACTGTAGATAAATCATACTTGTAGCTTCCAAATATCCAGACTGTGTGTGACATGCTGCATGCCTGTTGTCCCAGTGTGCCAGGCTAAAAGACAACAGAAGCATCCTCAAAAAAAGAGGAATCTTGATCCATTTCCAGAGTAGGCCTGAATTAATAGAAGAACTGCCAATGCCATGGCTTCTCCTTGCTATCTTTTGCTGATCTCATGTTTCAGTTTCACTGGAGCTGATTTCGGGGGGCAGAAATCTGATAGTAAGTATTCAGTGGCCAAGTAAGTGCACGGTTCCTCAGTGCTGAGTTATCCACAGCTGCTTACTGTTAATAGCTCGGAGGGAGACACAGCAGGACTGGTGGGACAGTGGCTGCCAGTCTCCCTGGCAAAATAGGAAATGTCCAAACTTAAACCTGCTCTTTTCCTCAGTGGTGTGGTATTTCAGAAGAGTTTTGCATAACTTTAATGTGTCTGTATAACCAGGAAAAGAGATAGGGGCGAGGGCTGAAACTACAGCACAGCTATGATGAAAGGCATTGGTTTGCATCCTGCTTATGAAAGAGTCACTGATACCCTGCAGCCAAAACCACATCCAGTTTAACTGATGCTTGTCACCTCGGGGATGAAATTTTCCATTCTGATTAGACAGTTGGGAGAGATTTGAAAGGTTTTAGACTTTTCCTGACATGTCCAACAGCCCTGGCTCTGATAACATGCAGAAAAACAGCTTATATTGTTTAATGGTGAATCCAGCTCTGGATAGCAAGAATAAGATAGGTCAAGCCTTGTTCTTACCTACTTTGTGTTGCTTGTTGAGGTTTCTAGTGAGTCTTTCATGTAAAGGATGCCACTGTGTATCTTCATTTTGACATCTGTTTCAAAGGCACTGGGATTTTTTTCCCAAATTATTTTGTACAGTAATGAATGCTTTGGACAATTTGTTTTGAGGTCACAGCCAGTACTGAGATATAGCTCTAGGTAAGACTGTTTAGAACTTTCAGAAGATTTATTAAGGTTGTGGAACAAGGATAAGAAAGCCTCTGGAGCCTGAATTCCAGATGCACATGAGTTATGCAGCTGTTGTAGTGTGATTCTTGGGGCTGTCCTGTGCAGAGCCAGGAGATGGATTTTGATGATCCTTGTGGGTCCCTTCCAATTCAGAATATTCTGATTTTGTGATTCTTTGAGTGATTGCTTTTTTTCATCTGCCACTTCCCTTTCTTTTTACTTTAACACAATTAATGTTTATTTGTGATTGGGAGGAAAAGTAACTTTACAAATACATCTTCCTCATGTTACTTCCAATCTCTCTCATGTTACTCCCATGTTTCTACTTTGTTACTTAGAAAAACATTGCCTATCCTGTAACCAAGGTAGCATATTTAAATGCATTTGAACAGTAACTAAAACCGGAGTATGCAAACAGGTAAAGTACCTGCATCATATTTCACTGTAGATTTTCAGGTGGCATAATTTTACATACAGATATGCAAGACATATATGTGTAAAATGTAGTCGTAAATGTACATGTACGTCTTCGACCAGGCAGCTGGTGACAGGATGAGAGGACACAGTCTTAAGCTGCTCCAGGGGAAGTTTAGCTCGGACATTAGGAAGAATTTCTCACAGAATGGATGATGAGACATTGGAATGGGCTGCCCAGGGAAGTGGAGACACCGTCCCTGGAGGCGTTTAAGGAAAGCCTGGACGTGGCACTGAGTGACATGGTTTAGTTGACGTGGTGGTGTTCGGTCATAGGTTGGACTCGATGATCTCAGAGGTCTTTTCCAACCTATTTGATTCCGTGATTCTGTTTTTCAAGCATATACGAGGGGGGGAAAAAAAAAGTATCCCGTTTGTAGGACGGCTCCGTGTTTGGAGCGGGACGCGGCCCCTAGCGCAGAAGGAAATACGGTCCCAGGGTGA
>VZRQ01003554.1:20080-44358 GCA_013397975.1 Machaerirhynchus nigripectus | reverse complement strand
GAGCAGCCGGCGGCGAAGCGCGGCCCCGGGCGGGCACAGGTACTGCCGCGGGGCGGGCGGTGGCTCCGAGCGCGGGGCCGGACCTGTTGCGAGCTTACGGCGGCTTAAAACTCGTAGGTGATGGGAATAGGAAAAGTTACACGCATTTTAAAAAATGTGGAAAAGCTGTGCAGGCTTGGCACTGAATGGGGAGAAATTAAGATTTTGCTTTCATAGCTTAGTTCGCAGTATATTACCGAAAAAGCCCCCTAAGAAATGTATGTAGCTATATTGCATTCTGTGTGCGTGTGCACCGATATTCCATTCTACGTGTGTGAGCCTGTGTAGATAAAGGTGCACACCCCCGAGATTGGTGGCCAAATTGCGATTGCAGGCTGCCGTGGGAAAGGGCAGCACCTCTGCCTAGATGATGTGTTGGGGAGCACTGTGTCTCCGAAGAAATACAAAGTTAATACTTCTCCTTCAAGGAGCCAAGGACGCGAGCATGTTTTTGTTTCTGTTGTCCTACTTCAGCTTGCACATAGTTAAGTTTTACATCTTCACAGAGACATCAGTGTTGCATAGGTACAATCCTCTGAAAAAGATGCAGCCTATTCTGTAAGAGATCAATTAAATTTTGCAGCTGTTCCTCACTGCTGGCGTTTCCCAGGTTATGGGGTATAAGGTAAACAACTGTTTGAGACAGGAAGAAAAAAGTTTTCTTGACCTTCTATATGAACTCTTTTCATGGTGTGGTGGTGCATCCACACCCTCCCCCGCAGTATAATTTCTGAAATGCTCATAATTCTTCAGGCGACCTTAAAACACTCATTTGTGATAGCTGGTACATATACCTGCCCTGAGAAGAGATTAAATATCCTTGGTGCTAAATAGAATCTGGAACTGTGTTTGAAAAACTTGTGTTATTTTGTCTATGGTTAGTGCTCCTGTCTCACTTAGGCACAACCTCTGTGTGTTTACACTGTCTGTGGGAAGCTTGACGTGGCACGATTTTTTTTGTGTGTGAGTAAGCTGTGGCGGAAGTAATTTCCTCTGAATGCTCTTGCAGCTTAAGGTGTTGGTTGTTGCAGATGCCTCTTAAGTGAAAATCTCTTCCTTTATATTGATATAAAATATATATATGTCTGTGCCGGTGTGTAGGTAATTAATGCTAATTTAGTGTCTTTTGGAACAACTAAAGTTCTCACTGCCACGTCTTTTCTGATGGAGGTGGGGGAGGGAAGAAGGTACAGCTGGCAGCACCAAGCGTCTGATTAGACATTTTTCTTTCTCCCTGTGTTTACCTTGTTAACTAATAAACAGGAGAAAATGCCATAGGATTAACTCCCAGAAGCAGGTAACTACTGCAACTGAGAAATCCTGTGCTGCTTTGAAGAGTGTGGTTTAGAGGGTTGCTCGGGCAGTGTGTGGGGAGGGCCAGGCCCTGTAGACAGCTGAGTGGTTTCTTGTCTGATGTGGATGATCAGTACAACTGTTGAGGTTTTTTTCTTCAGAAATATCTGTTTAATTTGAGAAGCCTAGGAATGGGCTTTCTGATGGGGATAACTTTTCTCTACTGATATGTGCCAGTGCAGCATAAATTTATCTCTGTGTTCTTGGAGCTATGATTTCAAGGTGCCTTTGTGTGTGCTTCTGGAGCACAATTTGTGATTTATTTTCATCCAGTTTCCGTGTTAAAGATGATTTCACCGCTTGAGCTTAAGAATGTGAAGTATAGGTGGTTGGGAAAGCTATTTCAAAGGAACGCTTAACACCTGAAATGCTAATTTATGTTGTGTATCTTTAGTTCTTTGAGGATGCCTGGCCTGTGTGCCTGGGACTCTACAGGAGCAGTAAGTGCTTGTTCAGGGTTTGGAGCCCCAGCACTTCTCATAACAGTTTCATTTGGGCCTCAAGAAAGTGAAATTCTGGTATTGTTAAATTCAGTCTGCTATCAAAATAGAAGTTCTCACGTGGAAAAGAGAAAGCTCATTATCAAGGCTGCAGAGTGTACAACCTTAATAACTTTTCAGATCCCTTGGTGGCAAGGGCACTATATCTGATAACTAATCTGGTGAAATACAATCATATGGTTTGGCAGTGCACGATTCTTCAGATTTTCTGCTTCTAAAAATGATGGCAATTATCAGGACATTCTTTCCTGAAAGTTTTCTAAAACGTTATTCTATCCCGTTTAACAAAATCTGACTGCAAGAAAGAAATCACATATCTTGTGAATGCTCTCATTAGAAAACTCTTTCTGAATTGCTTTTTTCCAAATTCTGCATTTTGCTTGTTTCATTTTCTTTAACAACAACAGGATCAAGATGTGAAACCTTAGGGAGAAGATAACTGATAACAGCCAGGGCAACATACAGTGCTGACGTCATACTGCCTCAGCTCTCCCTTGTGGAATATGTGGTGCTCAGTTTTGTCACACTGTGGAGTTCTGGAGTAAAGGGCTGCTCAGGCCTGGGCCAGTAATGCAGGAAGACAACCAGAAATAGGAACTCTCTCTATCCTGTACTTTATGCTCTGTTTCACCAGCATCAAAGGCAAGGAATCTTCCATCACTTGCTTGGAGTGGGGCTGATGTTGAAGGTTTGTGAAAGGTTTGGTGGAAAACTTGTGTCATGTTCCACACCTCTTCTAAAATAAGTTGTACTAGCACAGGAGAAGGATTTGCTTGGGGGAGTTTTCTGCTCTGGTCACACTGCCTTTCCTGATTTTTCAGTGTGTTCTGTGTTCTTGGGGATGGCTGGTATTTGGGGAGCAGGATTCATGGTGTATTTTCCATCTGTAGTTGAAGTCAAGGTTCTCCTGGTAAAAAGAGTAGTTTGGGACTTCCCTTTGAGAGTTTTTTCCATCTGCACGTCCATTGCTTACAATTCTCTCTGTGGGCTTAGGAGAGGTGAATCCCATTTAAATACAGTACGTGGTAGTGCTGAGAAAACTAAGCTATCAAGCAAAACCAGTATTTGCCCCGGACTTCAGGTCATTTTTTGCCTTCAAATGTGTCTTTTATCTTTTTGGGGGGGAATACAATTCACAGCCTTTTAAGATGCACAGAGAGTGATGAATAATAGCCGGTGTCATTTTCCTTTTTGCAGATTCCTAAAGAGGGGACAATACTTGGAATGAGAAAATTGCCATCATGAGTCAACAAGGTTATGTTGCAGCTCCTCCATATTCCCAATCCCAGCCAGGAATAGGAGGTTTTGGACCACCTAATTCTTCAATTCATTATGGACATTATGGGGATCCCAACTCCTCATACTCAGCACCTCAACCAGGTATTATTTTGGCTTAAAATTTGTTTTCAGAGTCTACTTTACTATGATGGTGGTTTGCATCTCCTTCTACTTTGTGTAAATTTTACACTGATACTGCAACAGGAAATAGAAAAAAGTTTTACCCAGTTTGTCTAAAACCTCATATTAAAGACAGCAGGAGTTATGTTACTCTTATGCTGAATGTAGTCAGAATTCTGATAGAAATGCTTCTGATAATTGACTTATTAGAACACTTGGGGAAAATACTGGTTTCCATACCAGATAATTTTTCAATGTTAGAATAATTTAAAGGGAAAATAGTTCAAGAAATAGAATTTGAAAGGCTGTTCGTTCAACACTGCTGCTTACATAAATTACAGTTTCTTCACAGTCACTATACTAGATCTGAATTAAGAACCATTTTCGGCACAGGAGAGCAGGTTCTACTCTTTTTGGTTTTATTTTTAAAAGTTGTTTTAAGTTTTCATTCTTACCTTGGCCTCTGAAATCAAAGGGACCTCTTGTTTCTACCTTGAAATATAACTGGGTGACAGGGAATTACCACTGTCCCAAACTGGCAGTTGCAGGGTTTGCTTGTAAATTGCTTTTTCTTACTGTCCCTCCTGGGTTCTTTGCTGGAAAGTTATGAACTGCTATTTGTTTCCTTTTTACTCTCTCTTAGTTTTTTATATCTGCTTTTATAACTGACCAGAAATCTGTGCTTTCTAACAGAATCACTAAGATAGGAAAGGGCCTCTGGTCCAACCCCTTAAGCAGGGTGACCCAAAGCTGTTACTCTTAATGCTAGAGCAGAGCTGCACACCTGCATTTCTTGCCTATCTTGTTCTTTCTTACATGGTTTTACATAAAAGTGCTTAATCTTTTGCAGGTGTGTCGAAATCAACTGTGCCTTTTGGATCTCCAGCTCCTGTTGGGCCTCCATCACCTGGTGCACATCAATTCAGCCAGACCAGTTTCCAGAATGGGTCTGGTACACCAGGACAGCAGCCACACAGGTGACTGGAAAGGATTAATAACTGACATCTGAGCTATTTGACCTCTGTTGCCTCTCTGTGAAAGAGATGGGAATGGGAAGGGGAGAAAACAGGGCTGGGTGAAAGCTGTAAAAAGAAATCTTTGAAAAAAGTTTGTGTGAGGGGATAGCCAAGCTTTATTACACAATACTTGTGTTGCAGGTAAAGTGAGTCAATATGCAACTATTTTATTTAATTCTGTCGAATATTAATTATTTTACACATCTCTCAGGAGTGGCAAAATTAGTTTGTGTACTCATTTCAGTTTTAGTGAACTCGACACTATTTAACAACATTCTTCTTGTAGCTGATTGAAGTCCTAATTTGCTTCTATGCTCTTTAGTTGTTGTATAGTTATTTCATGTCAAAATAGGGAAGCCTCTTTGTTATCACTGTGTGGAGGAGGACCCAAAAAGACTGGTGATCAGCTGTTCAAAATGATGTACTCATGCACAGGGAGAAGTGGTGGTTGTCCTGAAGATGAAAAAGCAAGGTGAACAGAGTCAGGTTGACATGATCCAGCAAAATACTGATTCTCTTCCTTAGCTTCCAGTCATTGCCCTGACAACTGCATATGTCCTGTTCTTCACCTGATTTGAGGGTTGTTTTTTTTTTGCAAAATTGCTCAGAGCTGCTGTTCAAGGCCAGGAAATTTCCAGATGGAAATTTCCGGATGAAAATTTCAAGTAAAGTGAATTCTACTTCTCTTGAAATATCTAGGCCCATGTGCAGTTTTACAAGGTGTCATTCCGGGCCAGAAAATTCCCACATGAAAATTTCAAGTAAAGTGAATTCTACTTCTCTTGAAATATCTAGGCCCATGTGCAGTTTTACAAGGTGTCATTCCGGGCCAGAAAATTCCCACATGAAAATTTCAAGTAAAGTGAATTCTACTTCTCTTGAAATAGCTGGGCCCATCCTCAGTTTTACAAGGGGTCGCAGGAAAATCCATGTTGATTGTCTCTGGGACATAGCCTGAGATCTTATTTTACCAGAGTGAAATAGTCTGGTAGAAAATAACTTTGTAAGCCACATGTGTGTTACTGCTCTCTTTTCTTTAGTTATTTTTCTTGCATTCATGTTTTCCGTATCTGATAATGATGAAGTCTTTCCCAACCCGCATCTTCTTTTTTCCTCTACTACAGAGAGCTCCTCAACAGTTTCTCACTTCCTTTTCTTCTCTTCACAGATTTTTCTCCTAATCTTCTTCACCCATCCCTGGTAGGGAATCTTTCTTTATAAGCTTGGAGATGGGATGGAGTGCTGTGATATGTTCAGAAGCTTGTGTTTCTTAATCTTCAGGCTTACAGTTATTACTGCTCTCACTTGCCATGGCATACTCGCTCTGCTTTGTTTCTAACAAGTGTGCAAACATGGACTGCCTGTTTTTATTAAACAAGTGTGCAATCTCTCTGTCCTTCGTGTGCTTCGTGTATTTTAATACAAGTGTACGTTTTCTGAGCAGAATGTGGGCATACTCTCTTAGGGTTTTGTCCTCATTAATTGTTTCTGCACCACCTTGAGGAGGTGTGAGATCTTCGAGAGTTATGATTGGTTGATGTAATTTTTTTGCATAACTGCACTAATTTTTCCCTTTAGGTTTCAAGGCCCTCCACCTCCAAGCAACACAGGACCTTCCTATCCTCCCTACAGTCATCAGTCACAAGCAGGCTTCCCAAATACTTCATCTGCTTCCTCTACAGCACAACTTGCTGACCAGCTGAACAGCATGCAGATAAATAGCTATGGTAATTGGGTTTATCTGATTGACTTCTCAGTTAAAGCATTAGGACTGTGATAATTAGAAACTTACTGGACTTCTGTATAAAGAGAAAATGAGACCTTTGACCACCATCGTTGGCTTAAGTTCTTTGAATTTTTTTTATTTCATCCATCCAGTTGCCTAAATCAGTATTATTGGGTTAATTCTGAATTGATGTTTGACAAAACTTCCATAAAATTTGGGTATGCCATCAGTCCTTTCTCACATTACTTAGTGAACCTGCGAGTAACAGCCAAGGCATGACCAATAATATGCAGACAGGGTTTAGTTTTTCTCAGCTTTTTACATTTTCTCTAGTCACAAAACTATTTTCTTTCTTTGTCTAAACATTTTTGGGTTTTAATCTAAATTTATCTGCATTTATTTTGATGTTATACCATCTCAAACCTAGGCCATGAAGATGTGGTCATGCGATGCTTCCATGTAAATTAATTCCAACCACGAATTTTGATATGTGTGTAAATTATGCAAAATACATTATATAAACAATTTTAAAACAGTTATGTAAAATACAGTATTCTCATATTATGTGCTGGGAAGCTTGTGGTTTGCATGTCAAGTATTTTTTTCAGTTAACATATGTGAGAGAAGGTGTATTTCAGTGTTTGTGTGTGAACACTCTGGTTCTTTTGCTTCAAACCTAATCTTGGTTATTTTTTTAGCTCTCTTTAAAATTTTTTTGCCATAGGTCTTTGGGGAAAAAAATGACTAAAAAATGTAGGTTTTGTAAAGTAGTAAGTGTTTACAGCCTGCAAGTCTCAAAAACCCATGTTTCCAGGGTCCTCCTAATTCTAATTGGAATCTGGATCTTATAAACAACAAACAGTTCCTTGCCAGTGTACACAAAATAATTCCCACATTTCATCTTTTAGTATCAAGTGGATTTATTTTCCATCAAACCTGTAATGGTGAAATACAAATAGCAGACTAACAAAAACATGCCACATAAGAGAATTTCATTACTAAGCAAAAAGAATGTCGTTTCACATTTTGAAATGAAACATTATTTTGAAAGCGTCACACTCTATGTGTGTTCTAGTGAAGAACTGTCTAACTGTAGCTTCACTCCCTCTTTGCCCATCTACCCCAGCTGCAGGGTTTCATTGCAGATAGAGCCAAAGAAATAACATGAATGAAATAGCTGAGACTTAAACTGTGAGGTTGGATTTGTCATGTGAACACACATAGAGTCCCCACAGTGCAGCACTGTCAGTATGGGACACACTATTGTCTATGTGTTATAGCAACGTATTGAGCAAAACCAGAGCACCTTTGTCACAGAGTTGATAGGTTATCGTTTCTCACTCATCTGACACAGTTTCTTGCTCGGGTCCTGGCACTGCTCCAAGCTCTTGCATGTCTCCTGGGCATCCGGCAGCTTTCCAGGGCCCACGACTGCCGCCACCAACGCAGCAGCAAATGGGTTTGCCACCTGCACCACAGCTTCCTCCTCCACCAGCAAATACTGTTAATGGCCTTTGTGCTCAGCCAGCATTGCCTCCTATGGCCAGGCAGGGTGGAATCCCTGGACCTGTCCCTCCAAATCCTAACTTGCAACAGCTTCCAGGACAGCCTCCAGGGCCTGGATACCATCCTCAGCAAGGTAAGGAAGGATGTTTGTTATGTAATTGAAAACAAAGCATGCAGGGACAATCACTGGTCGAACTGTGTCCGTTCATGGCACAGTCCAGCTGACTGGGAAGAATGAAATTTGAATTCCCTTTCTGTAGAAGGGAGAGGTGTGCATTGTCAGTCAGTACACCTGAGACAGGCTCTGCTTTTGCTCACAAGTTTAGCACGCTGTTGAGACTGTAACAAGAAAAAGGAGATTAATTTGGCTCAGAATGAGAATTATGTGGTTAGTAATTGGTGAAGGCACAACATACTATGGGAAGGAGTTTTTCTTACACTCTGTAAAGGTATAGGCTGCTTTCTGTCTTGTAGTACTGTCATCAGCAGCTTTCAAAAATTCTTTGGTATGGCAATAATGGATTGTAACTGAATACAAAAGGCCAGCTAATGATATCAGTTTGCATTGACTGATGTTAGTGGAGAGATTCTCACTGAGATATTGGCCTGGCGTGAGTAGCTGTGGTTATCTCTACTAACCATCCTACTTGATGTAAACCTGAAAACTTTGAAGCCAAAGTTGTCACATTCAGTGTTGTTCTTACTTTTTAAAAACACAAACTAAAGCCAAACTGAGCCACAGAAATATGTTTCTTTTAGTTGCTGAAAACAGAGGGGAAGAAGGAGATGTGTTTAACTGAGTAAGAATAACTGCATGGCAGAAGTTGATGCTAAACATTGATAATGGAACTTAAATACTTTAAATGAATTGTCATTTGTGACTCTGCAGCAAACTATGGTCCTCAGATGGCAGCATCTCAACTGTCATATCCTGGTGCTTTTCCTGGTGGTCCAGCACAGCTCTCAGGCCCACAGCAGAAGAAGCTTGATCCTGACTCTATTCCAAGCCCAGTAAGTAATGTGGCACTAATTTTTTATAAAAGTAATTTTCTGCTGCATTTAGGATAAAGGTATGACAATGTTAACATTGTGTTTGTTTTAGCTGGTGAGGTTTTTCATAACCTACATGTCTTGGTTCTCAACATATGTTCTAGTTTTTGCAGTTTCCTAATTCATGCAATTCTGTATTCTATGCCGTCATAGAATAGTTTTATCTACGTTTTAGTTAATCTAGTTTTAGATCAATTAGTGCATGAAATTAGTTTGAGTACTGAAGATGCTTTATAACTGTATCTAACATGGGACATACTCATATCTGAGTATGTCCCAAGTATTTTATAGGAAATACTTTACTAGGAATTCTCAACAGGATTCTTAATGTGACAATGAGCAGTACTGAAGAACTACTACTGGAGCTTATCACCTTTCCTTTTCACTCTGAAAGGTTTGAAGGCTTAAACTTAGTAACAGATACCAAAAGTAGGATTTGTGGAGAACACTGGTACATGAACTCTAGAACTGCAGTCCTGGCAATGCTGAGAAAGTCACATGCTCAGAAGCCACCTCGCCTTTTGATTTCAAGAGTTTCCCGGGCAGCCAGAGTTGTTTGCCTGAGCCATCCTTCCAGTTGCTGCAGCCTTGTAAAGATTTCAGTAGCTTGTAATATACCTGATGCTTAAGCTTCATGCAGGCTGAAGAGGCTCAGCTGTTGATCATGCATTGGTGGGGCAGTGTCTCTTCTTAGGATGGTGCTAGAGAAAACAAGGTCATGGTTGCATCTATGTTTCTGAAATAAAGTAGTCTAATTGGTATGCAGAGAAAGGGCTGGTCAGGCACAGCCAGCGTTTAACTTCTTTATTGGAAGCAGCTTATGGAAATGAAAAGCAATAATGTGCTAAACTTGTGGAGAAAATGTTCTGGTGCTGACACTTAGAGTGGTTCTGAAAATCATCTGGGCAGGTCAAAAGGTCCTCAGAGAGTCAGAATTCTTGAAGCAGGCCGTGACCTGCAGCTTCAGCCTAGAACTTTCTACTTCAAAAATGTTTTCGCCACCACACAGCAAGCTAGTCTGGGTGAAGGAATCTTCCACTTCTTGCTCAGGCAGGTTTGCTGTACAGGAAAAAGATTTTTGCAAAAGCCTCACACTGTCTAGTATGAAACGGTCTTGCTTCTTTAAATTGGGGTATTCTTTTGTCCTTCTAGAAAAGATTTTTTTTTACCCAGTGATGGATTTGATGTAAACCCCCCCAAAACTTTGGAAAAACACTTGTTGAAAATCCCCTAGGGGTTAATGTAACAACTGCAATTGCCTTGTTAAAGGCAATTTTCAACTGAAAAGCATTGTGTAAAACCCCCCTGAATCAAATGTCTGTATAAATAACAAATGCCCTTAAGTCAATCATTCCTAGTGTTTCAGTGCAATGCTTTTTATGTTAGAGAGATGAAATGAACTTGTCTAATTTTAAAAAAAAAGGGCAGGGGGAGAAGGAGGTCTGGCATAAAAACATGGGCTGATGTCTTGTTTCAATTATGCACATAGCATAAACAGCCTTGACTACAACAGCCATGTTAAAATAGGTTAAAAGGTTTGTTTAAGCAGCACAGAGAGGATCAGAATGAATGTTTAAAAGAAATATGATCTGGGTCAATGTCTGTAAAGGACAAAAAGCTAATTCAGAATGAGGAGTAAGTGTGACCATGTGTATTTCTGTTGTTATATTTATATTATATAATTATACTAGTGTGGCCAGATAAATTTACTTTTTATCTGTAGTTGTTGTTGATTTATATTTCTCTTACATATGTTAGAGGTTGATATGTACCCTGACAACATCTATGAAAACTTGCATCTGGACTTTGTCAACAATTATTTCCAAGAACAATGATATATTTAGGTCAGTTAGCTGCAGAATACTGTGGCACATTGATCCTTTGCAGAGCTAAGTTTCAGAGTGGTTTGCTTTCTTCAGCTAGTGGACCTTTTTAGAGCAAAATCTTTTTCCTTCTAATGCAGGAGTTTGCTGTAAATATACAAGCCAAGGAGGCAGGGAAAAGTAATCAAGCAGAAGACCTAACAAGCTCTCAGAGGAATGTCTTGTATATTTAAATTGCTGTACAAAAAACTTTATTGATGGAAAAAAAAGTTAACAGGTCCCAGATTATTTTCAGTATGTTAGGAAATACCTCTTGGGCATTGATCAGTAGATTCTATGCAACTAATTTAGTTTTTCTTCTCTGTTTGCTTTCCAACAGAGGCTTCTGAAGTTCCCTAGCTATTATTAGAAGTTCATGTGCAGTGTAAAGACACAATTCCATGAGGTACCAGCAGCAGTGGCAAAGCCAGTTTCAGAAATTCCGTGTCTCATTCTTCTTGCCTCCCACAGCTGTTTGGCTGCACTCTAAACCACGTTGCTGAGGGAAGAGGAGGAATGATGGTATCCTGTCAGTGATTTGGTTTCTGGTGTGGAACAAAATACAGCTTTTTATAACTTTGGTTATATCTTAAAAAGTGTCAGACTTAAACCTGAGTGAGGGACCATGCAGAAGTAACAAGGAGCAGTGTATGGGAAAGGAATTTGGGCAGTAAAGTCAGCTGCATGAACATTTCATGACATTATATTGTAAGTTATTATAAACAAGGCTTCAAGTGGAGTCTTACTTAGTGTAGATCTTATCCTGTTCATGAATGCAGCTGAATGCATGACTTACCTTCCTCATACTGTTCTTGCTTCTTATTTATCAGATTCAAGTAATTGAAAATGATAAGGCTGCCAGGGGAGGGCAGGTGTATGCCACAAACACAAGAGGACAGGTTCCTCCCCTCGTTACCACCAACTGCGTGATCCAGGACCAAGGTAACTGTCCTTGTTACTGCTTTGGGAGTCTTCCTAGGGGAAATAAAATATAATAATAAAAAAAGAAAAGACTAAATTCTCAAATTTCTCCTCTGAAAATGATGGTATTTGCTCTAAATTGGACATGAAATTGCAAACTTCCTTTGAACAGAAAAAAAGGGGGGAGGAGGGAAATGGGAGTTGAATTCTTACACCTTGGCTTAACATCTCCTCTACCCTTCCTGGTCTTTAAAAGAATATGAATAGTTGAGACAACTTTTCTTTTTAACTTAAAATTTTTGAAGGTGTTACATTTCAAGTTGAAAATCCTTTTTGAATTGTTTTGATAATTTAAAGATGGACACTAGAAGAAGCAGTAAGACTAGACTAGCACTGTTACCTTTTAAGATACAAATTTCTATTCAAGTGATCAGGGCAGTGTGCAAGCTGTCTAGTTGATGTACGCTGGCCAAAAGAAAAATTTATCTGCCTTTGCTTCTGCCTGGAGCCTGGAAGTACAGTCTTCCACATGCTGCTCTTGACAGCAGGCTCAATATTTTAATACAGGTTAAACGGATGGTGTTATTCAGCCCAGCAGTAACTTACCAGTGCTTAAATAAACTGTCTAAAATGTACAAACACACCAAGATTTTTTGGCATTATCTGAGAATGGGATAATGCTGTTCTGATGATCCAAGAAATTCCTTTCAAGAAACTGAGCAGAGCTGCAGTTTGTTGGTTACAAAGGGAGCATCAGGAAGCTGATTCCTGAACTCCTTTCAGTGCTTTCATCTGCAGCACACAGCAGTTTCTTGTTGAGGGACCTGAGCTAAATGTGCTCCTGGAAGTGGGGTGGTGACTCCTGCACCCTGTATTTTGCAGTATAGGTGAGCATGGTGATGTTAAGACAGATACAGTGTTTTCGGAATCAGAGCTAGCTCAATAGAGCAGTCTTAAGAGTAGGTATCAGTCTGCCTCATTCCTTTATGAACAGTGTTGACATGTCCACTGGGATATCATCCATATTTTCCTTTAAGATCTTAGATATAGTTTGAAAGTAATCTCTATTGAGATTCTTTTGCAAATAATTGTGGAGTTATTCTCGGTATGTTTAAATCTCTGCTTTGCACTCAGACAGCAAGGAAAGATTTAACCAGAGGGAGGGGTGATGGGCAGAAGCCTGCATGGGAGGAAGAGTAAGCATGTATTTAATGAGGCACACGCACTTGTTGCTTTGTGTTGTTCTGATTTTTCTGCTCTTTTCTGTTGGGGTGGGCAGGTTCCTTCTGCCAGCCTTTCATTCTGCTCTGTTGCATTTTGCAGGCCACGCCAGCCCCCGTTACATCCGCTGTACGACCTACTGCTTCCCAGTGACTTCAGACATGGCCAAGCAGGCCCGCATCCCCCTGGCAGCTGTAATCCAGCCCTTTGCTGTTGTTCCACCAAACGAGGTACAGCGAACTGAGTGTCAGTCCTTCATGCCTCCTAAATATTGCAGACTTGTTCTGCTCTGACTGGCTTGGGGGGAAGGGTGCTTTATCTCAGACTATGAAATGGTACGACCATAAAGGGGTGGCAGAAGATTGAGATTTACTTGGGTCATGGTGCAGCTTCCAAGGATGAAAATTTTTGTTTGGAAAAGGTGCAGGAGTGATGATTCTGTAATCTGAACCACCGGATTTCTGGTGTTCCTCCAACTGCCTCTAGTTTATGCCAGCTTTGTCAGTTACTTGCTCTGCTGGAACTCTGTAGTCTTAGGCAAAGGTATTAAAACAGGATGACCACAAACTGTATCAAGTTAATTTTAAGATGTGGAGAGTTAGATTTGAAGAAAGACATTTTTCCGTTGAGGTCTTTACAAAATAATTTAATTTCACAACAGAGCAAGAAGATAATTGTGTTTTCTACTTGGACGAGCTGAGTCATAGAAGACAAACGTAACCAACCATTTCTAGCAGTCATTTGAAGGCATTTACCTCTTCTCACATAACCATCTCCAATGACCCTCCATATTCAAAACATATCCCTAGTTCTTCTGCCAAGTATTTCTGCAGTATTCTCTGGTCTTAAGACAATTACCCAGGTTTCCTGGCACCCCCAAAGGATTTTATCAGTGGCAGGGATAAATCCATTTTTCAAGTGCAGCATTTAGCTATATCATCTGCGGGATTATCTTTCTTGGTCTTTATCTGCTGTGTCCTCCATTGCTTCTAAATTCTTTTGCTTCTAAACTCTGCAAGGTCTGCAGAATGCATTTCCTTTTCATGGCCTATGCTGATTTACTCTCAGAGCGCTCTGTCATGGGAAAAAAGCAGGGATTTCATCAAAGTTGTAGTATGTGATTGTGTCTTCAAAAACTCCTCATAAACTGCCTGCACAGGAAAGCCTAATTAAAATTGCTAAGACATTCAGTGCTTGGTTTTGCAGTCTGATTTTTCTTTAACTTTGCTTTATTGCTTATAAATTTTTAGTAGTCTTTTCTTTTAAATATATGTTGGAAAAAAGCAGATGTTGCTCTTTATCAGGATGGATAACTTCCAATCCAACAGACCTCTGTAGTTTGAATTGAGAGTATTTTTTTAACAGGGTAGAATGTAGTTATCTTCTCTGTGGTCCGGAGGGAAATAGGATGTATTACTGATGGCTCTGCAGATATGAAGTCTCACCATTTGTCTGCTAGACAGTAACTTCGGGTTTCATTCCAGTTCTTGAGGGAAATGTGCAGGCTTGGCTTGTTGCCCCCCCTACATATTCTCCAAGATGAAACTCCTGCTGTTGCTTCTCCACCCCTTCACTTTATCAGCCAACCTTTGCTCTTTATCACCCTTGATCCCAGTTTCTGTGCCCAGGTGGCACTTACAAATTCCACTTTCATGTTGGCTCTTCATTTGTGCGTCTTTCACTCAGAGTCTGCCTCTAGTCCTTTATGTTTCCCACACATGGCTTCCTTGTGTCCTGCATTGCGTTTGGACAGGGTGATCAATGAGTTGCTAAAATCTAAATCTCTTCTGCATACATAAATTTGCAGTATGTCCAAACATTTGTGCTTGGCCAAGTTCAGGGGGGTTTTCCTGGGGCTGGCAAAAAGATGTGCTCTGTGACCCACCCGTTGTGAAGTGTTAGAGCTCTCAAGCTGTTGTAAAGGTCAGTGGGGCTCATTAATCTGTAAAGAGCACTGTGGTTTTTCCCTAGCCTCTCTTTTGGAGGAGCCTGAAAAATGTCTCTCAAAATTGGCAAAAGCCCAGTGTGGAAAATTTTAGTCAGAACAATTATAGCTTGGTAAAATTGTAAGAACTAAGGAGATAGTGTTAGAGTAGGAAGAGCTGGGCAGTCTTAGCTGAGGCAGTTTTTCCAAGGCTTGCCTGTGCCCTTTGCCTTCACTGCTGCTGCCAAAATAAGATCTTACTCTTAAGATCTCCTAATAAAAATGGTCTTCCATATGGGATTTATGACTACCTTAATTTTGAAAAGCCACTTAATTTGAAAGAACTGGGCTTTTTATAGAGGTAAAATACATTCAGGGGCTTATTTGTCTTCCTGAACTTCCTAGTATGGTGTGTTCTGCCTGAAACTGGTGACTGCAAGGCACTGAAAATTCTTTGTTTCAGAATATCCACCCTATTTTAGAGATAGTGCCTTTTAACAATGTCTACAGGTAATGCTCGTCACGTGCTATTGGGTTACAAAGTGAAAATCTGTCTAATTTCTTCACTGCTTGATAAACAATATGCTATCTATAATAACGGCAGAAAAAATTTAGTTAAGAAAAAAGAGAAATAGCTAAGACTTTTGGCAATGACAGAATTAGGTATGTGTATGAAAGGGAGAGCCCAGTTGTACAGACCTTACTCTCTTAATTGAACACAGTCACCCTTTGGGTGGATGACTTGTAAATATAATGAATATTTTTAGACAATAAACTGTCAATTGCATTCATGGAAACAGTAACTCAACTGGAAATTGAGTTCTGGGGATTTGCTTCCTTTGACTAAGAATATAAGAGGAGATGGAGATGAAAGATATTGGGAGCTTTCAACTAAAAGGTTTAGATCGAGTGACTTGACAGTATTCACACTCTTTCAGCTGGAAAGTTTTCCAAAGGGGAAAAGGTATTTCAGAAATTTGGTATTTCAGAAAGTCTGAAAGGCAGATTTAAGTTCATTAGTCACTGTGGGTTCTTTTTGGCCAAGTGGCATGTCTACACAGGGGGACTGGTGTCCTGCTTCCAAGAGTGAAGTGGGAATATTAACATGCAAAGTGAATTTTATTTTATTTTTTTAAATTTTTGTTTTAGCTAAGATCTGAGAAACAATTGTCAGGATCAAAAAATTGTCACTTGAACAGGGACATCTTTTGAAGAGGTGTACACCAAGTACCTCCATTTCCAGTAAAGAATAGGATAAAAATTATCTCTGTAGGAGAAAGTAAGAACAGAAAGTGAAACGTAATGTTGGTAGATAATGATGGTAAATGAAAAGATCTTATGTGTGTCTTTGAGTAAGTGTAATGTGTTTCAAGTGAACCCCCAAACAAACAGGGTTTGCCACTGCAGTGAGAAAGAAAGAAATGAAAAATGTAACCTGGTAAAGCTGCACAATGGAAATGTTGTAGAGAAGCCATAATTATAATTGAGATAGTAACTAGTCACACTGAGGAAAAGGTCACAAATGAGGCTTTACTTCAGAAATGTTAAATCACACATGAGAGCGAATTCAAGACGTAAGTGGGGACCACTCAGTAGAGATGGTTGGAGGGTTGTGTTTGATATCTGAAGAACAGGTGAGTTAGCAGCACTTGGCATGCAGGCACTGAGCCTCAGAAGAGCAAGTGAAAGGGATTTATTCAGAAAAGCCCTCAAGCTGAGATTTAGCAGGGGAAAATCCATGGCGGGCACAGTCTTTTAGAGGTTGCTACAAAAAACCTGCAGCCAATCTAGAAAATCATAAACTAGTGAACACTGCATGTGCACTATTTATCACTGGAAACAAAGGCTGTTAAAACATTCGTGCCTTCCCTCCTCTGCCAGTGTCTTAGAAGCACTACAAATTTCAGAGTCTTATCTTTACCAAGTTCTTATTTATTATTTCTCAAAAATAGCAGTTCATTTTCACTCTCCTGATTTGGATGATCTATGGAAAGTATTTGTTCGTTATAGATCGAGAGTACAGTATCATTGTTTGACAGAACTTATTTTTAGTCCACCAGTGCTTTAGCAACAGTCTATAAAAATAAACTAGCTCTCACAGTTATCATCCTAAACCAAGCCCTACATGAATTTGTTTTGGAGATGGATGAATGTTTCCAGAGCCTGAATAAACCATGTGATCTTGATTTAGCATTAATACTACTTGCTATCAAAAGTTAGTTAAAAGAGTATTTCATGTCGTAAAATCCAGTATAAACAATTCAAAATAATTATCTTTAAATATTTAAATATCTAAATTACTGCCTTCTTTGCTCCTTAGTAGTTTTGTGTCATTGTTCTCTGCCATGTTCTTGCCTATTTAATTGAATTTATTGGTTTTCTAGAAATACTTATCAGTGGGAATCTAGTATTTCACTTCTATTTTTGCCTCAGTTAGTTAACTAGTTAAGAGAATGGAATTGCTTCTCAGAAATGCTGGTGTTCATGAGCTAGAAGCCATTTTACCTTTTTAGAATAATAAACATTGATGAGGCCCAGTGCTGCTGAGCTGTTTGGAAAGCTGTGATTTTTACAGGGATGATAGTATGGTTTCCTGGATGGAGTTGTAAGGTTGGCAGCAGCTAAAAGTGGAGTGAGGTGGGTAACTAATAATGTGATCCAATCTTACCAGTGTGGTTTTTGTTTTAGGGGTGTCCTCATGCTCCTCCAATCTACTTTGGACTCTGTGGGACCCGGTTTCTGTTGTCCCTAATTTATAGCTGGTGAGAAGGGCAAGCAGGCTGAGGCTTTAGTTTGAAGCACGTGTTTGGATAGACACACACATTCATTAGCACTTATGTGCTTGTGCAGAACTTGGGTTTGAGGAGAGTGAGGAATGCTTAGTCTGCAAGATGAAATTATTCCAACTGAATGTCTTGCTGAGGGCTCCTTTCTATTAGGAATGTGTTAGTAAGCTGGCTCTGAAGAACAGAGGTGCTTGCTGATAACATCTACCCACAGTAAAAAGCCGTCATTTGAGTTTCACCCTTTGATTTCTGTCTTTTATTTGGTTACTTACTCACAGGAGGCTGTTACCCCATAGAGCAGGAGAGCTTGGCTAATTTAAGAGCTTTTAACAAGGGATTCTACTGAAATGTTCTTCCTTCGAAAGGATTACATTATATCATCTAGGTCATGCTTATCTGCATGGTGGCTGACTCTTGACACAATTGAGTAATCTCTGTCATGACACCCCTCCACAAGAGCAGGGTTAGACACTAAAATTGTCCATACAGCTCGTAAGATAATAGTTTTAAGGAAATTGTTTGAGGAAAAGGTTCTGCAACAGCTACTGTTGACACTTGTGTTCTGCACTCTGTATTGATTATTTTGTGTGTTCTGGGGTCTGGATTGTCCAAGATCCAGCAGAGAATTTTTTGTCAATGTCTTTGGGTTATGTTTGTTCTAAAACACGGTGGGAGTAGAAGCCTTGCATATTTGATGTACCTTAATACATATGGGTGTATGTCATGCTGGTGTGAGCCTAAACACGTTTCCAGGTATTAAAAGAAACCGTTTCCAATGCATCCTTATTGGTGCTCTCATTTGGGAGAGAACTGAGACTTCGGGCTCATAGTTTCGAGTCTGCTTGGAGCAGGACAATCTTTGTTGTTCTGTCAAAGCTATTTTATTTTCTTTTTTTTTTACTGCCTAATGGAAGGTTAATGTCTGGGGGTTTTGCTAAGCTCCTCTGAGGTGCCAGACTCTGCCATGCATGGTGTGGAGAGCCCAGAGTTGTCAAGCATCTCCAGGTGCTTCACTCAGAAAGTGTTAGACCACTCTGGAGGTCAGTGCCTGTAAGCTTGGTTTCACAATGCCTAATTTAGAGGTGCATAAATCCTCTATTAGATGAGGCTTCCTTTATGGAGTATGCCCTGTGCTAGCCTGCATTTGGTAGTAAATCATTTGGAGTTGGACTGCTTCCCAAGACTTCATCATCAAGGAGAAAGCTTTTTGTTAGCCTGTAACTACGCTCTCTAACTAGAGTGAGCATTCAGAGACAGGTTCAGCAATGGCTTTTGCAGCAGAGCGTCTTGTAATTGAAGCAAATTTTCTGATTTACTTTCTTCTGTCTTTTTGTTTTTAGTGTACATTGAAAAATAGTCCTAAAATGTACCCTTTAAAATACTTCTGTGGTATGTTGGTCCCTGCACCACTGTTGTTATGGTAAGGATGTAATTCTGATAGACATGAGGACAGTGACTTGAAAATGTGACATTTATATAAATCTTTTTCATGTTGTAATCAAAGTTCCTAACTAATTTTACACAAATTTGAAACTTAAACTGAGAAGAAGCCTTCATAAGGATGTTGTAATTAGTTTCTGGTAAGCTGGAGACTGTAACTGTCCTTCAAATTTGTAATGGCAGAAGAAAAATCTAACTAAGCAGCAGTACATATAAAAGGGGAATAAAAAGTAATAGTTATATCCATTTAATTAGCTGGCCAATAATACCGATAATTCATTTTGCCAACAAAAATGACACTCAAGTTAAAAATCACTTGGGCTATTGATCTATTCTTTGAAAACTTCAGATCTGGAGTCAGAACACACTGGTATTGAGTAAGTTCCAGAGGAATGGTTTGTATTTTGCTTTTTAAACTGGAGTTTTTCTTGCATTTCCAGTTTACACATATTTTACTCATCTATGCATATTATGCAATGTTGTATTTTGGATGCCACCATGTGAAATGTGTCATTACATGGACGGTGTGTGCTTGCTAAGGCAGAGGCACAGGTCATCTCCTCAGCCCTGGAGGATGAGAGCAGATCTGAGCTCTAGATTGATAGAGCAGGTCTGTCCTTCACAGGATTCCTTTCCTCATGTCATGGTTTAACCCCAGGCAGTTCACTCCCCCACCAGTGGGATCAGGGAGAGAATGGGAAGCGTAAAAGCTGAAAAACTCATGGCTTGAGACAAAGATTAATAGGGAAAGCAAAAGCCATGCAAGCCAGCAAAAGAAAACAAGAATTAGTTCACACTTCCCATGGGCAGCCAGGTGTTCAGCCATCCCCTGGAGAGCAGGGCTACATCACAGTAATGGTGACTTGGGAAGACAAACATCATCGTTCCAAGTGTCCCCATTCCTCCTTGTTCTCCCGATTTTTATATACTGACCATGAGGCCATAGGTCTGGAATATCCCTTTAGGCAGTTGGGATCAGCTCTCCTGGCTGTCTCCTCCCAGCCTCCCGTGCACCCTCAGCGTGGCAGTGCAGAAAGCAGGAAAGGACTTGGCCCTGGGTGAGCCCTGCACAGCAAGAACAGAAATATCTCTGTGTTATCATCACTGTGTTCAGCACATACCCAAAACACGGCCCCATTCCAGCCACTGTGAGGAAGACTAACTGTACCCCAGCCCAGAGCAGCACACTGCCATAACTCAGTTCCACACAGTTGTGACACTCAGCTCTGCTCAGCTCCTCATAAAAGAGAGGAGGGTAGTTGCAAGTCACATACAAATACTATTAATGTTTGAAGGTTCTGGAGTCTGCTTGAAGCATCCCAGCTATCACAGTAGCAAAAGTATTCATGGAAGAGAGACTCAGAGTGGGAACGTTCTGACCTGATGTGGTATTTGTGAAGTAACAGTTAGTTTTACTATTGACCTTCAAAACTACCATCCTAGAAAGGACTTGACTTTTATAAAGGGCATTTAACTCATCCCAAATGTCCTTGCTACAGAGGTGAAGTTGTTCAGTGCTGCTTTTTGTTCACACAGCAAAAATTCTCCTTGTACTTTTTAAGTTCTCCTGTGGCAATTGGCTAGCTCTAGTTGCCTTAGGAATGCAGCATGACACTTTAACTATGCCCAGTTCTTTCTGATTTCAGTAGAAATATATTAATTAGCCTTAGAGGTGTGTTTACTAATAAATATTGTCCAGGAAAGGCCCTGCATAAGCAGAAGTATTCTTTCCATCTCCAATTAAAATACTCCTAAATGTTTCTATGCTTTTTTTCTAATTAAAGTTTCTTTCTTTAATATATTGGCTGTGCGAAAGTAGAAACCAGACAGTTCCTGTTGTGAAAGTTCTCAGGAATGCAAACATGAGTAGTCAGTTTAAAAAGTCATACCTTCTAACCAAAGAGAAACAGCTCCAGTTTTGAGAAGGAAGGAAACCTTTCACTCACTAGATTTTCATGCATGATCTTAGGCCAGCAACTGCATTTCTCTCATATGCTGATAAAATATATTATGTATACGTACACACATCTGTCTATCCACTTACATATATGTGTGTGTGTGTATAAAAAGAAAAAAATCGCAACATCTAATTGGTCCCTAAAGTTGCTGATAGCCCAGCAGGCCACTATGGATCTGAAATCCACAGTGCGGTTTTGTTTTTGTTATTACTGTGAAGACGTGAATAACATTGATAGTGTTCTAATACAGAATTTCATCTAGGAGAGTGTTGCTTCAGAGGTCACTATACCACACTTAAATTCATGTATAAACTGAAACAATTGTTCTCTAAGCCTAGAGCTGCATGCTCCCTGAGGACTGTTTGGAGTCTTGCTTTATTGCCTGTCCTAGGGATGTAGAAATGGTCACAGCTTTGTTTGCATTAAATGGTCTTGGACTTTTTAAAACAGAATTGATGTGCCAGGTAACCCATTATCTTTGTATTTTACAGGCTGTGCCTGTGTTTTAAATTGTGGTGTTAGGTTTATCATTTATTTAGCCATCTTAAAAAAATTTAGGAGAGGATAAACTTACCTTGATAAGACCATATGGCACTATACAGTAAGAGACTGGGTCTCTCAGGTAATCAGTATTTAGTGCCCAAATTCAGTCTGACATTGTGAAGATCCTCTAGAATTCTCCTGCAGTGAGCTGCAAAAAACCAGAAGTCATACCTGAATGAGGTGTCTTTAAGAGTTCTGTTTGGTTTTGTCAGGTAAGCCAGATGGAGATCGTTTCACTGAAAATCCAACTTCTAACTTTAATGTGAAAATCTTATGACCAGTAAAGAATAATCCCTTGTAAATATTACTTACCATTTCTGAAGGAAAGCTTTTTAAACCTTGCCTGTGTTACCTTTCAGTGGTGTTACAGCCAGTGTAACAATCTTGCCTAAAAGTCTCAGACAAGGACTGCAGTGCTGGACTACCTGTGATACTGATAAGGTGGGAAGTGGAGCTGTGGATTGGTACAGCCCTGGCATGTGATTTAACATGTGCTTATCATCCTCAGGGGTGCTAACAGCAACAGCTGTGCTGTCCTAGGGCAGTTACGTGTGGCCTTTGTTCTTCGCTTGTGTTTGTGCCTCTGCAGCAGCTCCCAGTCCTGCTGGGTTGAGGGTAGACTGGGCTGAGGCAGGTCTGGTTGAGACCTGATTGGTTTCAAGTGCAAACATTGTGGAAGTGTGTTGTGCGGCACCATTTCTTGATTAGCCAATTTCACACTCCTGCTTCCATCATCAGTTAATCCTGGCTGCTGGCCTTCCCTCAAGATACAGCATGTCCCTGCATCCGAAGAACAGTCAGCACTGCAAAGCTGAGAGGTGCTGCAGAGCACTGCCCTGTTAACGCTTGGGACTCCCACCCTGGGATCATGACCAGCAGAACTTGGGCTGCCTCTCTCAAGCATGACTCGTGAACTTTATTCCTTTTTTTTCCTCTCCTTCTGTCACCTGTATGACACAGAAGTTCTAAAGAAGTAGAAGTAAGCCAACTAATTTTGGTATTTCTTTACATCAGCATTTTACCATTATTACATGTATTTCCCCCCCATCCTCAAACTTTTAAGAATCCCTCTTCTCACATTGCGTGGAGTGTGGTCTGTATTTACACTCTTCACGCTGCCAACTCTATTCAGTTAATTGCAATATTCCCCTTAAAAAGGGAGTGCTGAGTAAGGGTTTGATGCATAGGCTATGGTATGATACACAGAAACTGGTGACCAGTTTCTGTTTATTTTCCTACACACTGGATCATATCCCATGTGCAGTGTCCACTTGAAATTCAGCTACCGTACCATGGTGTGTTTTGCAGTGCTGTGTATGCAGGGGAATGTGCAGCCTGGGCCTGGAGGGGCTTTGAGCAAGGAGGTTTGAACATGCTGTTGGCATTTTTATGTGCTCTGCGAAAAACAGGATAGAGCCAGGAGACCCTGCATCACGTGGGTGATGCTTTAGCCTTGCTGCAGTCTTGCAAGCAAACAGGGAAATCGATGGAAAAGAAGCGTGGTACGGAAAATACTTGAACCTGCTGTGAACCTTGCAGAGGAGATAGTCCAAATTGGCCTGAGTCATCAGCTGAGGAGGCCGAGGATGTTCAACATCTGAAAACCAAGAATAGGCAAAATAACTCCTGCCTTCAGTAGGAATGGCTTCTGATAAAAGACAGTGCGAACATCACAAAGGGTAATGCTTTTTTGACGTTTTAATGTGGATCAGTAAAGCAACTCCAAACCAAGGGATTATTTGTAGACTGGTTAATCTTTCTCAAAAGCAATCTATGATGATAGAATAAGAGAAAACAAACCCCTTCAACAGTGCTAGGAAACAGAGACACTTTGGTTCATGACCTAGTTTTTTTCCGAAACCGTCAGTGTTATATTTCAGAACTCTCTTTGATTATCCAGAGGAGTTTTTTGTCATCTTTTTACTGTACTAATTAAACACAACATTTTCTTGGGACAGCAGTGCCACACTTGGACAAAGCCACGTCCTTTGTTCATTAGAAAGTTATGTTGTATAGCACGTCTTGAAATTCTCATAGGAATATTTTAGGGACTAGATTTGCATCAGTGTAACTGTCAGTAACAACTCTAGAAGCACTGCTGACACTGTAAGGGTGTGATAAAGACACTGATCTGTTTATTTTGCTGTCTGAGAAATGGCTCGTTTTCTTCAGTATCTGTATGTCCCTTTTGTTCTCCAGAGGATCTCTCACTTAGGAGTTTTCTCTTTACTGTGCTTTCCCAGAGATGTGCCATGATGATCTGGAGCTTTAGCACAGTCCTTACTCCTACACTTAGAATTTGCGGCTGTGGTCCAGATCCTGCAATATGAATATAGTGATAGTTTGCAGGCATCACCCTCAGGAGTGTGTCCGGACTTCATTTTTATAGCAAGCAATAGAAATTCAGCTTTCTCAGACTTTAGAGTGCAGGTTACAGTCCCTTTGGAAATTTTTATGGATGTGTTTTATCTTGGAGCTGTGCCACCAATGTCTGTCTGTTGCTTTGTGATATTTTTCTGACTCCTGAGAGATGGTCTTGCTGAAATATTTCCAAAATAAAACTCCTCTTATTGCAGCTATATTTGGGGTTAAGTTATGGTTTATCAGATCAACTTTCAGGGCTTGCACTTCAGTGGGGCCTCAAGGATCCAGAGAAATTTAAGTTTGTGCAGGTCCCTTGCAGCATTTTCCATCTCCTGCCCAATCCTCCTTTGGTTTAACCTAAAATTACAATGTTGTGCCTCCCAGCAAAACTGATTCTTTCTGAGAGAGGAGAGGAAGAAATTGCTGATACTTTCTAGGTGGAAGGGCAGAAGAAGCAGGAGTATTGCATTTACTTAAAAAAAAAAAGCCCCCCCAAAATTAAGAAACTGGTTTTTAAATTTATCCCATTCCCCTGCTCCTATGAGAGTTTGCCACTGATTTCGATGGGAACATTAAGAGGTCTCTCTGCTTTTTCTACTGGTGTACAGTGACATCTACAGAGAGTGGAGCACAGCAAACAAGATTTTCCCATTCAGTACCTTTTTTTTTTT
>VZRQ01003554.1:9059-20050 GCA_013397975.1 Machaerirhynchus nigripectus | reverse complement strand
TTTTACTGTTCTGCTTTTATGTATCCTTAATTTAAACTCAGGACTTCTTGCATGCACAGTAGTACTTACCTTTGTACATTTCCACAGTAATCTACTTTTTTTTTTTAAGTTATTTTACCCTGACAGAAATTACTTTGGTGTTTGGAAGTGCAATAGCAGTTTACACACTGAAACAGAAATTCCTTTCTCTTGATGTGGTGGTGGGATGTCTGGTTCTGCAGTGCAGTGCAGTGAATGATTGCAGCTTTTTGGAAATAAAGTTTCTTTCACAGCTCTGTTGTTCACATCAAGAAGTGGATTTTTGATGCTTTTGAGTTCTTATTCTGAAATTATCATAAAGATAACTTTTTCATTAAATGTGTTCATTATTGATGTAATGTTTTAAAATATTTAAAGAAAACACTAAAATGTAAATTCCATTTATTTTCAGAAACGTGCAAATTAATAAATCAGTAAGGGTACAAATAGGGCTTTTTAAAAAAAACTTCTTTGTTAGACGAACTCCTTAATTCTGTCACATACATTTTTGGTTGCCTTATTTTATGCATTTGTTTTTTTCACCCTTAATTTTTTTGTCTTCAAGAAGGTAACTTATTACATATGTGTAAGAATGCAGTTGCTGCAGCTCTGAACTTCATGGCATTTATTTTTTTATTGTTCTTGCTTATGCCTTTTTTATATTAGTATTAATTTTGATACATCAAAATGTGAACATTTTGGGGGTAATTTTTCTTGGATATCATTAAATATATCAAACCAAGGTTTACAGTTACTGAATCGATGTGCATAAATGCATGAGGAGTTGGTTTAGTCTTGGGTTTTTCCCCTACCAGATCAGATATTATGGTAATATTAACTGCAAACCAGATCCCGGTCTCATTAAACTAATACAGTAGAATGATAATCAGAAAATTGCCAAGTAATGAACAAAACCCAGAACTTTTAAACCTTATTAAGCCATTGTGGCTGATGAGCAAGTTTCATGGCCAAGGCTTTCATGTCTGAAAAATGACCCTGGTATTTGCCAGCTGGCATTATTGGTTAATTTGGGTTGAACTCCATTTGCATGGAGAAAAGAACACAAAGTAAAAGAATATCTCAGTGGAGCAGGAGAGAACACTTAAAACCCGTGTAGTGAAAATATACTTGTAGGTAGAAAATACTAGGCAAAATGCATCCTTATGCAGCAGTAAAAGATGAAGTGTATAATAGATGAAATATACCCATTCCTTAAGAAAAGACAGAATAATTATTTAAAAAAAAAAAAAATACTAGTGTGATGTGTTAGCATTGAAAGGCATTGTTAGCATTTTTCTTCTTGTAGGGATCTGCTGTGTCCAAACTCTGGAGATTTCTTATTCTTACCTTTTGAGATTTCTAGCTGGGGATGAAGGGAGTAAGAAAAAAAAATTTTAAAAAAATAGTGTTTCACAAATAATTGAGCAAACTTCCATTTCTGTAGTGGTTTCAAGTATGACTTTTCTAACTTTAAGAATAATCACAAGAATTCAATTGCTGCAGTTTTTATGGAAAGAGGCATCTGGAAAATGTCTTCCCTTGGTTGTGGGTTTTGGCAGGGCTTGTAAGCAAGCATGGTCAGTGTAATTAAACTGACAGGTGCTTGAGGTACTGTACTTGTTTGCTGTATGTACTTTTCTTCAATAAATATTAGTATTTCTCCTAAATCTCCCCCTCTAGCTGGTGACCCTGACATCATTTAAACTGGAATGTGGCATGTAACAAGGCAGCATGGGAGGCAGCATTTAGGACAAAATACTAGAAGCTTTCTCAGCAAATACCCTTTTGCAGTTGATGAGCAGCTGTAGATTTCTTCAGGAAAAGCTCAATCTGACAGAGAAGGCAAAAGACCTGACTCCAGCAGATTTCTCTTAGTGAGCTGTAAAAATTACCCTTTGCTGGAGAAAATCAGCCTGGAGCCCTAAACTTCCAATGTTTGCAAAATGTTGTAGTGTTTTGGTCTGAATCCTTACTCTTTTTCTGATAAACATCGGAATACAACCTGTGAACTTGTAAATTTAGCCCCTGAGGGGATCTCTGCTGCTCAACAGTTTTTGTGTGAGTGCTGAACAATAAATGGTCTCTTAATCAGGTGATCTCTAACAAGAGTTAAATCTGAATTAACTCTTTCTAGCTCTCCTTGGTTTCACATTTACATTGCTCTCTCTCTGTACCTCTTCCTCTGCAGACACCTCTTTATCTTGTAAACCATGGGGAGACTGGACCCATCCGGTGCAACCGCTGCAAAGCTTACATGTGTCCCTTCATGCAGTTCATTGAAGGTGGGAGGAGGTACCAGTGTGCATTTTGTAACTGTATAAATGATGGTAAGTCATGTTTCTCTAATCTGAGATTGATACAAATTCCATAAGACTAAAATTATTTTCTTGACTTGATGAAAAAATAGTTTAGGGAGATGCAGTAATTAGGCTTACTTCACAAATGAAAAAAAAAAAATCACTTCCCAAGAATAGTAGAGGGAAACATTTGTTCAGTACAGTTTAAAAAAAAAAATGTGAAAAGTAATGCTGACTCATGAAGTTCAATCTGGTATGATCAAAACTTTATTTTAAAAATTTTATGATGGCATAAGATACAGAATTGCTTGTGTTATTAATTGAAAGCAATTTTTATGCTGAAAGAAAACATTAATTTCTTCAAGAAATGCAAATATACAGCAGGAAGCAAATATTTAGACCCATGCTAGCTTCATCCTGTGCACGACTGTGGGTGCAATGGTTAAATAAGCTATTAATCTTACTGTGACAAGTGTTGGTTTTCACAGAAGATACCATGCCATATTTGTTCAAGTGTGCTGCATGTGACTCATAACTGTTCTTGTGCTCTTGGCGAAATCCCAAATCTTTGCCAGAACTAGCCTTTCTAGACATTTGTATCAAGCTGGATTTCCTCAGCTGGATCACAGGGGCATAGTGCTTTCCCTAATACAGTCATCTTTTCAACTCTGAAACGTGAACCTTGTCAGACTCGGTCCAACTGCTTTTCTTCCTGGAGCTCTAATGTTTGTGCAGGCATAGCAGATAATAAATTTCATAGTTTGTTAACAATTTAAACTCTCATAAAGGGAAATTTAAATGCACTGGGAACATCTTAAGAGAGACATTTAAGTTGCAGTAGCATTTTAAATCATGCTGGTATTACTATAGTGTCTTTTATCCAAGTCAGAAAGCACTTACAAAAAAAAAATCTTTGATAAGGGCTAAAAATGGCAAAGAAACTAGTTTGATATTCCCCTCACTCACGTACACATGCACTTTCACAGGCAAAAATGTGAAAAATAAGCATTCTGAAGATGTATTCATTGAGGAACCATAAGACTGGCTCTGTGTAAATTGTTGGCGCAAACCCACTTGATTTCTTACTGCTTTGGAGTGTATCACCTCTGCTTTTGTTGTGTTGTTCCCCTCTTTCCCCAATTATAAATGTATTTTCCTGTTCTTGTGTTGGCTTGTAGTGCCCCCATTCTTCTTTCAACACCTGGACCACATGGGCCGACGGATAGACCACTACGAAAGGCCGGAGCTGTCCCTGGGATCTTACGAATACGTGGCTACTTCAGATTATTGCCGAGTGAGTATTGCCGGTGTGCAAACCGATGTACAGTGTTACGGCAAAACAAACAAGCTCCTTTAGATCCTCAGAGTAAATGCACTTGTAAGATGGATATCAACTTCCAGGAACATTCTAGGAAATATGGATAGGTGTGGAGAATACAATGTTTTGTTCTTTTGTGCTGCAGAGTGTGAGACAAGCAAGTGAGAATAACAAGCAGTGCAGCAAAATCATGGCTCACCAGTCTTTAAGCGAGGCATGTGTTTGGTCCTACCCAGCATGTTCCACTGTTCAAGGGATATCGTTGAAATTCTGGTGCATTGTTGCATTTTAGATGTATGTCTTCTACTGATTTTGAAGACAAGACACGTGCCTAAATTGCCTTTCCAATACCCAAAACCTTAGCAAGGGAATTTGGCTTTGTCATCCATTCCTGGCAAGAGTCTTCTTAGTATTCTGACCAGTAAGTTACAGTAAAAGTGGGTTCTCTCTCCTAACATCCTCTCTCCTAATATCAACTCACTGAAGAACTCAGTCCAGAGCCCACTCATGTTACTTTAAATATTTGTAGTTGGTTTTATTACAGAACTCTATTTGATACTTCTGAAAACATAAATTACCTAATCTTTTCAAACTTTAGCTCGTTTTACAAAACTGTGTGACTTCATCTGACCACAGCATGGGCATATTTTTCTGTTCTTGCTGGAATTAGGCAGAATTTTCTTCCTGTGAGTGGAGCCATGATAGGTTAGAAAAGGCAACTGGGTCCTACAAAATCTTGAAGTAGCTACCAGTAACTTCTTCAGACCATCAAATTATTACTGGTATGAAGAAAATGAAAAGGTTCGGTTCTGCTTGCTTACTAGAGCACTGCTCCAAAATCCAGTGAGATCTCTGAAATAACCCATAAGATTTGATTGAAACCTGGATTAAACCCCAGAACAGGAGAGATTTATGGTGAGGTGTTGCAGAAACACAGTGTGGGACGCTCAGTGTACATCCAGTGTAGCGCCATCAAATTCTGAAGCCTCCATTTCTGCCACATAGTTTAAATCAGGGAGTTTCCTTCAAGAAGTCATCCAGTATGCTGTGCCTGCTTGCTACAAAGATGCATCCACAGACTTACTGCAATGTTACAAAAAAGAATCTCTTACAAAATAACACTCTGCGCCGGAAATGCTAAGTCATTAAATGTTACAGAAGTTAGCATTATTTTGTAATTCATTTTTCATTTGGCTCCAAGTTGCAGAGGTTCCCTTCTTTTATAAATCCAGTTCAAGACCAGAACTGAGAAGTCATTTCCTTACGTGCTTATCAAATGACAAGGATGAACAGCTACAAAAAATGTTAACAAATCCCAGCTGGTTTGCATTATTGCACTCCTGCTAAGCGGATGTGGTGAGAGCACAAGTCCTTGTTTCTGCCATATATTTGTCAGAGTTTAGGCAGAAATTCTTTCTAAATGCTGATCTGATACGAGAGTTTAGAAGCAGTTTTCAGTGCAGTTTCTGAAATGAGAATCCAAGTACAGTAAACAGAACATCTTTGAAAAATACTGCCTGGTTTTGGTTCCCTGGAATTAATTCTGGTTTACATGAGTCAAATGAGTGAGATCAAGGGTATAATATAATTAAAGTGCCAGGGACTAAGGATAAGTCATAATTCAAGGGTTAGATGAATTTTTCTTAAATGGAATTTTTCTAGGGTTTAGTTTAACAAGTATAATTTGTTTAAGAGGTCAGAACTCTGTATGAAGGCAGTGGAACAATATAATGAAAAAGATGTCCTGAATTTGACACCAAATAATGACTACTACTCATTTAATGGGAATTAGGAAAACTCACTTTAGGGAGTGTGATGTTTACTCTTGCTCTGTTCATTTCATATTAACTTCCTAGGTACATCTCTTGGCATTACTCTTTTTTTAAACAAACCTTCCTCTTTTTCTTACTTACAGAAACTTGTGTCAGTGGTGCATGCACGATTTTTATGCCACTTACACTGTGGATAAAAGGAACTCCCAAAGGAAAACAGGGGTATAGAAAAAAGCCAAAAGGCATATTTGTTTAAACACTTGAGTTCCAGCAGAAAAGTTTGTGCTTCATCTTATCTAATAAACTGTTACCCTTTAGATATTTTATTCCATTAGGATGCTGTTTTCCAGTGAACATGTTTTATTCCAGGGCTGGACTTTACCCAATACATGTCAGCTTTCTGCAATAGTTACTGTTTACGGTTCCCAGCATTTTTCAAACTACTGAACACTGTCTTTACATTGCCTTATGGTACCACCTCTCAATTTTTTCCTCCTAACAGGACACTGTCTGAGTTTCCTTGTGAATGGTCTTTTTTTTTCCTGTGTAGGACAAGAAGCCTCCAAATCCACCAGCTTTTATCTTCATGATTGATGTATCGTACAGAAACATAAAGAGTGGCCTAGTGAAACTCATATGTGATGAACTGAAGACTCTGCTAGATAAACTTCCAAGGTAGAGACATTAGTGTGCTTGGCTTAACTCAGTACACTGCACTTCTCATGCAGCTTTGCATGCTGAAAAGCAAAACCAAGCTATGGAAAATGGCAAAATTTCCCGTACAGGAATTTTTTGAGTGATAGTGACCAAATGTTAATTTTTGACACCGCTGGCAAGTATTACACTTGGATGTCTGGGCTTACTGTATGAACAGAAAAAATCTGCCATCTACTGCATGTGAAGCTTGCATTCTTTTCCTTCATTGCAGTGAACTCTAGTGGTGTTTTCAGCTCATAGCTTTGACTTCACTTGCTGTAGTTGTGTTCACTGCAGTCCTGCTTTTCTCATTGAATTAAACAGGGAAATACCCAAAACAGAATACTCTGGAGTAGGCATTCTCTCTAAAGCCCTAGTGTTGGCAGCTTGTATCTTCAGCTCTTACTGTTAATTAGCACAACTTTTAAAGCTTCTTGCTGCACTGTGAGACTTCTCTGTCCTGGTTTGTATCTGAGAGGAGAGCAAATCTTGTAGGCAACAACCATTTTATGAAACAGAGCACATGTGCTTTGTGAGCATGAAATACACAGCAGTGGTATTACTACTGGTCTATATTATTGATAGTGTATTATTTTAGTGTAGTTTAGTATAGTTTTTAGTGTATTAGTGTAGTTTTCAATAGAGTTTAAATAACACAGACACATAGTGAAGTGAGAGCAGTGAAAGACTGAAAAATGAAGTAGACAAGATGTTTCTGGTCTACTTATAAAGGTATATAAAAAAAAAGAACATCCAAAAAGAAAATGCGTTCTAAGTAACAATGCTTGCAGAGGGAGAACAGACTTTAAAAATGGAGAGAGCAGTGTGAGGAAGGGTGGGAGATGACATCCTTGGGACAATCTGGGATATGTTAAAAATCTTTTTTCTTATGGCTTTCTGGCATCCCTGTACCAGAAAGAAATTCCAGTCCAGGGTGAGGCTTTACTTTATCAGATGCCTGTGTAAGGCCATCTCTCAAGTTGTTTTTCACTGAAGATTACACTGGAGACACAAGTGTTTGATATTACCCTGAACGTATCTCAGAGCTTTCCATCAGGGTTGATTGTGACTCTGATGAAAATAAGAGGCATGAGTGGAGTACTTGGCAGTTTGGAAACTTGACTAGGGCAAGTAGAGGAGGAATGAAAGCAAGTATATCCATATCACAGAAGAGACACATTCATCCTTCTCATCAGCACTCTGCTGAGATCTGCTGTGAAATAATTTGGGCCAAGGTTTTCATGTCCACTGAAAAAAGCAATAAAAGAAATAGAAAAAAAAAAAAAGAAAAAAAAAGCCAGGCCCTTCAGTTTCCTCAGACTTTCTTTTGTCTTAAACAATATTATTTAAAATAAGACAAACATAAGGCATTCCACCAAAATTTGTGGTGAAAATGTTACTATGTTGCTAAGACACAGAGGTCACTATATGTTCATTTTCTGTTGCTGGACAAAGACACCTGCAGAAATATTCTGCTGTTCCCACATGAGGGAAAAGCTCTCTGCAGGGAATTCACCCTGAGCTTCTGTTTTTGAGAGGAAGGACTTGGATAGCAAAGAAATCTGTGCCACAAAAAGTCCTTACTTGCTGAAATTTTAGAGCAGATGTTTTCAAACCTGTGTTCCAAACCAGAACCCCATCCCTGACTGTATTTTGAGAAATGCTGAGAAATGTGTTTATAGAAATTTTGCTTATGAGCTCAGAAAATCAGATAATGAGTTGTGAAATTACAATTTTTAGGTGCGTAATTAAAAAAACAAAACGACAAAAAGGCATTTGAATGCATTTCTGTTCATATGAGTCAGGTTTCTCCTTGTGAGACTTTAAAAAGAACTTATCAGTGTGTGAGCTACAGAGGCAATTGGCTGTTTAAAGCTTATCTATAGAACAATGATAGAACTTGGTTGAAGTGGGGCAGTGCAGACTGACACTGGTAAGAGCAACATCCGGAATAAAGGTCCTAAACACCTGCTGTGTAACACCTTCGGGACTGGGGTGATGTGGATGTTTCTTTTTGAAGCAGGAAAGTGCTGTATGTATAGAAATTGAATAGTACTTGGTACTCATCAAGTTCCATAACTAATTGTCCTGTTCTCTCTTTCCCATGTTATGATGTCAGCATGGTTTATTTGGGATTTTTGACTGTTTGAATGGGATGCACCATTGATAGGGTTGATGTAACTTTATAACTTCTTTTGGAAAGTAAACAATAGAGCAGTTGATTTTATCAGGGTGTTTGAATTTGACCTAAGGCAAGGATTGAGGCCATTACATCTGCTTGGTTGTTGTTTGCTTTGTTGTTCCCAGTACAGATAATGATCAGAGAGCAGCCGTGCATCTCAAATGAATGCTTTTATTGCAAGGTCAGGATTTCAGAATTATAACCAGTTGGGTTTTGTTTTTCTTACAGAGAAGAGCAAGAAGAATCATCAGCAATTCGAGTTGGTTTTGTCACTTACAACAAGGTCCTTCACTTCTTCAATGTAAAAAGCAGCTTAGCTCAGCCTCAGATGATGGTGGTCACAGATGTGGCAGAAGTTTTTGTTCCTTTGCTGGATGGTTTCCTCGTTGACTTTGAGGAATCCCGATCAGTTGTTTCCAAGTAAAGTACAGTTATACTTCATGAGAATAAGATGTGAATGCTTATGATGTGCATTATGCCTTTTAGTCAGTTGGGTTTTGGGGCATACAAGTATCCATTGAAATACTTCAGAAGCCAGCAGGTGCTTCAAGCCCTGTATTATTTTCACCTATGAGGCAAAGAAAAAGCAATAGTCACAGCCTCCTGGTGCTGAACTGGAAAGTTTATGTAGGCCAGGTGTAAACCACCTTCAGCTGTTCTGCCTCAGAACTGGGAGGGGGTGTGGCTCTGAGCCATGTTGTGTTTTCGCTCTTGCAATGCACATGATGTGCACCTGGATATGATCTTAGGGCTCTGAAGTCCTTACAGCACACCAGAACTACTTACTGGTTAGCTTTTTTTTATTTATTGCATGTTCCTTTAGGTTACAAGCTTTGAAATAATGCATCTCATAGAATTAAAAAATGCCTGTTTTCTTTTATTCTGTCTGGGATCCTAATAAGTTGAGCAAGGTGAATGTATATTATTTTTTGCACTATACATTTTCATGAAAAAATCTTCCTGTGTGAAGACTTGGTATGTTACAAGGTATGTTTGGGGATTACTCTACACTGACCAGTTGAGACACTGATCCTTTCTCTTTCACAGCTTGTTGGACCAGATTCCAGAGTTGTTTGCAGACACTAATGAGAGTGAGACCATCTTTGCTCCTGTTATCCAGGCTGGCATGGAGGCGCTAAAGGTTAGAACATTCCTCTCTGTCAGAGAAGCAGCTTGAAATAGGGTTTGCTAAAAGCCAGTCCCACCACAATGGGAAATTAGGGGATAAAAGGTTGGTGATTGCTTCCAGCACTAACGTTCCATTATTCTAAGGGTACCTTCAAACTGCTGTAGTCAAAATAAGAACTGACAAACATAACGTCTGTTCCCAGATGTTCTTATAGAGGGAAACCAGTCCTTAGAGTCTATTGCATGTAAGAGGGATGTTTAGGATAAGATGAGGAGCAGGAGTCCGTTTCTTCTTCAGCATTTAAGAGAAATGAAGACGTGTTTAGTTACAACGGAACAAATCAATACTCTTGGGTTTGCACAGATACCAAGCCCTTGCATATGTGAAGGGCAGGAAAGTCAAAATAATAATATCAGACTTTGCTCTGGTTATTCTCTTGCTTCTGCAAAACTTCCTGTGCAAAACAGGATATTTATGACTATCTGTCTGTGATGGAATCAGGCCATGGCTGGAGGGTTTCTGTTTAACCAAAAAGTTCTCCCAGCTGAGATACAGCTGGCAGGGAATCCACAGGCCAAGGTGCTGCCCAGTTGCTTTCTGTATGTCCGGGCCATCCCCTGAAGTGCTGACACTCCCATGGGGCATTGCCAGTTAAATGCACACCACCCTGGTTCACCACAAGATTTGTAGGGGCAGAACACAGCCAGTGGTGCTTTAAAATGGCTGATTTATCTGTGAGCTTTGTATGAGTAAAGCATGAACTTTGAGTACATAAATTTGTCAAAACAAAAATTAACATTTCTCAAATCTGTTTCTTATATATTGATTTAATACCTGCTTTCTTGTTATTTATTCATACTACCAGCAGGTATGCATGCAAAGCACTTCTGAATGCTTTTTCCTAATACTTGACTTCTACAAAAAAAATTTAAGGGCTGTAATTGTAAATTTCTGTTGATGATGGCTATAAAAGAAAGCAGCTCTTAATTAGAATTTTATTTAGCTCAGTATTTTTAAGTTAAAATTTGTAACGATTTTCACTGTGAATTATTCATCTGCATATACCTTTGCTCAGGAAAACAGTTCTTATCTGAAAAGAATAAATGGATTGTGTTAATAATACATATATTTTAGAAATTTTGTCAAACCAGTATCAGTAATTCCTGATGCATATGAGGACAAACAAGTGTTTGGGAACTCTTTCAGCCTTCAGCAGAAGGCTTCTTAAAAGGAACAGAAGAAACTGGCATTTGTGATCAAAAGTAACTGTTCTTGAGATATTAGGGAGACATTTCAGCCATTTTAAAAATCAGGTGCTGCCTTCAGTTGTGTTTCTGCCACAGCAGAGAGACTTCTGGCTTCCCAGAATGCCACAGCTTGTTTTGAAAGATGGAATGTCCTGTGAACATCATGGTTTCTGATTTGTGTCTGCAGTCTTGGCAGCGTAGATTTAAATGTGGAATCTTCTACAGGGATGGAATTGTCACGCATTCATGAAAATGTATGGAACACCAGTGTGCCTGAACTGAGAGAAATAATGTTTCTGTTAAACTGCATTTCCTTTTAACTTGACCCAATT
>VZRQ01003552.1:669803-726065 GCA_013397975.1 Machaerirhynchus nigripectus | reverse complement strand
GCGGCGGCGGCGGCGGCCGCGGGTCCCGCGGCGGCGATGGCGCTGCGCTGCCTCCTGCTGCTGCTCTGCGGAGCCGCGCTGGGACCTGCCGTCCACCTCGACTTCGCCGAGCACCGCAGCCAGGCCGCCAAGATCAAGGTCAACCCCCGCGGCAACCTCTGGGCCACAGGTACCGGGCGGGGGGCACAGGGATGTGCGGGGCACGGCGACCTCCTGCTCTGTCCTGTNAGCCCCCTGCTCCCACGAGGGGAGGGGGATGCTGGCAGGACCGCGGTGGGCAGGGGGAGACGAGGGCAGGCGTGAAGCCACCTCCACCTGCATCCCCGGGCAGCAGGTCCAGCGTCCTCAGGCGACTGACGAGTGCAGCATCCCCGGGTGTTAGGTCCGGCATCCCTGGGCAGCAGGTCCGGCATCCCTGCGTGGCACCTCTGTAACCCCAGAGATCCTGTCAGCAGGAACAGAGAGGGAAGTTTCCCAAAAATCCCATGTGGAGTGAGGAGCTGGGACTTCTGGGTTTCCCTTGACTCGGCTGGTTTGGGCATTAGGTCACTCGGTGTTCCTTGTTGGTTTGTGCCGGTGCAGGGTGGCCGGTGACAGCTCAGCCCGAGCCCTGCGTGCCCCCAGACACACCGTGTGTGGCGTTGCAGGTCACTTCATGGGGAAGAAGAGCGTCACGGGCTCCCCACACCTGGAGACTCCGGAGGAGCCTGCAGTGCCCATGGTCTTTGGTCCCTCTCTACGAGCCTTGCTGGAGGACATGATGGAACTGCTGACCCGGGAGCTCCTGAAAATCCTCTTGCAAGAAAGACTATTGGATGAGAACCAAGGGAAATATGACCTCACTGACCAGGTGAATATTGAATTAGATGGAGGGAGATGCTCAGAGCAGGAGGGTGGAGGAGCTGTGCTGGAGATGGGAGCACCTGCACAGCTGCTAGAGGTGCATTCCCCCCTTTACCCTCCTTTTAGCCTCCCCTTAAACCACTTCTTAAGACCAACCATAAAGGGAAAGAGGAGAAGTGTCCTGGGGCTTGTGTCTAGCTGGGCAGTGACAAAGAGTCCCAGGTGCTTGGGAAGGGTGTGAGGATGAGCAAGTCACACTGCGATGGAGCTGTGACAGTCGTGATCTCCAGGGGTTGTTAATAAGCATCTGGGTCTTCCTGAGCCACATGCAGAAGAGGATGGTGTCCCCTTTATCCAAAGACAGGGAAATCCTTTCTCCCTCTTATTTCCGCGGAGAGAGACCCAGAGGGACACAGTATGTGACGGGAAAAGCATCTGTCAAGCAAAGAGCTTTGGCTCTGTGTCATGGTGGCTGGGACCCCTCAGTGCTGAGGGCACAAAGCCTTGCAGAAGGGAGGTGTGCGTTGGTCCTGCTGCTGCAGGGCGGGTTTTGGGGAGCAGGGAGAGGGCAGGAGCTCCACTGGTCCCACTGTGTGTCAGCAGATCCTCAGCCCCCTTGCTGTGGCTTTTACCTTGGAGCTCACTCAGCTCCTAGTGGAAAACCTGCCCCTGGGAGCAATGCACAGACACAGATCCTCAGGCAGGATGTGGAGATCGAATTGCTCAGTCCAGGGATGGAACTGCTGTGTCCATAGATGGAATTAGTCTGTGTGGCTCTGCTTGTCTGTTGCCTCCTGTGCACTTCCCTGGTGCCTCACCCTTTCCACTCACTGCAGGAAGTAATTAGGAGACTAAAAAGGATGAAATCCTCTTAGGTCAGTCCCACCTGTGCTGTCCCACTGAGCCAGAAGCCTGAGGAGCTCTCCAGTAGCACTGCACACAGGTAAAGCTGTTTCTGCTGTGCAGGGTTAGGCAGGGCTTGCTCCTCTTTGCTTTTTTTGGGAAGGCACAGGTGGAGCAGAGTTGCAGGGTTGGGAGCCTGAGTGCCACTTATTGTTCAAGCACCTTTTTGACTCACTTTCAGCAGATTAAGGTAAACTGAGGCTTCCTAGAGAGCCTTTCCCATTGCGTAGAGGGCTTTTCACAGTGAAGATCCAGCTGGGCATGGCTGAAGGCACCAAGCCCACCCCACTCCCTGTGCAGTGTGCTGGGCTGGGCTGCTGCAGTGTTTGCTTCTCAGATGCAACTGGGAAGAAGACGAGGGCTGTGGAGGTTCTAGACCCTTCCCCATCCTCCCCAAGGAACCTTTGAGCAGGAGGGCACTTGTTGAGAGGATGGGAGAGCTGGCAGGTGTGCTGACCTGCCTTGTTTCTGAGCGTGGGGTGTGAATTTGGTAAAGGTGCTCCCTGGGGCTCTCCCCTGCGTAGGTTGCTGCTCACGTTGCAGGTGTGCCTGTGCAGAGGCTGCCCCGAGCGCTGCTGCTGTGCCACAGGCTCCAGCTGAGTGCCCAGCCCTGCCAGTGCTCATTCCCAGGGCTCAGGGGTGGGTATGGCCAGGCGTGGCACTGGGTGCCAAAGCTCTGCTGCTGGAGGGCGATTTGTCTGTGGCCATGCAGGTGCTGGCCAGTGCCTGCCTCGGTGCCCGGTGCCTCTCTGGGGGAAGGTGGGACGCCCTGCCCGCGTGTGGCATCACGGCTGAGCTGCTTGGGGTGCAGCTGGCTCCTGCCCCTCGCTTTCTCTTCCCAAAGCCTGAAGCCTCTCCTTGGCCAGTGCCCTGGTCCCCTTGGTCACCTTACTGAGTGCTGTTTCTGGTTTTGCTCCTTGGGCACCTCTGAGCACCTCGCTTCCCCAGCTCCTGCCCTCCTTCTCCTTTCTCCCACCGATCCCCAGGGCATCCTCACCTCTGTGCTGCTGTGGATATACAGAACTCCTTCTCCCCAGTGCCTCTGAGTGCTGCCCAGGTTATACTGTTCTGTGTGACCTTACTTTTTCTTGCTCTTGTGATTGTCACAGTGCCGGTCCAAATTCCTGCCACCCTGACAGCTTTCCCCCTCAGCGTGACTGTTGTTGGACAGTGGGTGCCAGCACCCAGCCTGAACTGGCCTGTGTGCAGTGTTCCCACCTTCCTCACAGGCTTTTTCATAGCTCTGCCCTGTGAAACTCCCTGTCCGTGCCCTGCTCAGGATCTGCTGCTTCCATCTCAACTTCCCAGCCACGTGTGGCAGACAGGGCTTGCCTCTCAGCACGCTGGGGCTTCACAGTGCTGCCATGTTGCTGTGTGTGACAAGGATTGGGCTGGCAGAGGAGGATCCTTCCCATCCTTTGCCATCTCCTTGGGTGTGTGGCATTAATTCCCCAGGATGCAGAGACCACGTGCATGGAATGGAACAGCTCCAGGGCCATGGGGAGAGCCCTTCTGCCTGAAGGCAAGTGCTGTCCTGCGTGCCTCTGGGACCTGTGGGCAGTGCCAGTCCCACAAACCCCTCTGTGACTCTTCCCTGCCGTGTTTTCTGTCTCTTTTTGCCTTCTCACATTCTCTGCTGAAGGAGGCTCTCCTCTGGAGCTCAGCCCAGTGGCTGCTGCTTCAGTGGGATGAAGTTTCCCTCTGGTATCTGAGAGTTGTGGTTCAGCTGTTGGAGCACAGATGGGAGGCTTCTGGCTGTGTCCTTCTCATGTGCTGTCCCAAGCCACCTCTGAAAATGCCATCATGCTTCCAGCATGGGATGCTTGTCTGATCTGCCCCGTGGTACCCAGCACAGGTGGTGATGGTGGTGGTTGTGTTCCCAACCCTGTGTCTCACTGTCGTGTCTTGTTTTGTAGGAGACAGGGCTTTTAACGAAGGTGCTGGAGAAATACTTTTCAAACTGAAGAGGTGCAGCTGGGGAGGATGAGGTCTGCAAGGTCGGCTGTGCATGGTGAAGGCAGGAGAGCATCGTCCTTGTGGGTTTCTATAGCAACATCACTTTTATTTATTCTTTCTGTAATATTCCTAATAGTGATGGCGTGTGTGAAAAGCGGAGCCTCCCTGTATAGTTCCTGTATGTTTTGTGCTTTCTTGATGTCTGATGTGCCCCTGTGAATAAAACTGGCTCTTTGCACAGACTCTTCTGTGGAGGTAGGAAGGCAGACCCCCCAGGCCTTGTGCAGGGAGAATGGGGAGCGGGAGCACCTTGGGGCAGGGTGAAGGGAAGCTCCTGGCTCTCAACAGCTCAGAGGGGTTGGATTCAGTCCGTGCAGCCTCTGCTCACTGAAGGAGACCCTGACATGACAAAACAGCACACTTGGGTGAGCTGATCACACCAGTCACCACGGGAGCGTATTCGTGACCCTCTTTGCTGGGAGTATTACCAGCAAAATCTTGTCCTGGCAGTGGTGGGAGTTCTGGCTCAGGCAGAGTCCCGGCCTTGTGGCACCCCAGGGTTAACTATAGGCTTGCTGGCCTTGGCCATCAAACACTCAGTCTGATGATGAGGCTGCTTTGTGGTGATGGCTTGGTGCACCCTCACCTCGTGCACGCAGTTAAACACTCACGGGGCAGAGGTGCAGCCCTGAGCCTCTGTTGTGCAGGATGGCTGGAGAAGGGAGCTGCGACCTGGCTGAAATGAGTGATGGAAGAGTCCCACGAGCAGATTCTGGTTCTATACCTTCTGAAAGTGCTGCTCACAGATGCACCCTGTGGCTGCCAGCCCCTCCTTGGGGTCATGGGATCACAGGATGGGTTGGGTTGGAAGGGACACTGAAGATCCTCTTGTGGCCATATTCCAGGAGCAGGGGCACCTTCCACTAGCCCAGGGTGCTCCAAGCCCCATCCAACCTGGCCTTGGATGCTTCCAGGGATCCAGGGGCAGCCACAGCTGCTCTGGGCACCCTGTGCCAGGGCCTCCCCACCCTCACAGGGAACAATTCCTTCCCAATATCCCGTCCAGCCCTGCCCTCTGGCAGTGGGAAGCCACTCCCCTTGTCCTGTCCCTCCATCCCTTGTCCCCAGTCCCTCTCCAGCTCTCTTGGGGCCCATTTAGGCACGGGCAGGGGCTCTGAGGTCTCGCCTGAGCCTTCTCTCCTCCCAGCTGAGCAATAGCTACTGTATCTACCTTTCCTGGGAGCAGCTCCATGGCCCTGGGGATGTCCCCAGGAAGAGTGAAACCTGGCAGCACAGCCCAGAGTGATGCCATAAATGAAACCATAAACTTTCACACTCTGCTCCCCACAATTCTAAGAAATCCAGCCTGATCCTTTGATCCCACAGGATGAGAGCCCTTCTCCCAAGAAAAGGAACCTCAGAGCCACATCGCACCAAGCCAAGGGATGATCCAGCATCCGAAGATGCTGATAACTAGTAGAGGGGTCAAAGCCATGGTAGGAGACCTTCCCACCATGCTCCCTGTCCCTTCAAGGATAGTTCAGATCCTGTGAAGCCTGTTCTTCCTCACTGGAGCAGTTGCTTGGCTGCAGCCCCTGGGAAGAGCATCACCTTGAGCCTCCCAGGTCCTACATCCTGCTGGTGAACAGCCCACCTGTAGCACCACCTGTAGCTGTTCCCTTTGTGAGTCCCTCATGGTCTCCTACCCACCAGCTTTGCTCAAGAGGTTTCCCACTGTCCTGCAGTCATTCATGCAGGAATCCTACTTCTAACATCTACTTTGTTGCCCAGACTGGCTGCTGTGTTCTGGGATGTGGGTGACCCCCAGCTCACCTTTTCATTAGCTGGAGCAAAGCCTTGGCTTAAAACTAATTATTAGCAGGAAAAATAATGACACTGTGGATTGTGTTTGACACCGGAGGAAACCAGATGCCACTCAGCCAGCAGCGTGAGGGACTGACAGCCTAATGGGGTTCCTGACTTGATGTGCCATGGGACCACCCTGTCAAGCTCACTGGAGGGGTAGCAGGTCCCTGTCCATGAGACAGCCAGGTGAGATCCTTGTTCTCCCACTGACCCAGCCAGAACCTGTCCAGCTGCCTCTCTGTCTGCCTGTCCCCAGCCCCCCATCACTCTCCTCTGGGCTGAGATAAAGAAGGGGGAGGTCACTTCGTGACTGCTGCCATGGGCAGAACATGCTTGCCTTGGGGAATGTAAGTTAATTTATTGTCAATTAATTTAATATAAGTATTTGATTCAAGTTTTGGAAAAAAACAACCCCCCCAGCATTTTCACACCTGGGGAAGGTACCTCCCCTCCCCTTTGCCAGGCTCACTTTCAGCACCTCTCCTCCTCCCTGGTGTCACTGCAGGTGACACTCAGTCCCCTTGAGGCAGCAACAGCTGAAGGTGGGAGGGATACACCTGCTCTGTCATGGATGGATCTTCCACAGGCAGGGCCTTCCATGGCAGTGGTCCGTTCAAGGAGTGCGTGTTCCACCGCGGAGCATCTCTTCATCCTCCTCCTCCTCCGAGCTGCTGCACAGACTGGAGCAACGTTGGGCCCCCCAGCCCTGAGTGTCCGGCACCTGCCTTGGACACCATCCTGCAAGCACAGGATGACTCACGCTGCAGAAAATCTCAGCGGGTCTCAGGTCAGCCATCTGCCCAAAGCAGCACGAGCCCCGAGCTCAGACCGGGTTACTCAGGGCTTGAAAACCTCCACCTGTGGAGTCTGGGTCCGCTGCTCGGCTGTTCCGTGTTTCTGTTTCTCCCTCACAGGCAAACAGCTGCTCAAGCCCTAGACCCCTATTCCTTCTTGAGTTTAGATTACAAAAGAGGGTCAGGAAAGCTTTTGAGGAAGCTCATAATTTTTTGGCAATTTGCTGGCTCTGCCCTGTCATCCACCTTTCTGACGTTTACCTGCTGGCCCACAGCGTGCACAGGCTTAGCACAATGTCTCAGCACTCACCAGGTCACGTCCTTTGGAAAGTTCCAGGACAAAAGCTTTGTGCCCAAGCTTAGAAAATGAGTAAATTCTTCACTCTGAGTTTTTTCCCAGCTCTGGTTTGTTCCCATTGCTCCTCTGGTTTGAGGATGACCCTCCAGGCTGCTGCTGGGGCTCAAGTCCTTGCTCACAGCAGAACTTGCTGTTTCTGCACACCACAAGCAGAGCTGCAACGAGACCCCTCAGGGTCACTGGGATGACTTTCCTGGGGTATTCAGACCCATCACACATTTCCTTGGAAGCCCTGAGAGCTCATGGACTGCTGTGAGCATTGCTGTTCCTGGGCTTTCCCCACAGCCTGCCATGGCACGACCCCGGGGATGGGCAAAGAACGTGAGGTGAGATAAATGGACACAAGTCACCTTCACCACTGACATTTGTGTCTTTGGCTGTGGGACTGACTCAGAGGAGGAGCTGGCTCAGAGGGATGTCAGTGAGAGTCCACTGCCACCACTTGGTGTCCTCGTTGTCCCAGGCTTAGTGAAGGGCTCCCTGTCGTGCTCGCTGACAGAGGACACCCTCCTGCTGTGTTCTCGCAAAGACATCAGGCCCCAGGTTGGGGTGCTCCCTCCTCTGGGGTGCTTGGAAACCTCTCTTCCACACGAGACCAACAAGCCAGGCAGTGAGGGAGGGAAAGAGGCAGAAAGGGAAACAGGCTCCCATCAGGGAGCAAAACAGTCTCCAAAATTCCATTGCCATCCCCCACACTGCTCCAGGGAAAGCTCTTCATATCCTGACATGGATGTGAAACCCTGACCTGACCAAGGTAAACCCGGCCAGGACAGCGGCCGGGACAACCCGAGGAAGTGGGTTTCCAGAGCTTGGCACTGTATCCAAGTGATTTCCAGGGAGCAAGGCATCCTAGTGCAGAGGAGGTGAAGTTAAATGCAGTGGCCAAGAAGGCCAACAGCACCTGGCTTGTAGCAAAACTAGTGTGGCCACAGGCCAGGGCAGTGCCTGTCACCTGTGCTGGGCACTGCTGAAGCACCTCCAGTCCTCGGGGGGAGCTCTTGCCCCCTCACTCCAAGAAGGACACTGGGGGGGCTGCAGCCTATCCGGAGAAGGGATCAGTGCTGGGGAGGGGTCTGGAGCACCAGGAGCAGCTCAGGGAGCTGGGGGGGCTCAGCCTGGAAAAAAGGAGGCTCAGGGGGAACCATCTGGCTCTGCACAACTCCCTGACAGGAGGGTGCAGCAGGGTGGGGGTCAGGCACTGCGCCCAGGGAACAGGGACAGGAGGAGAGGAAAGAGCCTCAAGCTGGGCCAAGGAAGGTTCAGTTTGGACATCAGAAGAAATTTTTTCACAGAAATGGTGGTCAGGGGCTCTGAAAAGGGTACTGAAAGGGGCTGCTCAGGCACAGCATCCCTGGAGGTGTTCAAGGAACGATTTGATGTGGCACTCAGTGCTCTGGGCTGGTTGACAGGGTGGGTATTGGTCACCGGTTGGACTCAGTGGTCTCTGAGGTCATTCCCAACCTCAGTGATCCTGTGATTCTGTGATAAGGGATAAAAAGGTCTTTTTCTTAGGGATGACCCACCAGCTCACTTTTCCCTATCACACACCAGCCTCTGGAAAAATCGAACTTGTAAAGACAACACTGAGAGGGTGATGGGACCTTCAAACGCTGGGATACACATTTAACAGAGGCCAACTACTCAGTCAACATCAGGGGATATACCTGTTGGGCTGGCCCTGCCCAATCCAAACCTTCAGGTACAGTAGAATGGGTTAAAGTTCCTGCAGTGCACATGAAGTATATGCTGGAGAAAACAATCTGGGTTATTCCTGCCTCAGGCAAAGGCAAACCCATCTATGGGATTCCTTTTGCTCAAGGACCTGAGTCCACTTTGTGGGTGATGCTGGAGGATGGAAAAGGCCAATGAGTGCCTCAAGGTGATTTGATCTGGGGTGAGAACCCCAGATAAATTCAACTGTATGAAGTTAGTTGGTGCATAATGCTGTGTATTATCACTTTTATGGCACTTCTGTACACTCCTCGTCCCACCAGGCACCTCACAGCACTGTCTGGGTTTGGGGATCTGAACCTGCCTCCCCTCTGATCATCACATTAACAAAGGATGAACTCGGATGAAACCGGACAAGTGCAGTGGTGATGGAACAAGAACTTGAACATGGAACAAACTTCTGCTTCCCTGAAAGAGAGCTGGAACCTAAGGTCATGGTCAGAATGAACTCAGTGGACTTTTACAGGCGTAGTCCATCAGCTGAGGGGATGTTTTCTGCGTGTGTATCCATCGGAACACGAGGAAGGTGACAGGGTCTTGGGAAGTGTGGAACCTGGCATGGCATCAGTGATGTGGGTAAGGGGTGGCTCCTGCCCTGGTTTTACTGGGAGAGAGCTGGGCTTGTTCTCAGTAGCTGGTCCAGAGCTGTGGTTTGGATTCAGGAACAGAATAATATTGACAACACTGGGAGGTTTTAGCTGTTGCTGAGCTTACTCTAAGTCAAGGACTTTTCAGTTCCCACGCTCTGCCAGTGAGGAGCTGCCCAGGAAGCTGGGGGAAGCATGGCCGGGACAGCTGAGGGATATTCCATAATACAGAACACCCTATTCAGTATATAAACTGGGAGGTTTTGGCCAGGAACCTCCAGTCACTGTCAGGGGCAGCAGATGGTGAGCATGCACTGTGCACCCCTTGGTTTTTTGGGTGTTCTTTAAATTTCTTTTTAATTACAGCTATTATCATTAGCAGTAGTAGTAGAAGTATCACTAGTACTATTAGTATTTCTATATTTTTGTGCTCTTTCAATTATCAAACTGTTCTTATCTCAACCCACAGAATCTTTTTCCATTTTCTTGTGGTGAAGCCTTTCATTGCATCAGGCTCTTGGCAGAGGCCTCAAGAAGATATTCAACTAAAGATGAGCAGAGAATGTGCTCAGGTGCTCAGGCCTGACAGAGATCTGGTACTTCTGTGGCAGCCCCAGCAGTTTGGAATCCATTTCACACTGGAGCAACAGTTCTCCAGTTTCACTTGGAAATGAGAAGGGGCCAAACTCCCTGCACACACCAGCCTGTTCTCGCTGCTCTGGTCTTTAGAGGAAACTCTTCTCCTGACCCTCTTTCTCAGCTCAGGAGAAATCCCAGCCTCCTGGGCTATGAAACGACTCCAATGTTGCTGGTTCCAAGCCGAATCTTCCCCCAAGGGATGTGTTCACCCTGGCCCCAAGGAAATGCCTTGCTCTGGACTGGGATGGGCTGTGCTTCAGCAACTACGGCATGGACATCACAGAACATGGAACCTCAAAATCCTGAGTGTTCTCCTGCTGTGAATAACCCAAGGAAAGAGGCACAGGTGCTTGGCTGTGTCGGCAGAATCACAGTTCCCTGCCTGCCCGGGCTGGGAGGTCTCAGGGCTGTGTCTGACTCAAGGTATGACCCTGCTCAGGAGATGTTCTCACAGTGCGTGTGTGCCAAACGTTGCTCCTTGGAGCAAGAGACAGGGATCATCCCAGCCACAGACCACAAAGTCTTCTTTTATGGGCTTTTTTATGGGGTGAAAACAGCTCCCGAGCAGCAGGGACGAAACCAGCCACAGGGTTGGATGAGAGGCCTCCTGCCACAGGACTCCCCCCACGGGACTCCCAAAATCATCAGGGTGCTGGAGTGCAGTGAGAGAACACAACCCAATCTCACTGCCATTTTCTGTGCGTGTCTGTTCATTTTTAACCATACCAGGCTGAGGAGAAGCCAAGGACTCCAACAGGAATAAGGTGTTCGTGTGTTTATTGGTTCCTCAGGCTCGTGGAGCATAAAGCACAGTGAGCAGGATGCACCTGATGTAGCACCAGGAAACTGCACCAGTTTCAGCTCGTGGTGCTCGTGGTCCCGCTGTGCTGCAGAGGAAGGTGCCATAAACCACCTCCTGCCGCGGCCACCAGCCAACCTTTGGATTCCTTGTACAATGTTGAGACTATGCCAGGAACTGGAGAGCTGCAGGAGTTGCCACGGAATTGATGGGTTTTATAAAATATGTGTAGGTCAGTACCAGGACCCCGAGGTGCTTTCCTGGTGTGGGAAGACGAGCCAAGCAGTAATTCGGGCAAATCTCCTTCCCAATGGAGTAGGCACAGGTGGATACATAAGACCCCTTCCTACTCCAGGTAGGATATAGAAACTTAGGACGCTCCTTTCTTTCCATTTCCTACTCTCGCTGTTCCCACAGCCTTGTTGACATCCCCCACCTTCTCACGTGCCTTCAGGAGTAAATTCTCACCTTTGCCTTCAGGAGTGAACCTGTGCCTGTTCCAAGTGCTCTCAAGCCAAAACCAGCAAAAACTGGTCCAGGGTGGTGGCACTGATAAGGGAGCCACCAGCCTCCAGCATGGCCTCGGGAAACAGCTCCAGCCTGGCCGTGCTGCTGGCGTGGGAGGCAGCAACCTGCTCCAGGACCTGGATCCAAGCGCCCTGGGAAGGGATAAGGGAGTTCCTGGCAGGGCAGGAGGACTTGTGGGAATACTTACCTGGGACTTGGGGCAACAGGGACTCTGTTTCTCTTGCCTGGGAACATTTGGGTGGCAAGCCTAGACCTCAAAAGACCACGTCCTTTCATGAAGGGCCAGCTTCCCAGCTCCCTGCCATGTGTCCTTTCCTTGGAAGGATGGGAGACACATACACTGGAAGGTTTTAGGGAACCAGCTGTGCTGGGAGGCCTGTGACACTACGGTGGGAGGAACAGGGCCTTCAGTCTCGTGTAAATTCTGGTGGGTGACTGCTGAAGGCTTCTGGTTCAACCCCTCACTCACAGCAGGACTGTCACCAGCTGCAAGACACCATCTCAGGGTGATGTTTGGTGGGACAGGACCACTGGGTGGGAAGAGCTCTTAACATTGTCCCTCAAAGCTCCTGTGACACCCAGAGCTGGTAGACAACATGCATGCACCTGGCCAACCCCAAATCTGCCTTGGATATCTTCCACCACAGTGTTCACTCTGCTGATCCAAGATCTGGCAGCTCCCACCCCTCAGGAGGTGGTGTGCAAGGATTGCAGGGCTGGCAGTGAGATAAAAGACAGAGGACTTTCCATGGAAAAATGTTTATTGCTTAAAATTGCCCTCTAATGCCAGGGATTACAAGAGAAAATGTCTCTCTAAGCTGCAGCCAGGGATGAAAGTGCTAATTACCACACAGTGCATCATTAACAAGCCCCAGCAAGGCTGGGAAAAGTTCAAGTCCCTGATGGTTACATCAAACTGGCAGGAAGGGCTGTTATCTGTGGGGACAAGGTTCCCCAAGCTGGGACAGTGAAATCCCTGATGAGATGCACCCCAAAGCTAATGCACTTCCCTGAGACTCATGCCAAGGCCAGAAGAGCTCTGTCAGATGAGGGAGACACTCTGGGATGAGGCTGGAGGGGCAGTTTGGGAGCAGGCAAATCCATTTGCTCTCTGGTGGAGAGGAAACACCTGTAACATAGACGCAAGATGGGAAGTGACATCCCTCCCCTCTTCTCCCCCCTCCCAGGGTATCAGGGTACCTGCTTAGACCCTCCCTGCTGCAGGCTGGATCAGGGCAGGGCAGCCTGGAAGGGGCACTTGGGGTCCGTGGGCAGCAGAGAAGGGCCGGACCTGCAGCCCCTCACCTGAGCTGGGTAGCCCCAGGAGGGCAAGGGAAGGAACGGGACCGGCCCAGCCCCTTCCCCACCCCGACATGGGGTCAAACATGGAGGCTCTGGGTGGGATGGACAATGGGACAGATACGTTTCTGCCCCCTGGATCTCTGGGAACACATGGAAACCTGTAACCCTGGCAGGAGCTGACAGGAGCTGTTGGGGACTGCAAGCAGAGATGATCAAGTACCCAAAGCAAGATGCTCTTCCTGTCACGTGCCACAGAAAGTCCAGGCCATGTTCCTCTCCTGCATGATGGCTCTTGGAAGGGACAGAGGGCTGAACACTCAACGAAATGTCTAGATGAGGATTTCCTCCAAGTGTGGCTGAAGTGCCTCCTGTTTCAGTTCCCACCGGGATGATGTGTGGCTCCTGCTGAGCTCTGCCTCCGTCTCCTGGCAGTCCTTTCACTTGACCCTGACCTGTCTCCTTCATAAGATATGAAACCCACTGGTCAGTGTAGTGGGTAGCAACACCTTCTCCTTCTCTCAAAACGTGTAACTTCCAAATAGAGCTGGAAAAACAGATCCTTCTTGCAAACATATCTAGAGCCAAACCAAGGCCACGGCAACCTCTCTGCTCATCGGGGTGGAGCTAATCAGAGGGGGTCCCTCCTTCCTTCCTCCTGTCCTTTCCTTCAAGCTGCTCCGTCATGGGCCGCTCAGCTGTGGCAAAGATTCCTGGGCAAGGATCCACAGCATGGGCTTCCTCGCAACAGAATCCCAGCTCCACCCCAGCTGCAGCATTGTCCCTGTCAGGGAAGAAGACAGAGGGGTGATGGGGACAGCTATGGGGCAGAGTGACACCTGGACACAAGCACCACATCTGTCTTTCTGGCTCCAATGGGTCAGAAATCTTCCTGGTCCATCCCCCAAATCACCTTCCTGCCCAGGCATGTACCCACTCTTTCCTCACTGCACTTCCCAGCACGGAGAGAGGCGGCTGATCCAGCACCAAACATCTGCTTGCACAAGAGGTGATGGGTGCTGCTCCCCTCGCCCCCACCTCCCTCTGGTGACCTGAATCAAATGACTCATCCCTAATCGGGGCATCCATCTCTCCAGAGGGAGGGAAGCAGAAGCTGCCCAAGGAAGTGGGCTGCCCCAGCAAGGGCAGAGTGCTGACAGTGGGAGAAGAAGCTCCCAGGAAAATGTGTAATGTTCCCTCAAAACTGTGTGATGAAATACAAACCCCTGCTACCTGCAGAAATACCCAGAAAATTTAAAATTTAAAAAGGTGGAAAAAACACCAACACAAAGTTGTAATAATGGCTTCTTCCTATATGCAGAGTGCTGGGTGAGGGGGAAATCCAGCGGTTTTCTCACACTTCCTGGGATACGATCTCATCAGCAGCCCAGGGAAGGGGAGCATCCCACTGCCACCACCACGCCCCATTCTCACCGCTGCTGGGGACAGAAGAGGGAACCAGAACAGCTCTGGGAGCTCCCCTGATGTCCTCGCACACAAACCCTGTTGCTGAGAAGACAGGGAACTCCTTCCCCTTGTTTTCAGTTTTGGCAACAGGGATCTCCCCAAAGGACACATTTGCCCATCTGAGCAGCCCCAAACCCACCGTGCCTCGATCCCTCCTGAAGGCAAACTCTTGGTTTGTCCAAGCCAGTGCAGGGCTCATCTCTCTGCTGCCTCCCCCAGCTCCAGGGAGTGCAACGAGGGGTGGTTTAGACCCTCATCCCACACATCACTTCCCAGGGTTGCATTAATTTCATCCTGCCAGTTAGCAGCCACCTCCTCATCCTCTCCCACACTGGAGGGAGAGGTGTTTCCACCTTTCCACCAGGTCCAAAGCCCCACGGGTGTCCATGTGATCACCCGCAAGGATTTGCTCCGTTTGCTGTGAAGTCCACAGCTCCCTCTTCTTTGCAGAGGCTGACAGAGCTGGAGCTGGTGCCACATCCCCACCAGACAGCTCGGCAGCACATCTCTGCACACACATTCCCCAGCCACGTCCCCCTCGCCACCCTTTACTTAATTTTTTTAAACAACTCTGGGGGAGGGATTCAGTGTTCCGACTGCATAGGACCAGTTGGGGACTTGAGGGGAAATTGCAAAATCCTTGCAAAAAACCCCCCTTTTTTGCCAAAAAAAAGCCAAATTCCTGTTGGGCACGAGTGAAAATTCGTTTTTACCTCCCTCTGCCAAGGGGGTGGGCACCCAGCCAGCCCATTCACTGGCATGCAAAAAGAAATACCCGGGGCGTGGCTGTGCCAGTTTCAGAGGGAAGACCCCAGGCGTGGGTCGGGAGAGTGTTTCTGCCACTCTGGTCCCTCTCAGTATCAATACAACCTTCTTCAGCCAACCAAAATGCCAAAGTACAAGAGCAAACCCCAAAAGCTTGAATTTTCATCATCTCCATGCTGTGGCCAGGTTACAAACCTGAGCATCCTCTGCATAATGGGGCTGGGAGCACCTCTAGACCTGTTCCTTTCTGCTGGTCCCCTGTGCCAGTCACTGCATCACCTTGCCCAGTGACCAACAGCTCAGTCAGGACCTTCCCAGGGCAACTCCCCCAAGGATGGGGTCAGGAGCAGGGTCGTCAAGGAGGCCACGCAGCCACAGCCCCTGTTCGATGATCTCAGCTGGGAACTTCCACCAGGCAGTGCAGGTGAGGGCTGTGAAGACTTCTGCTCCAGGATCCAGAGGGGCCTGGCAGCTCCAGGGTCTTCATGCCATATGGAACTGGACTTTTCACCGTTCTGCAGGAAAAGTTAAGGAGAAGGCAAGCCACTCCCAGGACTCTGCCAGCCCGCAGCTTCCCTGCGTGCCCTGGGGCTCAGCAGGAGTGCCGGCGCGGCTGGTCCGCTGCGGGCTGGGCTGGATGATCCGACTGCCTGTGGAGGAGGGCACTCTGAAAAACACCGGGAGAAACACAGCCGTGACTCCACGCCAGGCTGGCTCCTCGCCCGCAGCCCTGGCAGGCAGCGCGGGCAGGCGGGCATGTTCTTATCTCAACCCTCCCGGCGCTTCCCGGCCCTTCCCGGAGCATCCCGGCGCACATCCCAGCTCCCAGCCCGGGACCGGCCGCAGCGGAGGTAGGCTCGGGGTGGGGAAGGGGATGCGGGTGTTGCTGCTGCTGCTGCAGGGATAGCCCCCATTCCCGGGGGATGCTGAGCAGCCCCTTCCTGGCAGGAAAGTGAGTTGGTCAAGTGCTGCAGTAAAAACCACCTTTAGTCTCCCCAGCGGCGTCCCCCTGCTACCCGCAGCTGGCTCCCGGGTGGGTGGCACACGGCTGCCGGGGACAGGCAGCCTCTCTGTCCCCTCCGGGTTATTCCCGTCTCCTTGCACGATGAGGAGTTAACTCAGTCGGGGCTCAGCCTGTTTGTGCAGTGATTCACCCAGAGCCCCGAGCACAGCGGCAGCCAGGCTGTTGGATAAAGAGCTGAACTAGCGAGGGTGGGAGCACAGGGAAGATTTCGGGGATGGAGAACAGGCAGAGGAGGGGAACGAGCGGCCCAGCGGTGTTTGCGTGTCTTGTTGTCCCTCTTTGGGGACAATCTGAGCATTGCAGCAGATGCCCTGGCGGCTCCAACCCAGCTTTGCTGTGGGCTGTACACTGGGAAGCTGGAGGGTGCCCGTGGGGGATGCCCGAGTGCGTGCCCAGTGTGGGATTGCAGTGCCCACGGGCACTGGGATGCACACACAGCCGTGCCCGGGACCAGCCGAGTGCTGGCAAAGGGGTGGGAGATGGTTCTGTGGAGAGGGCCGGGTGGAGTGGAAGCGTGGAGGTGATTTTCTCTCCACAGGCTCTCTGGGTGCCAATTTCCAGTCCTTGAGGCAGCAAGATGACACTGTGGAACGGCTCCTACCCCTTCTACCCCGGAGCCAATGCCTGCTTCCCCTTTGACACCACCCGGGCTGTCATCATTACTGTCTTCCTCTCCGTGCTGGTGATGTTCATCACCATCCTGCCAGGGATCCGGGGCAGGAGGGTAAGTGGGGGGGCAGGGGCAGTTCAGACCTCTGGTCCCTGCCTAGGCATCCCACATTCCTCTTCCTTCCCAGCCTCGATGACAGACTTGGCAAGCAAACCTGCCCACAGGTTCTGGGCCAGGGCTCTGGGACCTCTAGAGAGCCATGGGGCTGAGCTCCAGCCCATCCGAGCACGAACACCCATCCTAGAGACACCAAACTCCACCACCCCAGATTTCTGAGGAAGCTAGATCTATCTTGTGTGGATTTCTCTGAGAACAAGCCTGAATGATTTCACCAGAGTGGAACAGCAGGGTGAGGCTCAAAGAACTCACCCCACCTCCCCAGAAACCTCAATAAAAGAAGGAGGTGTGTACCAGGCATGTCCCAGCACTGCTCGCCAGGCTACGTGTGGCCAACAGACCCTGCTGTGAGCCACATCAGGTGCTTGTTGTGCGCCTGGTTTTGCAGTAGGGCTGGTTGAGGGGCTTCTGTCCCCCAGGGTACACTCTACAGATGCTCAGCCACTCCTTTTGTCCACAGCTGTGGCCAGCTGTCAACAGGTCCAAACACATGAGGTTTGGATAAGTGTGGAAATTCCAGCTAGAGACTGTTAGGGGGAATGTCTCCACCCTCCTTCCCAAGAAAGGGGGCATCACAGCTTCCTGCAAAGGGTCCTTTTCATCTTCTTCCTCTGTCTGGATCTCCCTGCTGCCTCCCCCCTGCCATGGCAGGGATGCCCTGGCCACATGTGTTCCCCATGCCAGCCACCCACAAAGCGCAGGGGGTGACTCCCCGGGGGGGGGACAGGTCTATTTCTCACCATCTGATGTTTCCAAATCACCTGCTCGGAGCTGAGGTCCCCAGGGCAAAATGTGCCTGAGACCTGTCCCCCCAACTCTGCTCACCCCTTGCAGAGACTCTTCTGGTTCCTGCGGTTGGTGTTGGGCCTCTTCGTGGGAGCAGTGCTCCTCAGTGAGTCCTGGGGTCCTGGGGGGGAGCTCATGGGTGCCCAAGACATGGAACAGGGAGGTGGGGGAGGGTGGATAGATCAGTCAAGGGCCAAGTCCAGCCTGCAGGATGAGCTCATGGGGAAGACAGACATATGTCTTTTGTCTGGGGCGTGGTTCCAGCAACTGGTGGAAGGTGGAAGGTGGAAGGTGGAAGGTGGAAGGACCCATTTGTCTCCAGTCTGAAGACTGGTGGTCATACCCGGGGCAGTCACCACGAGCCCACCACCAGCTTCCAGGGGGTTCAGGCAAATTGTCAGGGGCTTAGATGAGAAGCAGTGCCCGGACAGTGCCCACACATCAGCCCCACTGCCTCCAGGGCTGGGATCTGCACCCGGGCTGGGGAGAAACCAACCCAAGTGGGGCTTTCAGGGTCATGGGTCGGGGTTGATATTGAGAAAGGACACACAGGACTTTGCCCCTTGGGGCTAACAGCCCAGTCCTGACTTTGGGATGAGGCAGGTGATGCTGAGACAACGGAGACCGTCCTGGCAGGTGCTTCCAGCACCAGACAACTTGCTGCCAGGCTGTAACTAACCCCTGAAGTCTTCACAGCTGTACAGTTCACCAGAGACTGGGAGACGGGCTGGGTGCAGGCAAACACCTCCTACAAGTCCTTCAGCCCCGTGCAGGTGAACGCGGACATCGGGCTGCACATCGGCCTGGCGGGGGTGAACGTCACACTCAGGGGTGAGTCCGATGTCCCCTCTGGAGTGTCCATGGCCCCAGGAGGTCTCCAGCTGCTCTGTAGGGCCCTTGGTCAGTCTGGAGGCTCCTGGGACCCTGCTGCAGCCATGCTCCTGGCTGGCAGTGCCCAGGGGCTGGCACAGCAGGGCCTCAGCTCGTCCCTCCCGCAGGAAACCCAGTGAACCAGATCAACGAGACCATCAACTACAACGAGCACTTTCCCTGGAACTTCGGAGCGGATTACGACCGCAGCTACAGCGAGGGGCTGCAGAAGGGGCTGCCCAGCCCCATCCTCTACGTGGCAGAGAAGTTCAGCACGCAGAGCCCCTGCGCCGTGCACAGGCAGTACCGCATCGCCGGCCACTACGCGTCCCTCTCGCTGTGGTGAGTCTCAGCGAGGGGTCAGCCCTGTCCGGCGCAGTGGGGAGCTGGAAAGAACCAGGGGCGGCAGAGGGAGCTTCATGGAGCCACCTCCTCACTGTAAGGCCATGCCAAAGCCTTGGCTTTCTGCAGAATCTGGGGTTCTCATGCTTTCTGACCTGTCACGGATTCATAGAACTGTGGAATCAGAGTGGTTTGGGCTGGAAGGGATCTTAAAGCTTATGTTGCTCCAACCCCCCTCCCACCATGGGCAGGGACACCTTCCACTAGTCCAGGTTGCTCCAAGCTCCATTCAACCTGGCCTGGAACACTTCCAGGGATCCAGGGGCACCCACAGCTTCTCTGGGCAACCTGTGCCAGGGCCTCCCCACTCTCACAGGGAAGAATTCCTTCCCAGTATCCCATCTAACCCTGCCCTCTGGTCATTCCCCCTTGTCCTGGCCCTCCATCCCTTGTCCCAAGTCCCTCTCCAGCTCTCCTGGAGCCCCTTTGAGCACTGGAAGGGTCTCTGACGTCTCCCCAGAGCCTTCTCTCCTCTCTGAACAGACCCAGCTCTCCCAGCCTCTCTCCAGAGCAGAGGAGCTCCAGCCCTTGCAGCATCTTTTGTCCACATCCCCAGACTCCTCTTGTGTCCCCTGCCTTGATGTACAAAACTGTAGTCTGGAAAAATTATTCTTCATTTAAGGGAGAACAGAGGCAACTGTGGGGCTCTTGGTTCGGGATCTCTCCCGAGGACCAAGATAAACAGTCCCAGTTAAGACGTGCTGTGAAGGGTCTTCTTTTGCACATCCAAGTGGGCACAGACCTGCCCAAGGGGAGCAGGAGGGACCATCAAGAGGGTGCTCAGAGCTCATCTCTTGGTATGAAGCTGAGCCCTTCTGTGTGTTGTGAAGTCTCAGAGCAGCCCCACGAGTCTCAGAGGTGGTGGGAAGAGTGAGCCTTGCAATTCCCCCATCAATGTAGGTTCCAGGTCCCTGTACCCATCTCCTTTTTTATTTTGGGGAAGAATAATTATCCCCACCCAAACATCGCTGTGCTTCAAAGCAGAAACGTTCACAAAAACTTCTTTTTTTGTTTTTTTCTTGGAATCAGAAAGTTTTGTTAGGCTCACCCCCCAGGGAGCTAAACCCAAGCCCCAAGCACAGGGTAGGGCTGGCAGCTGGATGCACTCCAGGTGCTGAACCAGGTGTGGGCATGGCTCATGGTGCAGTTCTCCAAACAAAGGTGTCCCTGGGTGCCATTGTCCCTCTGAACACGTGGGAACTGCTTGGGGGTGACCGGTTGTGGACAAGCACGAGAATCAGCAAAAAAGTTACTTTGGAGGGACTGTTAAGAGCTGATTGATGGAGAGATGCCTCTGCCCAAACGAAGGTGCAAACGAGACCATGTGCTGAAGTCAGCGGTGTGGATTTCATGTCATGGTGAATATGAGGCAGACAAAGACAGAAAGAAATGGAAAAGGAAAGGGGGGAGGAGAGAGAGTGAGAGCGAAGCAGATTCAGTAAAAAATACGAATACACCCACGGAACCAGACAGTGTCCCATTGATCCTGTTCTTCTGGTCTGCTCTGTGGTGGGGGTCCCACGAAGCCCAGGTCCAGTGCAGGCTCAGGTTTAGGTGGGAGAGCCCCGGTACCGTCCCTGCAGGGGGTGACTTTTACACTTTGCAGCGCTGTGGGCCAGGAGTATTTTTCCAGTGGAAGGGCTCACAGCCTGGGGGCGCTTTGGGGGTCTTTGGTGGTTTATGATCCCTTCTGAGACATGACCCTGCCTCTCATGCCAGCGTTGGACCAGTTCTGCCCCTTCAGAAGGGGTGAAAACCCTCAGGCCGAGGTGTGAACGGGAACAACGTCCCGTCCCGTGTGAGCGGGACCTTCCTGGGAAGGGAGGGGAGTGTTCCAGCTGAGCCAGTTGTGTAAGGGAAGACACTGGCATGATAAAAACCACCACCCTGCCTCTCCAGGGTCTGCTTCTTATCAGCCTTCTCCCTCATCTGGCTCAGAACCCGGAGCTTCTGGGCTGGCTCCTCTGTCTGATGCACATCAGAGGGTTTGCCACCACACACCCAAAGCCTCCTTCCCCCCTCGTGGGGTGCAAACCCGGCCCCAGCAAAGCACCTGCTGCCCCTGCAAATGGCCAAATATCTGAGCTATTGAACATTAACATTTCAGTCTGTCATGGGAACATCCAGAGATTTCTACTCCAGTCGCACACTCAGAGCAGGGCTGATGCCAAAGCCACACCAAGGTGCTTGGGGGCTTCAGGAAATTCAACACTGAACGTTCCCAGGTGCGGAGATGCCTCTGCACTGCTGCGGGATGTGTCCCACAGCTCCAGCGCTCGTGTCATTACAGAGCTGCTTGGGTTGTAAGGGACCTGTTTAGATCAGGAGCTGAAGCAAGGCCAGCTAGACCAGGTGGCCCAGAGCTTTATCCCTCCATTGGGATATGGAGGGGAGACCCAGGGTAGATACTCTAAGCCTGATGTTTTCTGCTCGGTTTTGTGGTCCTTTTGCAGGCTGGCCTTTTGCACGTGGCTCATGTCCATCCTGCTCTTCTCCATGTCCATCCTGCTCTATGGTGGCCACATGCTTCTGCTCACTGCCACTCTGATCCTCTTCTCACTGCTCTTCTTCGTCACTGCGAGAAACACCCCGAAGTGCCCCATCCAGTTCGGCCCAGTTTCCTTGAGAACAGGCTATGGTGAATCCTTTTGGCTGACATTAGCGACTGGTGAGTGCTCAGCTTGCGTCTGGGGCTTTCCTTCTCCAGCCCTACAGAGATGGTGCCTCAACAGCAGCTCATCCCTTCTTTCTCCGTGGCTGGTCTCAGAAAATGGTAATTTTAGGTTAGAAGATTTTAGATTAGAATTATCAGGGTTGGGTAGAAAAAGAGACCAGAATTTTCCACATTACAACGTCCACCTCCAGGGAGACCAGCCCTTTTTCAGCAGCAGGTGGTAATGAATCCCCCCTGGATACTCCTCTTTTTCAGGCTAAACGAGCCCAGGTCCTCCAGCCTTTCCTTGTGCACAGTGGGCTCCAGCCCCAACTCTCTGCCCCAGTTTATCGACCTCTCTTTTGTACTGGGGAGCCCAAAGTGATGCTAAAATAGAGATGGGGAAAGAGACATCAACACCTTCCCTGACCTGCCAGGTGATGGCACATATCCCTGGTGTCCAGCTGGGTCTGGATGGAGCTGGGACCCAGCAGGACTCCTCCAGTGGAGTGACTGCGTATCGCCGTGCATTGCAGGGCTGCTGTGCCTGCTCCTGGGGCTGGGCATCGTCACCCTCAACTCCGTGCAGCCAGAGAAGCTGAAGCTCATCTTCAGCCTGGACAAGAGCAGCGAAGAGGAGGTGAGGGACAAGTCCTGCCTGCCAGCCGAGCCCAGCTGCTCTGCACAGGATGTGCTCATGGTCCCCCTGGGCGAGCTCTGCCAGGTGACAGCCACCCGGCTCTGAGGCACAGGGGAGACAGGGCAAGGCCTGGAGATGCTGCTCCTGAGTTCACCAAACCCATCAGGAGGCCAGGTGGGGATACACGTGACAAGAGCCAAGTGATGAGAATATCTAAATCTGAAAAGGTGTCTCAAATGAAACAGCTTGCTTTAATTTTTTTTCTGTTTTACTGCCCTTCCCCTCTGTCCATCCCTGAGTCTTCCCCAGGATACAGAGATTACACCAGAACAAACTGGGGAGAAAGCAAGTAACTGCAGACCCATAGATATGAACCAAAAGAGATGTAGAGCCCCCACAACAACCCCATCACCCTGAAGACACTCAATAAGTCCCCCTGCCCTTGGATACTCTTCCCATCAGCAGTCAGGGGGTGCAGATGGAGCTGCACCCCCCAGGGTGCCCTGTGCCCAACATCTGCTCTTGGTCTGGGCGAAGAGCAGGATGGCAAAGAGGAGCACGATTCAGTAGGATGCTGGAGGCACCAGGCCAGGGGGGAGGGAAGGAGAGGAGGATGAGGGAAGGGAGGTGCAGCTGTGCCTTGGAGATCAGCTATAACCAGCTGGGGAGAGGGGAGCAGCACCTCCAGTCCGGGTTCCTCCTGCTCAGCTGTGGAAATCCTCGTGTCAGGGGCAAGAGACACTGAAATTCTGCACGCCCAAGGCAGCCACCCCCTGGGGGCTGCTGGCAGCCAGCAGGACCTTGCCCACACCGGCAGGGAAGGCGCATGCTTCAGCTTTGCCCCCCTTTACCTCTCTCAGGGTTTCACAAATTGTTTTTCTGTCTTGTGCTCACTTATTTTCCCCTCTATCTCAATAAAATAAGTTTGACCTGGCCTTTCACTTGCCTGTTGATAGGGGTGTCCCTCTGAGGGCTGTTGTTGTGACATGGCAGCCACAGGGAAGGGATAAAGCAAAGGCAGAGACCTTTTGTGATCCTGAATGGGGCACCTAACCACAGCAGCCAGTGCAGGGCAATGAAGTCAAGGCAGTGCACCCTAATAGGGTAGTGGAATATCCCCAGCAAACAAGCAGGGGGAATATGGGAGGACTTTAGTTCCTGGTGTGCCCCTGGGCATGTGGGAAGTTTGCTGGGAGCAATATCCAGCCCCGGAGAGAAGTTTCCAGAGGGACCACCACGGGCCAGGCCCTCTGGGGAGAAGGAGCTCGGCCATGGCATCCTCTGCCATCCCATTCCGGTGGGAAGAGCCTTCAATGAGAACCTTTGGAGCTGAACTCTTTTGGTGGGGGTCATCTCAGCCAGGATGTAGCTGGATATAGCCAATGACACCTATCAGGAGATGCTTCTGCCTGCAGATGGACTAGATCCAAGGTGCAACAAATGCCTTTGATTTAGTCAGTTGAAACTCAGGCCTCACAAACCTTTCCCTGGTGTGTTCCTGCCTGGGGAGCAGGGCAGTGGCTGCCTGCCAGATGCCAGGGGGGTTGCTGTGAGTGCCACCAGGGCAGGGGACCACGGTCCTTGCAGAGCCCCAGGCTGTGCCCCCTGAGATGCTCACAGTGTTTTTTCCATTGCTGGCTCTGACTCAGGTTGGATGCCGGATTCCCTGGGCACTGGGGGGCCAGAGTCCACACGGGCCAAGAGCCTTTTACCTTTTGTTGTCCAACAACACCTCAGTCCAGCCAGGAAACCGAGCTGGGAGCTGCGGTGGAGGGAGGAGGTGGGACCTGCAGCAGCACAAGGCAGGGGCTGCTCAACCACAGCTCTTACAGCGCACCTGAAGAAGCTGCTGCGACCCAGAGAGGCAAAATAATCCCCCCTGAGCAATGGCCCTGGCTGTGCCCCTGCGGGTGGTGCCAAGGGAGGAGCCCCTCCACCTGCGCATGTTCCTGCAGGGGCCGGTCCCCATCTGTCCCCACCTGCCCCCGCGGTGCGTGACCCGCTCTGCCTCCCCCGTCCTGTCACTCACGGCTCAGCTGGCCCTGTGCAAGGCCTGCCGCAGCAATCCCGGCCATCCCGTGCTTCCCGGGAAGCAGACAAGACACACAGAGGTCTGGTGCCTTGGTGCTCCAAACAGATAACGTTTTATTTAAGTTTTGTGCTCCTGTATGTCTGAGACAAGAGGACAAAGTTTTCCTTCTGGTGAGGATGCTCTTGGGCAGGAATCATGCCCTAAAGCAGGAGATGAGGCTGGAGAGAGCCAGAGGCAATGGCCAAAAGCCTTGGAATCCCCCCAGCCTCCTGTGGCTTCAGGTCATGGAATCTGTCCCATACCAGCCCCAATAACTTGGGGTTGGCTGTACCATTTTCCCATCAGTGCCTTCAGACCTGAGGTGTCTGGGTGCAAGAAATTCTCAGGGAAGGATCCTCCTTTTCCTAAGGGAGTTTCGCCAGTTTAATGTTACAGCTTTGGTCCCAGCACTCAGCTAGTTAAAGTCCTTTTGAGGCTCTCCTATCTCTTCAGAGCTCCTCGTGACAAAGATTTCTTCGTGGCTGACCTTGCAATGTGCCAAGGAGACTTTTGTCCCCATGGGAAGGATGCTGCTGCTGGGGGATGGCCAGAAGTTCAAGACCTTCAGATGTGTCCCACGGCCCCTTCTTAAGAAACCAGCCCCAAAAATGTCCACAGTGTTTCAAAGGATAAAGGTTTTAATAAAGTTTCATTGAAAATAATTCCTGCACAGAACACACCACGATAGCGGTACACAAGTTATCATCTGACAGAAATAAGTAACTTACCAGCAAGGGTCTTTTCTCAGAAAGAAAAGCCAAAATACTGAAATCATGTACTTTACAATTAATTGGAATGAAGGTGCCCAGGTTTCCAGCATTCAGACATAGAAGCCCAGAATAGTTTGAGCTGGAAGGGCAGGGACACCTTCCACTGTCCCAGGCTGCTCCAAGCCCTGTCCAGCCTGGCCTGGAACACTTCCAGGGATCCAGGGGCAGCCACAGCTGCTCTGGGCACCCTGTCCCAGGGCCTCCCCACCCTCACAGGGAACAATTCCTTCCCAATATCCCACCTAACCCTGCCCTCTGCCAGCAGGAAGCCATTCCCCCTTGTCCTGTCCCTCCATCCCTTGTCCCCAGTCCCTCTCCAGCTCTCCTGGAGCCCCTTTAGGCCCTGGAAGGGGCTCTGAGCTCTCCCTGGAGCCTTCTCTTCCCCAGGTGAGCACCCCCAGCTCTCCCAGCCTGGCTCCAGAGCAGAGCAGCTCCAGCCCTTGGAGCATCTCCGTGGCCCCCTCTGGACTCGCTCCAACAGCTCCACGTCCTTCTGATGTTGGATCCCAGGGCTGGGGGCAGCTCTGCAGGTGGGGTCTCACCTGGGTGGGGCAGCGGGACAGATTCCCCTCCCTCCACTGCTGCTCCAGCTGGACAGGGATAACTTCATTCTTCTCTCTCCTTCCTTTCCTATGGCATCTTTTTGGCCCACACTAGGCTACAAGTTTTGTCTAATAAAGGCCAAATTTGAAAGTGAAAAAATCACCACATCCCCCACAACAAACTCTGTGGTGCAGTTACTAAGTCTTTGTTTCTGGAGCAGTTTTTTAATTCCACCTCCCGCAGCATCTAGCTGGCAGAAGCTGGATCTGTGCCCGGCTTTCCTGGATACACCTAAACCACAAAATGTCATGTTTGGGAAAGAAATGAGCAGGTTTAATCCCTGGCTTTTGGCGTGGCAGGCGCTCCCAGGGAGAAATGTCTCCCAGGAGCTGTTCCTCAGTTTCAGCGGGAACAGAGCAGTGGAGAATGCCCGCAGTGGGCTGTGGCAGGGCACGGGGCAGGAAGGGCATTCCTCCTGGGACAGGGATCCCCAGGTGACTGTGCAGCTCAAGCCTCTGGAGCTGCGAGCTGCTCTGATGGCAGCCTGCCAGCACAGCCTGCCCCTTGCAGAGGGCACCGTCAGGGAGATACAGCCTGTGAAGGCACTTCCCAGCAAGGACATCCCAGTGCAGACTTCCAAGGCAGTTGGATGGGGAAATGAGTCTCTGGGGACATCAAGAGGAGTCTGTGTTCTGCCCTTTTGGGTCCATCTTCAGGGAAGGAGCGAGAACTTTCTTCTAGATGCTGCGGATTTCAGAGGGCTGAGAAGCAGACAGGCCCTTGTTCACGAAATGGGGGTTGACGAACACCTCAGGCATTTCCTGGTACTCCTCTGCTTTGTCCTCACGGAGATCAAAGAAGGCTTTCAGCAGGTCCAAGTTGAGGTGGTGCATTGCCACAATGGCGATCCCAGCCACGAAACAGAGCAGGCCTGGAAACAAACATGCTCTCTGATTGGGTCCCTGTCACTCCAGCACTGTCCCCACCCGGCAGCTCTCCTCAGATGCTCCCCTGCCAGAGGACAATGCCTTTGCCTGTGGAAGGTCACCTTCTATTGTATGAGCTGTTCTGAGCATCTTAAAACCCAGGCACAGGTTTGAAAACCCAGGCAAGTGATCCCGGTGTCTTTGCACTTCAGGAACTATAAATGCCTCCGCTGCCCCTTGTTGCAAGGCATGATGGCAGTTCATTAGCCACTGCCCTCTCCCCCCTTCCCCCCATATTTGGATTTTCCCACAGAGGGTTCTGGGTTCCCTGATCCCCCGCTGGCCCACGGTATCTCTCCCCTCCCACGGCAGTCCCCATTGGCTCTGTACCCTTTGCCCACCAAGGTTCACACCCTGAGTACCTGCACCACTGGTGGTTTCATGCCTTCCCTGCCCTCTCTGTAAGGGGTAAACCTCTCTGTAAGGGCCCCCCGGGGCTCTTCTTGGGACTTCGAAGTGGTAGTGAAGTCCCTGCTGTTCCACAGGAGAGCCCCTGCGTCTCCTCTGTTCCTCCCTGAGCGTGCCAGCCCTGCGTGCCCCTGCCAGCCAGCCTCCTTCCCCCTCCCGGGCGGATCTAGCTAGGCAGACAGCGCTGCGGCAGCCCTTGAGATGGTGTTCCCCCTTTTCCTATGCCTCTCCACACCTCTGCCAGGATCTGCTGTGCCAGGGCACAGGCTGGGGCTCTGGGGAGCCCGCTTGGGCAGGAAGCACTGAGCCTCTTGGACATCCAGAGGGACACAGGGATGACCTGGGGCACCCTGATGTTCTTACCGATTGCGAGCATAAGCCAGAAAGATCCCCCGTAGGCTACGTGCAGGGTCCTGGTCCCAATCTGGATCAGGCACATTGGGGAGTTCCTCACGGTGGAGAACGAGAGCAGAGAGAAGATCATGAAGGCCCCTGTGACCAGGAGCATGTATCCTCCATAAACGAGGACGGGCGTGGAGAAGAGAATGTTGGAGATGATCCATGTGCAAAAGGCTACCCTGGAGACAAGAGAAGACCAACAGAGGAGTGGTGCGAGTGCCACGGATGAGGATGCTCCATGTGAGGATTTCCGTGTGGGAGGAGGAATCTTGGCTCCAGAGTGCACTGTAGGAGGTGGAGAAGCTCCGTGGGCAGGCAGGAATGATCCCCAACCCCCACGCTGAGCAAGCACATCTGCAAGGCTCACACTGCTGCACCCAAAAGGCAGGAACAGACTTCCTCTTCCCATTGCTCAGCCCACAGACAGTACCAGCCTCAAGGAGGCTGTGGCAGCCCATTCTGTGTATCTGGATCATCCCAGCTCCCTGCCCTTCCACATGTGGGGCAGCACAGACCTCGAGAGCAGCACCCGGGGCTGAGATAACTGCAGGAGCAGGCAAAGCTCTGCACTTGCTGAGGAGCTGGGCTACAGAGGAAGCCCTCAACTATGGACCAGGAGGTCTTGTTCCATGGCATCTCCAGGCTCCTTCTCTAATTTTGGTGTCCCTGCTGTCAAACACCGAGCAGGGAGAACAACACTGCAATGGCTCTTGATGGCCAACAATGTGGTGGAAGGGACCATCTCCTGCCAGCTGGGGACCAGCTCTCCCCCAGCCCAAGGGGACAGTGACATATCTCTGACCTTACCAAAGAGTCAAGATCAACTCCACAATAGCAGCACCAGCATATTTTCCTCACCTGATCCCAGTCTTAGGTACAAAATACACTCACAGGTGGGGTTGGGAGAGTTCTTCATGTGTCCACGGGCCTCTCTGGGCCACCAAGGACAGCAGCTTCAACTCCGTCCATGGGGATGGTTTTCAGCCATCATCACCACCTCACAGCAAGGGCTTGCACCATGTTCCTCTCTCCTGTGCTCAGCCCTGCTGGATTCGTCCAGCAGAGAGAACCAGGACTTCCTCTCCGCCCGTCCTAAAGCGTCTACAGTGCCTGGCAGGGACCCCTCCGTGCACACAGCTTCCCTCCCAGAAGGACGCAATCCCACCCATCCCAAAGGCCTAGGGGCAGCCAAGCCCTTCGCAGCCCAGCATCTCCCGTGCCTGCAGCAGGACAGGAGGGCTCACCAGAGCATGGCTGAGGCGTAGTGGCCGGCGATGCGGTACTGCCTGTGCACGGCGCAGGGGCTCTGCGTGCTGAACTTCTCTGCCACGTAGAGGATGGGGCTGGGCAGCCCCTTCTGCAGCCCCTCGCTGTAGCTGCGGTCGTAATCCGCTCCGAAGTACCAGGGAAAGTGCTCGTTGTAGTTGATGGTCTCGTTGATCTGGTTCACTGGGTTTCCTGCGGGAGGGACGAGCTGAGGCCCTGCTGTGCCAGCCCCTGGGCACTGCCAGCCAGGAGCATGGCTGCAGCAGGGTCCCAGGAGCCTCCAGACTGACCAAGGGCCCTACAGAGCAGCTGGAGACCTCCTGGGGCCATGGACACTCCAGAGGGGACACCGGACTCACCCCTGAGTGTGACGTTCACCCCCGCCAGGCCGATGTGCAGCCCGATGTCCGCGTTCACCTGCACGGGGCTGAAGGACTTGTAGGAGGTGTTTGCCTGCACCCAGCCCGTCTCCCAGTCTCCTGTGAACTGGGCAACTGCCAGGAAAAATAAAGCTGGGGTTAAAGCAGGTCTGGTTTCAGGCTTTGCTGTGCTCAAGGGGAGAATCACAGGTGAGTGGCAGCATTCCCACCATGGCACTGGAAGGGAGTGCTAGGAGGGCAGGAGTGCTGACTCAGCCACCAGGATGTGCCCCAACCAGCTCCCACACCCTGCAGAGCTCAGGTCCTCCCCTTGCTAAGCATCCACTCCCTGGGCCCGGGAGCAGCAGAGGGACACATCCCCAGGGATGAACATCATGACCTGATTTCTCCTTGGACATCCTCTCCAGAACTTCCCTGCAAGGTCCCTCACCATGGCAAGCGCCACAGCACCCAGGGACAAAGCTCAGAGATGAGCCTGTTTGTCAGCCACAGGAACAGGGGTGAGTCTCGTTTCACACATTCAGCTCCCTAAATTGCACTGCTAGTGAATAGTAAAGGTCGTTGTCAGATGGAGGTAGTGGAGAGGGGTGGGAAGTGTCATCACAGCCCGGACAGCCATTCCAGCTGGGATAAAAAGAAAAATTTGAAGCATTTCTGGTACATGTTTTTTGGAACAAGGTATCCTTTTCTGAAGCACTTCCACTTTGCAGTGGGCTTCATTTCCAACAGGAAAGTAAAGCCGGTGGTTTGATGTCAGGGTGAACAAAACTTTCCTGAGAAAACGTTCGGTTGCTGAGTCAACTTGTGAGGGCACTGATGCAGTGGGAGCTCCACAGGAATGCTGCTTGGCTGCAGGGGAGACCGTGCCCTGCTGCTGCCACACAGAAAAGCTGACGCTGTCTTTAGAACAATTCGTTCCTCCCGCGTGCCCAAGCAGAGCCCTGCTGCAGCCTTGTCACGGAGTGGGGCTGGACGGCTCTCCAGGGCTGACCCGGAGAGGGGGCTGGGGAACCAGCCCCGCCCTCCACCCCTCTGCCGCCTCCAGCCCGGCACCACATTCCCAGGCGGCTCTGGTGGCATCTCCCAGAGCCTGGACATCCCTAGGACGGCAACTGCATGCCAGGGTGGTCCACGTGTCCTGCAGCTGGTCTCAGTCTGGCTACCTGCTTCTAGTGCCCAGCCAAACCAGGGCTGAATCTTTCAGGTCATCATTATCCCTCTCCCTCCATCATCCCTCTCCGAGCAGTCCTGTAATCCATCTTGTCCTTCACAGTGGGAAGGATTCTTTGATTTAGGGCCAGGGCTCGTTTCTCTCGCCACCTGGCATCTTCTATCCCCTCAGTACATCTTCTCTTACCCATCCTGTTGCCCTGTCCGAGTTGGAAATCCCACTGCCTGGTTTGCACCATCAGTTGTTACAGAAGATTTCCCGGGTTTTACGGAATTATATCCTCTCCTTCATCTCCTCTGACCTTGCTCCTTGGGAGGTCTTTACCCCGCTACTGCAACCTCTGCCCTGCCTGTGTTTTATTCCAACCTGCTCCCTCCACAGCACTGCAAGGCTCCTCACATCCTCCAAGCATGCCTGGCTGCAGCCCCAGGCAGCACAAGAGAGCTCACATAGTGGGGGAAATAATGGAAAATTGGTGAGGAGGATTGTAAACACACTCAACCGATGTGTAGCTGGGGTGTAGAAAAACCCATCGGTCACGGTAGCCACTGTCTAGCCTTGTGTGTTGGGGAAGTGGAACATCTCTGTTTAGCTCAGAAGCACCTATTGAACAGGCTTCAGATCCTGCCCTGCCAAGGGTAAGATCAAAGTACATCAGTGCAGCGCACCTGCACACATCCCTGAAATACAGCTAAAACCAGCAGGTTTGGTGATCCCCAGGCATGGACTGAGCTCTGTGGTGCCAGTCCCCTCCTTTGTCCCTCCCAGTGCTGCTTTGGGGATCCCCCAGAGGGTGATGTGATGAAAATTAACCTGCTCTTTGCATTTCATCCCCGCTTTTGTGGTTGTTCCTGCACTCTGCCTGTGTCAGGTCACACACACGGTCAGAGGAACATGGGGCTGTGCAGCCTGATGGAGCTGGGGCTGGTTGAGTTACAGCCAGCAAAGCTCCCAGAAGTAACCATGGGCACCTCCGAGTGCCCTCAGCCCCCGTACCAGGGAAGGGAAAGCCGTTTTGGGAAGATGTGTGACAGCTTTGCAGAGCAGGGGTAAGGTAGACCCCACCACCAGCCGTGGCTGTGACCCCCAGCTCCCATTTCCCAGACACAGACCCTGCCCCAGGGTTTAATCCTGCCCCCAGACCCATCCCCGAGGGCTGCACAGCACTTACCGACAATCACCAGTCCCACGAAGAGGCTGAGGAGAACACGGAGCGTCCAGTACCACCTCTGCAGGGAGAGAGGCGGGACATCAGGCAGGGAGGAACAGCCCTGGCTCTCCTCCTGCCTTGCCCTAAACCACCTGGGAGGGTCCCAGTGTCTAGAAGAGGGGGAGCAGTTGCCCACCCCCAGGGTCACGCACCGCCCGCCCGCGGATGCCCGGGATGATGAGCAGAAAGCTGCAAGCCAGCGTCAGGAAGACCACGATGACTATGATGGTCCTGATGTCGAACACAGCAGCCTTCCTCTGCTGCGGGTAGAAGGGGTAGACGCCATCGAAGAGAGTCATCCTGCACCTCCAGAAGCCTGTGGGAGAGGAGTGGTCACAGCGGGGACCCTGCGCTGCCCTGCCCGGATGCGTGCAGCCCGTGGTGGCTCAGCTCCGGAATAACCAGCTGAGGGAAGTTCACCCAAAGTGTCCCCAGAGGGACAAGGAAATGTGACGCTGCAAGCAAGCAGGCAGGCAGGCGGGTGGAATACTCCCCAGCAGAGAGCATGCCACCCAAAAGCCCTCAGTGGAGGAGAGGAGGTGCCTGGGGCAGGGCTCCGGCAGCCCGAGGGACTCTGGCAGCCCAAGGAACCACAAGCCCCTGTCCTGCTGCAGTGTGAGGAGCAGCCCCAGAGCAGGAACCTGTTGAGCAGCTCTTGCCTGGACAGGGCTGGGTCTTTCCCTCCAGCAGCTGCAGCCAGGGCTTTCCGCTTTGGGGTGAACCCCCAGGGGAAGTGCCCAAGCCAGTGATCACTGCAGAAGCGTTTTCCTTCAAAATTGCGAGGAACCACTGAAAACATGGATTTCACAATAGCAAAATTATTCCCAGCCAAGGGCCAGCAGTGCCAAGTGGAACAAAGCCCACTAATCTCATTCCTGCCCATTTCCCCCAAGAAGCTTTTCCCCAAGAGCTGCTGGTTTGGTGAAGGAGGAAGAGGGAGGAGTGGTCCTGCACTTGGTCCAGGGTCCAGAAGCAGCCCCTAGTCCCAGGATGAGGGTCCAAAGAACACACAAACTCTGTGAGCACATCTCAGGGCTAAAGGAAGCTGAATTACATAAGATGAAAAGGTGTGTCATTCCCACAGATGATTTCGAACTTCCTCTGACACTCCAGTTCCAGCAACTACACACCTTCTTCCAGCACCTGAGTTAGATCCTTTCTAACAAAACTGGCAATATGCTTAATCCTCCTGTTTTGCTTATTTAATAACCTCTCTGCATGTAACTACCCCGGGAAATTTGCTAAAGTCAGGCAGTGCCAGAGCTGATTTGATTCATGACCAAACAGCATTTTATTCTGTCCCTGTACGGAGGAGATGATTTTATTCTCATTTTCCGAAAACAGTATTAATCATATTTTTAGGTAAGATCCAACCAGAGCAATTCAGCCACAAAAATGTGGTCCCAAATCCCTAGAAGTGAGTGAGGATCACAAGAACTGTATAAAACAGTTTGCTTGGACAGCTGAATTGCTTTTCAATACATAAAGCAATATTTGATTTGAGAATAATTTTCTGTCCAGTAACCCAGATAAATAACAGCAAAGAGTTTAATGGAGACTGGGATTTTACAACGGACCTGGACCTGAATTTATCTTGACTCTGCTCCAGACTAACAGAGCTGGTGTGTGCTCTTACAGGGGCGGTTTGGGGCTATTTTGCTGTAGGATCTTTGGGTTATTTCCTTGGAAAGCCAAACCAGAGAAGGGCAGTCTTCGAGTGCTATGATTACCTGGCAAGCAGGAGCTGTAGCTGATTCCTGATGCTACCGAAATCCAGCAAAACTGCCCACAAAACAGTCAGAGCTGCTGCAAGAAAAGAAGTAAGTGAGCAGTTCAACCTAGGACAGATTAAATCTTAATGACTTGAATTCCACTTGTTTCCTGGTATCTTTGCCCACGTTTCCTATGGGATACAATGAAGCAACAAAAGATTTCCAAGTCTGTACTCACCAAAATGCAACTCTTAACAGTTTAAAAAATTAAGAACAGAACATAACATGGAGAATGCTGCCTTGTAAATCTAAACTTAACCTTCAACCAACACCAAGGAATGTTTGCGTTTCTGTACGTTTTGCAGCTTCTGGGACTTGTTTTATAGAGAATTTCCAGGGAAACAACCCTTTTGTTGTCTGCCCATCTTTCTCCCTTGATTGCCCTTCACAGAAGACCAGCTCTTTGGCATTTTTGCAGCTTTCAAGTAGAAAAGTGGTGCGTACAGTTCACGGCAGGAGAAACTGAACTTGCTGCACCTTGGAAAGCATCCTCCACACTGAAGCATTGCTGTGAGCTTAGAGCCCCTGTGGTTCCCTCTGTCACAGCGTACGGAGGGGGGGGGAAACTGGAAACATCTTCAAGGAAGGGTCAGCAATTCAGCAGAAACAGATAATCTATCTTATGTTTTAAAATATCCTGGACTTGGAGGAAAGAAAGACAAAGGAGACAGAAAGTTTGCCCAAACCCCAGAAGTTTCTCGTTACAGAAACTCCATTTCCCTGCTCCAGAATGAACCGAGATAAAAGGATTTTTTGAAAGTGCTCAGCCAAAGACCCCCTGTGGCAGAGCCAGCAGCAGTCCTAGCTGGGCTGCTCAGGGCTGCAGGTTGGTATTTTCCTTAGGAAAAAGAGAAACCCTGTCCCCTGGAAACGGAATCATCAGAGCTGCAATTCGCAGGTGGAGAAGGAGGAGAGAGGGGCAACCTCGCTGCACCTCCCTGACCCTGTAACAGGGTGGAATAGAAGAAACCGAGCGTTAACTCCAGGTGGGAAGCATCTCCCCCTCGCGGTCCCTGCGAGCCGGGACCCCCGGAGCGCGGCGGGCAGCGCCGGGGGCGGCTCGCAAAGAGAGGGGCCGGGGCGGGGGCCGCCCCTCGCAGCACCCACCACCTACCTCCTCCCGCTGCTGCTGCAGGCGGCGGCTCGGGCGGCCCCGGCCCGCACCGCGCTCTTATGGGCGGCGGCGGCGTGCGGGCCGTATGTANCGCCGGGGGACCGCGGACACGCGTGCCGCCGCCCGGGAGGGGGGTCGGGATACGCGGGTAGCGGTCTGCGCCGGGGCTCGAAGGAATCGAGGGCACGCTTGCGTGGAGAAAAGGGAGATGGAAGGGCTGGGGATACGCGCGTCCTTGCTTGCGAGGGGGGGACTGAGGGATCAGGGGCACTCACGTTCCCCCATGGGGGTGCGTCTGAGGGCCACTCGTGTCCACACTTGGAAGGATGTCTGGGGGACCGAGGCCACGCGTGTCCCTGCCTGCGTGGGTGGGGTGGCTCCTCGGGATCGGGGCCACGCGTGTTCCCACTTGCGTGGAAGCTGCAGGACCGCGAGCGCCCGTGATGCCCCTGCCGGGGACGCGGTAGCCAGGGCCAGGCACGCTGTTACCTGCGGGGGGGTCTGTTGTCACTTCTGGAGGGGACAGGGGCTGGTGCTGCTCCCCCTTTCTCCTGCTGGGGGGACACGCTGGGATGGGGCCGTGCCCAGGGGATGGAAGGGGTCGCGCCGGGTCGGGCCGTATCCCCATGTCACCGAGGGCTGGAAGGCTCGGGGTGATGTGTGCGGACGGTGAGACGGGGCCGTGCGTGTCCTCACCTGCAGGGTGCGGTGGAGCCACGCACATCCCTGCCGGTGAGGGAGCAGAGCGGGGCAGAGCGTGTCCCTGCGTGGGGACAGGACGCCGCAGGCACAGGCAGAGACCCCTCATGTTCCTCCAGGGGACAGTCCCTGCTGTGCTCTGGGGCATCCGGCCCCGGGGGGAAGCCGGAGACACCGCTCGTCCCTGTGCGCAGATTGTCCACGGAGTGTGCACATGTCTAGGATAGTCTGGGATCCAAGGCCGGGGAGATGTAGCCTGTTCCGACATCCCAGGGCTGACCTGGTGGGTGGGGGAAGGTGGCGGCCCCCCAGTGTGTCCCACCAGCGCTGGGAAGAGATAGAAATTAGTACTGGCACTCACAGGGACCATAGGGATCGGGCTCCAGGCTTCTGGAATGCTTTGGATCTGCTGTCCTCTGTGTGACCACACTTAGGTTCTGCCATGGGGCTGGTGCTCTCTCAGGATGCTGGTGTGTTCCACAATCCCAGGGGACCTGTGGCTCTGCGGAGAGCCTGGGAGACTTTCGGAGGCTGAAGCCCTAACTTGAGGGGAGCCAGATCTGCTGGGATCAGGTGGAACAGGAGATCGTCTCTGTGTGGGAGGGAAGCTGTGTGTTTGCACTGTCAGACATACGGCTTTTGGAGGGGTGTGAAACTCCAGGCTTTGACAGGGCACAGGGATCCTCTCTGATGGGAGAAGAGAAGGCTGACAAGCTTAATTTCACTACATGCAGAGGGAGGGAATGAGTTTCCAAAGGTGGCACAGGGAATCTGTGGAAAAGCAGAGTCTGGATGGCCCATCATTACAGTATTCCGGGAAAGCTTGACAAGGCTGTGGAAATAATCCACACTTGGCAAGCTTTCCCTCAGCAAGCTGCACCATGGCCTTCCAAGGTCAGTCTTCAAGATCACCCCTGTTAATGTATCACATTGGCCATGATCCAGACTGGAAAATCTTCAGTCTTGGATTGATAAGGCAATAAGTGGATTTTAACTTCTGGGGCATGGAGAGATAAAGGACTCATGACAACTGGTATCTCATCCCATGGCTTGGGACAAGAGCAATTCCAATACCTGAGGAACAGGGAAGTGTACTCAGTGAGAGAGGGAATTTTAAAACACTTGTTCTGCTGGAACTCTGTGAGAAGACCCAGGGGGAAGGGGGAGACAATCTGTGCTGTGGCTGTGGTGATGTGCTCTGAGCCTTGGCTTTGTGCCGTGTCTCCTGAGCCTCTTCTGCGGCACCTTCAGACCTCACTGTGGATGGGGGTTGCAGCTCGGTCCATTTTTAGTTGGCTGTGTCTCTGGGGTCTCCCTTCCTGCAGCACAGGAGGCCACGTGCACCTCTGCGCACGAGTCACCCACAGCTGCTGCCCATGCTCAGGGAAGGGGCTGTTCCAACGGGGAGAGCTGTCAGGCAGGAGAGCCCCGTGTGATGATGGTGACAGGGCTCTGCCACTCCTGCCAGAGGTCACAGGCGTCTCCATGTGTCACCATTAGCCAAACTTCCGTGTTCTTTGTATGGGATGGGGGCTCACAGAGCCTCTAGTTCCCACCAGCTGCACAACACAGATCTCACATCCACCAGACCACGCTCTGCACGGGGCTGTGGGATGGAAAGGATGTGGGATGGGAGAGCTGTTGTGATGGTGGAGGAGCGTGGAAATGTCACTTCTTCAGGCACAACTTATTTTCTAATGCAAAAGACCAAAAATACGGGAATCTCTGGCAGGAGTGACCGTGGCTTGCATGCTCTGCTCACAGCCTGGTGATGAGTGTTTAAATTGATGAAAGTAATTAATGTGAGTGCAAATGATAATATTTAAGTCTCAGACCACTTTGTTTTCCAAGCAGACAGTGCAACATGAACTCATGTTTTGCAGTTTGCACCACTGGGAGATACAGGTGAAACATCCCCACTGCAATTCTCAGTAAATCCAAAATAAAACCTACGGAGTTGCTGGTAATGTGTAAGCCTTTCCAAACACAGATTTTCTTTACGTTTTCATTAAAATAAAAAAAAAAATTAAAAATTAAAATCATCACTTTGGATGTGACGGAGTAGTGTAGGAAAAGCTGAAACCTGTGCGTTGCTGCATCTCTTGGCAGCACAGCTCTTCTGAAATAGTGCTGGTCTTTGGATACACACTGAGACAGGGACAAAGAGCCATATTTAATGGAAAACCCTGTCTTGGAGTTAAATTCAGGTTTGGCATTTCTGTGCATGGAAAGCCAGTGGTAGGTGGCATTTGTGACTCACTTCACAGTTCAGGGCTGGGAATCCCTCTCTTCTGCCAGGTGTTGCCTGGGATTTTAAATGTTCAGCTCCCAGTGATGAAATCTGCTCTGGATCCAGGGCTTTTGTGGAAAGGGAGGTGGTAAAGCATCATGAGAAAGGCTGGTCAGGAGGGATGGCAATCAGGTTAGCTCAGTGGGGATCAAGTTGTCTTGTCTGCAGTACTCGCACACTTTGGGATTGTCTGAGTGTGTGGAAGAAAAGCTGAGGCTTTTCCATCGTGTTCACAGCTGAATTTTGCTTGGATGGGTCAATGCCAGAAAAATTTCCAGCTGAAATGTGCCTGTTTCTGTAAAGAAGGGCTTTCTGTAATGGAGCAGGCACAACTGGATGATGAGCTGTGAGTCTGTAACTGGGACACCCCAGGACAGGGCCACTGGTCCTGCTCCAGCAGAAAGGCGTTCTCGGGTCAGCTGGCACATCCTGACAGAACTTCCCCAAGGTGTCGGGGTCCTACATGACCCCTGCCAGCTTCCCACAGCCCAAATCAGGAGACACTGCTGATGGATGGCGGCGGCAGCAGCAGGGTTTTACCCAGAAGCAGACACCACAAAAAGGAGCTGAGGTTTTGGTCTGTGCATGTTTCCAGCCTCGGGGAGCAGCCCACACCCAGCTCCTTCCCTCTCCCCTCCTTTTACAGGTCGCTGCTTCCAAAGCCCCTGTGGCCGATGCAACCTGCAGCAATGATGTTGGGTTTGGTTGCGGTTCTGGTGGGGACCTGGACCTTGGGGAGTAAGTGCAATTTTGGGGAAGGGAACCCAAGGGGAGATCCTGGATAGTTGATGCCCCTCAGGGCAATTTGCTTTGACCCATGGGGCATCATATCAGAGCAACTTGATCTAGTAGAAGGCCTGAATGGCATGGCAGGGTGAGTGGAACCAGGTGATGTTTATGGTCCCTTCCAACCCAAATTCTATGATTATATGATTCTATGATGCAGTTTGTGAGGAGATAAGAAAAACTTGGAGCCAAGTGCAGGTTGAGAGACTGCCCAACTGCAGCTGAGTACACAGCTTGTAAGCAGGAACTGGAATCTTTGCTAGTATAAGCAATGTGAAAGGTGAAAGTAAAGGCAATAAAAATTAACAAGAAGCAAATAAGGCTGATGCTGACACAAATGTGCAACTCCAGAGCCAAGATCTGTCCTTGACTCACATGGGCATTGTAGGAGTCAGAAGTAAGGAGAGGTTTCTGATCCAGTGAAAGACAAAGAGAAAAGGAATGTCTTTTGGGATTAGACTGGTGGTGGCCACAAATTGATCTGGGGACATCAGGATCACAAGCACAAATTTCTAATTTTAGCTATTGTCCCTCAAAAGGACTGCAAAACTTTTCTAAAAAACTGCATATTTGGGAAGCTGCAGAAAGAATATGGAAAAAGATCACAATATAAATATAATTCTCTAGGGGTGATGCTTGTTTCATGCTTTTTTCTTGCTGCTCATCAAGTGGGTCCTGTCTCTTCCAGGAGCCCAGGAGAGCATCTCCTGGGAGGTCCAGCGCTACGACGGCTGGTACAACAACCTGCTGCACCACAGCCATGGCTCTGTGGGTGAGTGCCAGGCCCAGGGACAGGAATGGTGGGATGGGGTGAGGTGAGCTGCCCCTTGGGCATCTGGCTTGCTCTGTGGCTGAGACAGAAACCTTTGTGACCTGAGCCTGAACCAGGCAGGTGAGCAGACAGTGCCACCTCCCACGGCCCTCAGTAGTCCCTAGATGCACCGGGGAGCCCTGTTAGAGAAGTGTGGAGGGGCCAGGCAGCCCATGTCCGGGCATGGCCACTTTTAGCTGCTGCCCAGGCACAATCTGCAGGTCACGCTGCTGTTGGATCAGTCCCAGAGCAAAGCTGTGCCTTTGAGAGATCACTCAGAATATCCCAGGCAGGGAGGACCCAGCTCTTTTCAGTAGGTGTTTCTGTGATGGTCAGGGATCCCAGTGCTGCAAAAAACCATCTTTAGCCAAAATCAGCCTGTCGTTCAACCAGGATTCAACACAAAGCGGAAGAGTTCATGGTCCGGGAATGCTGAACCTATTGATTTTCTGCCCTGCACAGAGCTGATACCATGTACTGGTCAGTACTGGGAGAGGCATTTGGGATTTCCCTCTGCCAGGGGTGAGCTGCTTCCTCATGCCTACAGCCAGCCCATGGGCTCAACTCCAGATATCCCTGAGCCAGGGACCAGGACAGATCAGGCAGGCTCTTATCTAAAACACTGAAGATTCCGAGTCCTTATTTCTGGCAGCCCAGATTGGTCACTGCTCTGGTGACACACTGGCACAAGGTGCCGTGGCAGGCGCACAGCTTCCTCTGAGTCCCAAGGGCTCTCCCACATGATGTGTGTCACCACCCTTTGGTAACACAAAAGCCTGCCAGGGAAAACCTGCCCTGGCAGACCAGGTCTTCCTCTTCTAGATCAAACAGGTCAGACCTTACCTTTCGGAAACCAACATATGGAAACCAAGCCACAAACTAAGGCAGGAATTCAGGATTTCCCTCATCTCTGGGCAGCTCCAGCAAATGGAGCCCACCACACTGGTGACAAGCCTTTCAAAATCACTGAGAAATGACACCCTGCCTCTGGGCTTTTCAGTTCTGGGCCCAGCAGTGCATGCAAAGTCAGGGTGTTTCTCTCTCATCTTCACGCTTGTCTCGCTCCCTCTCTGGCTGTTCCCTCTCTTATTCCCTATGGTGCTGGCAAACACCACACGTGTGTAGGATTGCACAGTCACCATGGGACAGCTCAGCATCGCTCCAGTTACCCACTGGTGCACCACCCCAGACCCCCAGGAGGCAACAGGGATGCACATAGATGGGAGAAGGACAAGTAGAAGAGAGGAAGATGGAGGATGGAGGATCCCTCCTGGTTTTAAGAGGACTGATCCCAGTGTTGCAAGAAGTTTTGGGTGATGACACCCAAACTTGCACGTTCTTGGCCACTCTAGAACCTGTGCTATCCTCTGACCCTCCTTTGGGACCTGCACACATAGCTGTGGATCCCGCTATGGCTGTGCCTCCCCCTGGGTACCTCAGAACCCATTCCATGTTTTTTGGTGCTGCAGGGGCCAGGCTGCTGCGTCTCCTGCCAGCCAACTACGCCGATGGCGTCTACCAGGCGCTGCAGGAGCCCCACGTGCCCAACGCTCGCCAGCTCAGCAACGCAGTGGCACGGGGACCCTCAGGGCTGCCCTCCCGCAGGAACATAACCGTGCTGGCTGTCTTCTTCGGTAAGACCTGGGGCCTGACACCAACTGGAAAAATGGTGGTTTGGGTGAAAAAATGTTGGTTTCTCACACACCCAAGGCCATGCCTTGGAGCGCTCCTCACCCGGCCCTCCATAGCAGACCCACGTGTGGATATCAGCCCCACAAAGCCTTGGGTACCACTGTACCACAGCTCTGTCCAGCCAGGGGAGTCGGTGTGGATTTTCGGTGACTTTTGCCATTTGACCCAAGTGCTGGTATTTGTCAGTTGGGAACTTCCTCATTTGTTTTAGCAGTGGAGTTTCCCCATGGCAGAAACACCAGATAGGTCTGATAAGAGCTGTGCTGGGCTGAGCTGCTGCAAGTTGGAGCAGTTTTTTCCATCTCCCAGGAGCTCAGTGGGGTCTTAGGTCTCCAGGCCCAGAGATGTCTGTCTCTGGGAAATCATAAAATCCCAGAATGTTTGGGCTGGAAGGGACTTCAATGGTCATTTTTTCCACTAGGCCGGGTGCCTCCAAGCCCTGTTCAACCTGGCCTTGATCACCCTTGCTGCACACCATGGTCCCCTCAGCCCACCTGATGTCCTGCTCCAGGTTCTGGGGCCAGCCCTCGCCGCTGCTGACCATGCTTTGGTCTCTGTCAGGTTTCCATGTGCTCTCGGACATCCTGGAGACGGAGAAACCTGGCTGCCCTGCCGAGTTCCTCAACATCTACATCCCACCTGGAGACCCGGTGTTTGACCCCGCCGGCACTGGAGATGTGGTCCTGCCCTTCCAGCGCATCCGCTGGGCAGCAGAGACGGGGCAGAGCCCAAACAATCCCCGGGAACAGGTCGGTGTGGTTTGCTCTGCTCTTTGCCTTTCATCTAAATTCTTCTTCACCCACCATCAGGGTCTGCAGCAGCCAAGACAACTTGCAAAAATAAAATGAGAGCACTATTATTTCCCTAAAAATACACAGCTCTCAAGTGTTTGCACCAGTGAAATGAACCCAAAGTCAATCTCCAAGTTTCACATTGAGCAACACTAGTGGTTGCCCAAGATCAAAGCATTTCCCGGACAAATAAAAGGTAATTAGGTCTGTTTATTATCACACATTGTTTTAGGCACCAAGTCCTATCTTTAATAACGTGTCACAAAGCTGAGCTGGCACTGCCATAAAGTCGTAATGCTTCCCTGAATTTCTGTCATTTTGGAAAATAAATCCAGGTTTCCCCCCAGTTTCTCTGGATTTTTCTGTTCTGCTTGTGTTCCCCAGATTTCTTTCATGCTGGAGGTCTTGCCAGCCAAAGTCACCGAAGTGAAATATCCCCCTGAACCTTTCACGTGACAAACCCTGAAGAGACCAGTTTAGCAAGTCATGTTTTTATCAACATTTAAAACTTAAAAAAAAATGGAAACTCCAGCTTGTTTTCAGAAAGAAAAGGATGTTTCCATGCAAACACTTGTCAGGGGAGATACTCAACATGCTGCCAGGACAGTGGGACTTCCTGCTGTGAGGTCAGCTCTGGTGTTCCCAGTCTCCCCAGACATGGGTTTTGTCCCCTTCCAGCCTACACAGGGACTCACAGATGTCTGCTGCTGGGCATAGTCAAAATAACTGGGGGAAAAACAACCCCAAATGCACTTTTGAAAAGCCTGGACCTAGTCTTTTCCTGTATCTGGCACTAATCCCCAAAGTTTGCACAGAGATTGTCTGTGTATTTATCTGCTTCCTGAGAGCTCTTGTTAAAACAGGATTAAAAAAGACTGCTTTGCAAGAAAAGAAGAGACAGACTGGGGCGTTCCAGACCTCTTTTCTACACCTTTCCAGGGAAATCCTGGCACCTGTTAATGCCTGTTTCTTGTGCCTGCCCTAGACCAACGAGGTGACAGGCTGGCTGGACGGCAGCTCCATCTATGGCTCCTTGCACTCCTGGAGCGATGCCCTGAGGAGCTTCTCGGGGGGACAGCTGGCATCGGGGCCCACCAGGAGCCTCCCGAGGCAGACGGACGGGAGGGTTCCCATGTGGAAGGCACTGGATCCATCCACGGGACAGGGTGGTCCCCAAGGGATCTACGGTAATGGTGGCATTCAAATAGTTTTTCATCCCTGATTGGGAGCAGGGGAAGCAGGAGGTCCCTGGAGCTCGGCCCAGAGCGGACCCCAGGAAAGGGAAGGGGCAGGAGATGCAGGGAGGCAGGACACATGGGTCAGGAGGGCTGTGGGAGAGCAAACAGTTTCCTGAGGGGGAGGAAGATTTGAGCCCCAGTGAAGACATCCCAGCAAGGACACACCAGAAACTCCAGAGGCCACATGCCCAGGAGGCAATGTCAGAGACCAGCTCTGTTCCCAGGCACACCCCTCTGGGGAAAAGGGCTGCTGCTGATACAAGCCTTCTCAGCTTGCTTTGAATTCCTCCCCTGCCCAGCCTTTGGTCCATGCTGGGGGCCCGGTGCTGCTTCTCACTTGCTCAGGTTGCTGGTCTTGCCTGGGGAGGAAGGAAGGGTGAGGGGACGAGGGGACACCGGGCTGCATCCACAGGGCTAGGTGTGCTCCTGCAGCCATGGGCAAAGCTAGACCCGGCGGTGACATCCCCCGCTGATGGTCGTGGTGGCTCTTGCAGACCTGGGGAGTGCCTGGGGGAACGAGAACCCCTTCCTGCAGGCTGAGAGCGTCGCCTGGTTTCGGTACCACAACCACCTGGCCACGGCACTGGCCCAGAAGCATCCTGCCTGGTCTGATGAGGATCTCTTCCAGCACGCTCGCAAGAGGGTCATCGCCACTTTCCAGGTGAGGGGTGGGACCCCTCAGCTCTGCTGGGACCCCCAACATCCTGCATGGTTCTGGCCCTGACCCAGCTTCCCTGTTCCTTAGAGCATTGTTCTGTATGAGTGGCTGCCAACCCTGCTGGGCACACCGGTCCCGGAGTACCAAGGTGAGGGCTAGGCGGGCAATGGAGTGTTGAAGGCAGGGGTAGGGGGACTACGGGAGCTGGTGGGTGGGGAGGGGGAGGGAGCTTGGCCCCTTTTCCCTCCAGCCTGGCTGCTGCCCCACAGGTTATCAGCAGCACCTGGACCCCAGCCTGTCTCCAGAGTTCGTGGCAGCTGCGGGGCAATTCCTGGCCACCATGGTGCCTCCCGGTGTTTACAAGAGGTAGGAGCAGCCCGGCGGGACTATGGGGCTGCAGTGCCTGTGTCAGGCGAGGGAATGCCTGAGCTGGGTTGGTGGCTGGGAATGGTCTTTGTTGGGATGGTCTCTGTCCCTTCCCCATGGCCTGCCCTCGGCTGAGACAGCCAAGCCCTGTCAGCTCCAGGCAGAGCTGGCTCAGGGCTGTGGGTCCAGCCCTTCTCTGTCGTTCCAGAGACACCGCGTGCCGGTTCCAGAATGTGTCTGCCTCCAGTGGCTCGTTCCCAGCAGCGCGGCTCTGCAACAGCTACTGGAGCAGAGAGGTACAGGGGAGCGAGCAGGGGGGTCCTGAGGGTGTGGCAGGCTGGCCAGGGGGCTTCATCCCTCACTCTGTGTTATGGGGAACCCCCACAGGGGTCTGGAAGGGAAGTTAGGTGCAGAGTATGGGAGCCAGACAAGGGGTGAGAGAGCCTCCCCATCCAGCATCCCCAGCCTTCAGCTGTGTCAGGCTCAGACATCAAGGCTGAGCTGATGTGGAGAAAGTGAGACTGGAAGAAGTCCCCAGTTCCCCTACACCACGGGTCGGCACCCCTGGGGGCACCAGTTCAGGGTTGTGGAGCTACTTTCTGTCCTCCCTCATGCAAGAGGAATCACTTGCTCTTCCCATACCTCTCAGAGCCCTGGGCTGCAGCAGGCAGAAGATGTGGACAACCTCCTGCTGGGGATGAGCTCACAGATCGCAGAGCAGGAGGACAACATTGTGGTGGAAGATCTCCAAGGTCGGTACTGCAGCTGTGCCTTGGTGGGGGACCCCCACGCCTGAGGCCATGCCAGGGGCAAGGTGGGCAGGCAGGTCCCGCTGCCTCCTCCACAGCACCCAACCACGTGCTTCAGCTTCAGCCTTGCTAATGGAGGTGCAGAGAGCTAGGGGACACGTTCAGCATGTCCAGGGGACTGTTGCGGCAAGGGCATGGAGATGATCTCCGTGTTTGGCACAGCCCATGGCACAGGACAAGGCCAGCCGCCCAGCAGCTCTGTCAGCTGGGGTGGCTCCTCTGGCTCTGCCTTGCCATCACCACGGCTTCAAACCCACCCACAGATTACTGGTATGGGCCCCTGAAGTACTCCCGCACCGACTACGTGGCCAGCTGGGTTCAGCGTGGGCGAGACCTTGGCCTGCCAACTTATAACCAAGCCCGGGAGCGACTGGGGTTGAAACCTCTCCAAAACTGGTCAAACCTTGCCTCACACCTGGAGCCACAGGTAACAGGGAACTGGTGTGGGCAAGGAATATATGTGGGCCGAAGGATGATGGACCATTCCAAGCAGGAACTGAATTCCGCAGCATCATAGGAAGAGGGAGATCAGTGCATGTCCTGCCCTGGCTGATTTTCATGCCTGCAGGGGGTAACTGTAATTTTCATGCTTGCACTGGGGTAACTGTGTAATTACATGGCATGAATAAACCATCCTGCCCCAGTGCTAAACTCCCGTGCCACCAGGCACTCTGCTCCTCCTAGGGCTGAGGTGCTCTGGGAGCGATGCTCAGTCACTCAAGTTCAAGCCATGAGCTCAAGGCATTGTGAGGCTCAGCATCCTCCCAGCCCACGGAAGTGTGTGATGCCTGGGAAATGCACATTCTTTACACCTCCTAAGGCTTGCCAAGACTTTCTGGTGCCCTGGCAGAATTCCCTGTGCTCACACATGTGGTGGGGGTTGCTCACCAGGTCCTGCAGAAGGTCGCTGCCCTGTATGGCAACAACGTGGATGGGCTGGAGCTGCTCCCTGGAGGCATGCTGGAGGCTAATGGCTCCCTCTTCTCTACCATCATCCTGGACCAGTTTGTGCGCCTGCGTGATAGCGACAGGTTTTGGTTCGAAAACACCAAGAATGGGTAATGGCCTTGTCCCTATCTGGCAGCTGCTCTGCAAGCCCCAGTAACACATGGAAACTGGGGCTGGAGGAAAAAGCATCCTCCAGCTTCCTCAGTTCCCTCCTGTTGCTGGTCAGTGACACCTGGGGCCACCACTTGTCTCCATGTCCTTTTCCTCAGGCTGTTCACAGAGGAGGAAATCAGGGAGATCCGCAACGCCACCTTTCACAGTGTCCTGACTGCTGTCACCTATGCCAGATCCACAGACCTCCAGCCCCACGTGTTCATCTGGACAGAGGGTGAGTGCACCGTGCCGTGGGAGGGCACAGGGAGGGAATGGCTCCAGCAAGGCAGCAAGAACAGCAGAGTCATCCCAGTGACACAGCCAGTGACTCAGTGACACAGGGAACGCATCAGGTTTGGAGTTTCTCAAGCCTCACACCTGCTGTGATCCTAAACCAGCAAAATGGGCGCAAAATGCAAGGGTTGCTCGTGAGCAAGACATTGATGCATGATGCAGATGTTGAAAGAGAGCTGAAGTGCAGGCATGATCCCAAGGGGAAAATGAATATTACTGTGTTTGGCAATATGCCTTTTCCTCTTGGAATCTTGCCACACTCTGCCCATTTACGGTAAGCATTTCATTTGGGTCACATTCCAGCCCTTGCCAAGGTGTTTTTGTTCCCTTGGTGTGCGTTCCCGGTAGTCACACCAGGAAGACTCCCTGGATTTGCAGCATCCAGATGAGCAGAGGCTGTGAGCCCCAGTTTGCTGTGGCCGGGGGTGCCCCTTGGTCAGCCCATCCCATCAGGAAAGGTGATGGTACTGAACCTCCAGAGTACTAGAGTCCAGTTCTGTGCTTGGTTTGCTGTGGCAGGCAAAGGTTGAACCCAAACCCAAAGGCTGTCCCCAAATCTGGAGTTTAACTCAAGCACCCCAATTTTGCAGAGCTCCCTGAGTCACTCAGCCATGAACCCCATCAACATCTTAATGCAGAGGTTCCTAGGGGCGATGCAGGTGAGCTGGGTACAAGGTCAATAACACTCACAGCCTGTTTCCCTCTTGCAGGGGACCCATGCCCCCAGCCCCAGCAGCTGACAGCTCAGCACCTGGCCAACTGCACACCCATGATGGTGCTGGACTACTTTGCAGGCAGTGGCGCAGGCTTCGGGATCATCATTGTCGTCCTCTGCTGTCTGCCCCTGGGTTTGTCACTCTGTTTCTTAACCCTTCTCCTCCTTCACCTCTCCACCAGAGAAAGGGGCAGAGTGCCCTCGGACAAAGCACCTCCCAGCAGGAGCTGCTGAGTCCCTGTCACTCCTGAGGTGCTTGAGAGGGCAGGGTCCTTGGGCAGCAGGAGGGAGCCCAAGGTGGGAAGGAGCTCTGTGATCTCTCATGCCTCCCTCTCCCACGTGTCCCCAGTGACTCTGTTCGTTGCCTGGGTTGTTGCCGCTTTCCGCAAGAGAGATTTCGAGAAGCTGCAGAGGAAGCAGGGCACCAGCGTGCGCAGGGAGGTGTGCAGCGAGGCCACGCACGGTGAGCTGGCACTATCGGCCCTGCGATGGCATCTGGTGGTGCTGCGGCAGTCAGGGCACGCACTGAGGCAGGGCTGGGCCTGGGGCTTATAGCCAGCTGGGATGTAAGGAGGAACTGTTTCCCCAGGAGCATAGCCAAGCAGTGGAACAGGGAGCCCAGAGGGTTTTGGTAGCCCATCCTATCCAAGACCTGACCAGATAAAGCACTGAGCAGACTGACCTGTGGCAGGTCCTACTTTGGGCAGGAGGTTGGGCAAGATACCCTTCCAACCCGAGTCATCCTATGCCCCTCCAATTCCAGTCTTCCCCAGATCACTCCCTGCCTGAAGGAAACCTGTGTAGAGCAATTTCACCAGTAACTCCAGGACTGGGACTGTATCTCCTTGCTCTGCACACTGAAAAAATCCTGCCTCCCTGCTCCATAGTCTGTAGTCCTCCTGTGTCCATGTGCTTGAGCTCTGCTGTTAGGAGATCATCATTATTCCTTTAAGATGTGCCTGGTTATGAAATCACTCCCAAATTACCTCTCAGTGAAGGAGGTTCTGGGATTAGTAGGAGCCTTTCCAGCTGAGTCCTGTGCTCTCTCCCACCAGCCATGGAGTGGCATGGGCCCAAGACAGACAACTCTCCCGTCTACATTCAGCTCCAAGCTGACAAAGTGCTCAAAGTGCTGGACAGCAGAGGGTCTGTGCTCCGGAGCATCAACCTGAAAGCCCAACAAAGAGTGGAGGTGATCCTCTCCAACAACAAAGGGAACAAAGCTCTGCTCCTGAAGAGCCCCAAGGAGTACGACCTGGTAAGTACTATGGTGCCTGGGGTATGACCCCTTCTCCTGGACCCTCCACAGTCCTCTGCACCACTCAGCTGGGGGCACTGGGAGCAGTTAAGTCCTTGAAGGGAGGTTGTGGCCTCTTGAGAACCACCAGGTCCAGCAAATACCATGGAGCTGAGCCTCTGATGATCACAGCCAGTCGGTGGGTCCTTTGCAGGTGCTGCTCTTCAGTGAGGAGGCTGAGAGGAACATCTTTGTCAGAAAGCTAGGAGACTACTTGAAGGAGAGCAGATGCGACCTGCATCTGTCTGAGATGAAGGAGCAGAACCTGATGAAACGGGCGGTTACCCAGGAGCAGAGAAAAAAAGTTCTGGAGACTTTCTTCAGGCACCTGTTTGCTCAGGTTTGTAGAGATGTAGCAATCCCTGATGTGTGGGGGAAGGTATTTCTGTATTGATTAAGCAATGAATGCTGGGGCTGGTGCTCTCTCTAAGAGCTGGTAGAGCCACACACAAGGAAGCTGGCAATACTTCCAGGACCGAGGGACATTTTCCTTTGCAGAAGACAAAGGGAGATCTGCTGCAGTGATACAAGTGTCTAAAGTGGCAAAGAGATTTTTGGGTGATGTAAAAGGTCTCCAGAGTGGTCGGTCAGGCGGTGTGTGAAAAGTCACATTGTGTGGGAGAGATGCGGGGCTTTCCCCATGGTATCTGCCATGAGTTTTGTGCCAGGGACCCACCAGTCTATGTGCAATAGGTCAGAAAGGAAACACCAGCCTTCTGGTCTGCCATCACTCACAGGATTTCTTTTGTGGGACACAACCTGCAGGTGCTGGAAATCAACAGATCTGATGCCGGGGAGCTCAACTTTGAATCTTCACAGAAAGCAAGGGAGTCTCTAATGTGTGAGCTGAGCAGGGCTGAGTTTGCTGAAGCCCTGGGGCTCAAAGACCACTCCATGTTTGTGGACTCCATGTTCTCCCTGGCTGACAAAGATGGCAATGGCTACATCTCCTTCCGGGAATTCCTGGACATCTTGGTGGTCTTCATGAAAGGTGGGAGCTGGAGCTGGTTAATGCCTCCATCTGCTGCCCTTGGCCTAGAGGCTCTGTCAGAGTGGAGGTCAAGATTCAACCAGCAGGTCAACCTGTAGACACTGCCACTGATTAAAACTCCCTTCACTCAGCTTCAGCTTGGGTTATGGGGCATGAAAATGTAATTGTGTTTTCTGGAAGATGGTTCGCGAGGGGAGCTGTCTTCCACCACCACAGACATGTCTGCCCTGTCTCCTGAAGGGGCTGTGCATCCTGTACCTGAGAGATTGTAGCAACTGTGTCAGATCTCTGATTCTTCCTAAATGACCACTGGAAAGGTGGATTCATAGGTGGAGGTGTTGGATGTCAGATTCAATCAAAACAACTCCCAGAAAAATCATTGCTGTGCAAAAGCACACTTTGAATTTGAAAAATAATGCACAAGAAAGAATGTGTGCCTACCCAATATTTCACCTTGACAAAGCCAAGTGGAAGGGTGAGGCTTCACTGCTGCAGGTCCAGACACTCAAAAACAACATATGAAAGCATCTTTGTTGATGAAAATAGGATCTTGTTCTTACTTTGCCTCTCTCCCTCCCCACCAGGGTCCCCAGAGGAGAAGTCCAAGGTGATGTTCAGGATGTATGACATTGATGAGAATGGGTTCCTCTCCAAGGAGGAGTTTCTGAGGATGCTCAGGTACTCTTCCTCCTCTCTGCTAATGTCTTCACAATATTTATAGACATGTCTTCAGAAGCAGTTCCCAGTTTTCTGCTTCAGGCCCCGTGAAGACCATGGGCTCAACACTTGCAACCAAGAGCCCATTTCTCCCATGAAAGGGGCCTGGGACTCTGCCCTGTGTTATTTGAGGGACTCAGCTGGTGTTCCAATCTCGCCTCCTTGCTCCAGGTCCTTCATCGAGATCTCCAACAACTGCCTGTCAAGAGAACAGGCAGAGCAGGTGACCGAGTCCATGTTCCGGGCCTCGGGGTTTCAGGATAGGGATGAGCTGACATGGGAGAATTTCCATTACATGCTGCGGGACCACGACAGTGAGCTTCGGCTCACCCAGCTCTGCGTCAAAGGTCAGTGGGCATGAGCGCTGGGATCCCCCAGGTCCTGCAAGGCTGGAGGCAATGGGCAGCACCCAGTATGGAACTCTCGAACCCTGGCTCATCCATCTCCCCCAACCCCACCGCAGTAATGGGGCATCAGCTGTTGCTTCATGTGTGACACGTTTGGGACAGTTCAGAGCTTTTCCCTGCCCACGGCAGATTCCTAAACTTTGTCTTGCACCCTCTGCATGGCTGTTTGTCCTTTTGTCTCCACAAAGGTGTCCCTGAGGTGTTCAAGCAAAATCTGCAAAACTGTGTCTCCTTCATAAAAAAGAAAGAGCCGAAAGGGTAAGCTCCCTTCCTTAGTGTCACTGTTGCTATTCCTTCTCTTTCTGCCCTGGCTCACATCTATCCTTCACCCCAAGCTTTCCAACAAGTGCTGCCACCAGATCTTGGAACTCCCAGCGCTGGGGAAGGGGTGGGAGGTGCGTGCTGGGCGCTGCAGTGGGGCTGCCATCCTCCTCCCCAGGCACAGCCGGAGGGGAGGAATTGCTTCCTGCACAGCCCTGTTGCATCCTCTGTGTGAGGATGGGAGTCCTGCCTTGCTTTTCAGGGGGAGGGGTTATCCTGGAGTGAATCCAGACCATGTGCAATTAAAGTTAATGCAAGCAGGCTTGTGGGAAAAGCCTAGACACATTCCCAGCTGAGCCTGAGACGGGAAGTGGAGAAAAGGGGAGAATTTCGGCAAGCACTTCTGGGAAATAGAGCTTTGGGCTAGGCGTAGCTCTATTTCCACAGAACCATCTCAGAGGAGAACAAAGACCCAAATCTGGACACCGTGAGTCGCTACATGGAGCGAAAAGGCCAAGAACTGAGGAAGAGACCAGGAAGAAAGTGAGTCCCTCGGGCTCAGCCTGTTTGCTGTTTCTCACATCTCCATGTCAGACTGGGTAGCCCTCCAGCCAAATGACACTGCTCCAAGGAGGCACTCATTGGCCGAGGAACCACAGAAAAGTCCCATCGTGGCAGGACAGTGCCATAGCTGGGTTTGGGTGATGTACCTCTACAAACAAAACCCGAAAAAACAAATGAAGTGGCAAACTCCAGAGGTTGGGATAGTGGTTTATAGAGAGGGGTCTTGTCTGAAAGTTCCTGGGCTGCCTACAAGAGCTGCAGGAGGAAATTTGGTCCTCCCGGTGGTGGCAGTTGCAAAAATTTCTTCAAGGAAGCAGTTTAGCTGTTGTTACTGATGGCCAGATTATCTTGATTTGCCTTAATTGCACCAGTTAAGGAAATTCCCCTTTTGTGGGATAATTTTTGGCAGGTGAATATTACTATGAAATTTTCTTTTACAGTTCTTATCTACCGTTCCATTTGTGAGTCACTGTCTCTACATTTGTTATCAGCTTTTGAAGGCATTGTAGAGCAGGCTGACTTGAGATCACCCTCTGATGTTGTGCTCTGCAGGTCACCCCTGTCACTGATGTGCAGGGGTGACCACAGTGCTTTGGGAGGAAACCCAAGCCTGGGCTCTGAGCCATTCCTTGTCGGGAAAACTTTGTGGTGACAACAGCACTCCCGTATTTGCCAGGGCAAACCAGTACCAGCTGCATCTGTACACGGAAGCACAACGGAAGAAGTACGAGAGGAACAGAGTTCAGCAGAAGATCCAGGAGTTCAAGCGCTTCGTTGAGAATTACCGGCGCCACATTGTCTGTGTTGTCCTCGTCTCCGCCATCACCGCCGGCGTCTTCGCAGAGAGAGCCTACTGTGAGTGCCCACCCAGCCCCTCTCGGGGGGGCGTGGGCTTGGTGCCTCAAAGCTGGTGGTTGCCTGGGGCATGATGGGGAGCTGTCCGGCACAGCTTTGGCCCTGTCAGTCTTCCCCTGGAATGACCAAAGGACCACTGAGGTTGGAATGGGTCTCTGGAAGGGTCTGGTCTAGTGCCCTGCTCAGAGCAAGCCCTTTTCCAAAGCTGAATGAGACTGCTGAAGACCTTGTCTAGAGAAAGTGTGAAGAGTTCCAAGGCTGGTGATTTCACCACCTTGCTGGGCCTGTGCTAGTTTTTGACCATGGTCCCTGGGAAGAGTTTTTATTTTACATCAAACCTGAATTTTCTACAGTGAGGCTCATGCTCTTGCCTCACATCCTTCCGCTGTGCATCCCTGAGAAAGACTTGCTCTGTGTGCCCATGAAATGGCTGCAGACAGCCAACTTCCCTGACCCATCTCCTCCAGCCTCAACAAGCCCATTTCCCTCAGCCTTTCCCTTACATGATGTCCTCCAGCTCCTACCCATCCTGGTGGTCTCCACTGGACTTGTTCCAGTTTATGGACACCTCTTATATTGGATTCCCCAACTGACGCCACAGTCCCAAGGTGCAGATTCCCAGGTGGACATTCTTCTCCCTGGATCTCCGAGGACACCCTGTCATCCAGCAGTTCTGGGTCGTTATGCCCCTTTCCCCACACAAACCCACCCCTGGTGTCCTCTTTTTGGTGGAGCCACAGAGTGGCTGTCCCCTTGTTGCAGGAAGGGTCATGGCCCTCAGCGCCAGGCACATGACACCCCCTCCACTCTCTCTCCCCAGACTACGCCTTTGCATCCTCCAGCACTGGAATTGCACAGACCACCTTCGTGGGGATCATCATCTCCCGGGGAGCAGCTGCCTCAATCTCCTTCCTGTACTCCTACATCCTGCTTACCATGTGCCGCAACCTCATCACCGTCCTGCGGGAGACCTTCCTCAATCACTACATCCCCTTCGATGCCGCTGTCGACTTCCACCGCTGGATTGCCATGGCAGCCCTGATTTTCTCAGGTAGGTGTGCTGCTTGGGGGATGTGCCACCCACAAGCAGATGACCAGCCCATCACACCACAGCAGGACCAGGCAGAAGCTTAAAGACCTTGCAGAGACATAGATGCCTTGCACTACAGAAGAGGAGGAATCTCTGGGTCCCTGGGGACATCAGCAGAGTCTGACACGTCTCCATCCACATCAAGTGACACTTCTTTCTCCGTGTTTTTGTCTCTTACAGTGCTTCACTCTGCAGGTCATGTAGTGAATGTCTACATCTTCTCAGTCACGCCTCTCAGTGTGCTGTCCTGCCTCTTCTCCAGTGTCTTTACAAATGATGGGTAGGTGGAATTTAAAGCACAGTCCAGACAGAGTGTCCTGGGCATGGACAGAAATGAAAATGGAAATCATTAGTTCATTCTGGTCACTCCATGGTGCAATCTCTTGTCTTTCTCTAGGTCACAGCTCCCACAGAAGTATTACTGGTGGTTCTTCCAGACTATTCCAGGTGAGAACACCTAGCACACCTGTGCTTGGGGTGGGCAGCCCTCTGCCCAGCCCAGGCAGAGCCCCTGTGGGGCTGCCCTGTTCCTGCCCACAGGGCCTCCCCACTCTTCCTCTCACAGGCATGACAGGAGTGCTGCTGCTCGTGGTCCTTGCTGTGATGTACGTGTTTGCCACCCACCACTTTCGACACGTCAGCTTTCAGGGCTTTTGGATCACTCACCACCTCTACGTGCTGCTCTACATCCTGGTAAAGGATTTGGGCTGGAAGGGAGGGATGGTGCCAATGCACTGCAGGCCTGTAGGTCAAGTCAGTGCAGCTGATGAGAGGGAATAGCTGGGGTGGTCCCAAGGGAGATGGTGGCCCCTGTCCTGGCTCCCCATTGCTGTTGAGCTGACACCAAATCATCCCCGGGGTGACGACTCGCCTTGCTAAAGGGTTCTGCTCCCTGCCCAGGTCATCATCCACGGCAGCTATGCACTGATCCAGGAGCCCCGTTTCTATATCCATTTCATCATCCCAGCTCTTATCTACAGTGCAGACAAGCTGCACAGCCTGAGCAGGAAGAAGGTGGAGATCAGTGTGGTGAAAGCTGAGCTCCTGCCCTCAGGTACCACAACATCCCTGGCCACACAGCACCAGCCCAGCCCAGGCTCCCTGCAAGAGCATCAGGGGCTGCAGGAACATCAACTCCTCAACGTCTCCACCCTAACGGAGCCCCCTTCCCCACCTCCCCACAGGTGTCACCCACCTGCAGTTCCAGCGGCCACAGGACTTTGACTACAAGTCCGGGCAATGGGTGCGCATTGCGTGCGTGGCCCTGGGCACCACCGAGTACCACCCCTTCACGCTGACCTCGGCGCCGCACGACGACACGCTGAGCCTGCACATCCGTGCCGTGGGGCCCTGGACCACCCGTCTGCGGGCCCTCTACTCTCCTGAGAGCCTGGCCCTTCTGGGCACACTGCCCAAGGTGAGCCCTGAACAGGATGTCACCCATGGGGATATCTGAGCCCAAGAGCATCTTGGCAATGGGTTGTGGCAAGCGTGAGGCTCTTCTCCAGCCCTGAGGGCAGCCAAGACCTGGGCAAGCAGAGACTTCTGCTAATGGCTGACTCCCTTCCAGCTCTACCTGGACGGGCCCTTCGGGGAGGGCCACCAGGAGTGGAACAAGTTTGACGTGTCGGTGTTGGTGGGAGGAGGCATCGGGGTGACACCCTTTGCATCAATTCTCAAGGACCTGGTCTTCAAGTCATCCATAAACTCCAAGCTGTTGTGTAAGAAGGTAAGAGAACGTATCTGAAAGATGAGCCCCCATGAGAGGTTGGACTTGATGATCTCAGAGATCTTTTCCAACCTAATTGATTCCGTGATTCCGTGATACCTCCTGCTGCTGCTGACCTCTTTGGGGGTAAAATCCTCTGTGGAGTCCATGGACATTCATAAGGATGCTGGCCCCACTCTGAGTCTCATCCCAATGTGCCACAGATCTACTTCATCTGGGTAACACGCACGCAGCGGCAGTTTGAGTGGCTGACAGACATCATCCGGGAGGTGGAGGAGTCAGACAAGAACAACTTGGTCTCGGTGCACATCTACATCACACAGCTGGCCGAGAAGTTCGATCTGCGCACCACCATGCTGGTGAGCCCGGACACCCACAGGGAAGGATACCAGGCCATGCCACGCCATGCCAGGCTGTGCAGGGCCATGTTGGGCTGCGCTGGGCCGTCTGACATGCACCGATCTCTCTTTCAGTACATCTGCGAGCGGCACTTCCAGAAGGTGCTGAACAAGAGCCTGTTCACAGGGCTGCGCTCCATCACCCACTTTGGGCGCCCTCCCTTTGTACCCTTTTTCAACTCGCTGCAGGAGGTGCACCCTGAGGTCAGTGTCTGGCTGGGGACAGGAGGAGGTGCACCCACTGGCCACTGTGGAGGACTGGTCCCAGGCTGTCCCCAAGGTCCTGGAGACCTCAGTGGCATCTGCACCAAGAACAGGGCAGAAGGGGAATGAATCCTGCTTTCCCTCTGGAGCCAGGCTGAGCTGCAAGTGTCAGCAATGTCCCATACCAGCCAAACACCCCCTGCTTTGGCAGGACCCCAGCTGCAACCACTGACCAGAGCTGAGGGGCTCCCATCCTTCCTCCATGGCCCTGGCAGATCCATGGGGAGGTGACAACCCCGCTGAAAGCTTCTGGAGGCTGAGACAGAGTGTTCAGTCAGCATCCATGCCCAAAGCTGTCAGAGAGCAAGGGATCAAGGGGGGTTGGACTGTGGGGAGAACTGGTGCTGCAGTCTGACCCCTTTGGCTCCCTCCTTCCCCAGGTGCAGAAGATCGGGGTGTTCAGCTGTGGCCCGCCCGGGATGACAAAGAGTGTGGAACAGGCTTGCCGGCAGATGAACAAGAAGGACCAGACCTACTTTGCACATCACTACGAGAATTTCTGACCCTGCCCCACACTGTTTCACCCTCTGGCTGCACTCTGCATTGTCACACCCCGGCACCTAGCAGCAATGCATCAGGTGGCCATGGTCCCAGGCTCCCACCCACCACCGTCCCCAGGGGAAAGCCATCCACAGCCCTGAGCAGGGATGCTGAGACCTGCAGAGCTGAGACCAGTGTGCCAGTAAAGGCTTGCCATCCCAGCATTGCCCCACACGGCCCCAGTGTGAACCCCTGAGCCCAGGGCATCCTGCTACCATCTGCACATCCCTGCAGCCCCACACCCAGGGTCAGGCTGGTGTGCCCCAATCCAGAAAATCCACTTTTTGAGTTAAGCCCAGCTCTGCCACCTTAATCCTACAAGACAGAGCTTGTGCTCTGCTGGGGGCCTCAGGGAATGTCTCTGACCAGCTTTGGGGAACAGCCTGCTTGCCCCCACAACCTGACTTCACAGCACTTTGTTCCAAGACCCGTGTGGTGAACAGAGGGAGTGAGGAGCCAGAGAGCCCCTCACTATCCCTCTTCTTGAAACAGCTTTCCTCACACACTCTTCAGTGCCTGCTTGTTAACACTCCAAGCCTTCCCTGGGTTTACATAGGGCTTTAGTTTTGTCTGCATTGGCTTCTTCCAGCAGTGTCACCATCCTTCAATTAGGGATCAGTTGTGCTTGTTGAAGTAATGCCTGGCTTAGCATCACTGCTGCTTTTGCAGGCTGTGGTTGAGCTTAAATAAAGCTGATTGAAGTTTTAAAACACTTTCTTGCCTCCTGTAGTTGGGTCTCAGTCACCTGGAGACTTCTAATACTTGTGGCATAGTGCTGGCCTTGCTCCTGGCACAGAGCATTAACTCCAGCCCACTGAGTGAGTTTCCCCTGCGCTGGTGATGTATGTGGGGTTGGGGATTGCAGGCACAGCCCCACTGACTGTGCCCACCACACCTATCGCCCCCAGCAATGCCCCTGCAGTGTCAGTGCCCCCAGCAAGACCCGACGAGGGAGCAGATCAGACAAGGAGCCCAACCAGGCTGAGCTGTGGGAATAACTCCAGCCCTCAGGATGCTAAACAGCCCCCTAAGACTACAGGGAGTAAGTTTCCATTTCCCAGTAAGAACAGTCTTGCAATGGCCACTGGTACCCCAGCCATGCCAGCGGGGAT
>VZRQ01003552.1:650938-669561 GCA_013397975.1 Machaerirhynchus nigripectus | reverse complement strand
GCACAGGACATGGCCAGGATGGCCAGTGAATCCCCAGCCATGCCAGCGGGGATCTGCACAGGACATGGCCAGGATGGCCAGTGAATCCCCAGCCAGGCCAGCGGGGATCCGCACAGGACATGGCCAGGATGGCCAGTGAATCCCCAGCCAGGCCAGTGGGGATCCACACAGGACAGGGGTCGGGATGGCCAGCGAATCCCCAGCCATGCCAGTGGGGTCCCTCCCAGCATGGGAATGTGCTGAGCACATATTTTGATCACTTCTTCTGGCTACAGAAAGTTCCCCTGGGTTATGTCACGTCCCTGTAAAATTCAGCATGGACTTGGGGCCTTCCACCTCTGCCAGAATTAACTTGGCCACATCTGCAATAAACACGACATTTGATTTCCAAGCAGTTGGGTTGTTTGAGGTTTCACAGTCCTGCCAACACTGAGCTCAACCTCCACGCTGGCAAGGTCTAGGTCTGTACAGTCCTCTGCAAACCCCTCCAACTCACCACCCCACACTTTAAGGGACACATCTGGAAGGTCTCAGGTAGCCAGAATTTATTGAGGAAAGTGCAGCACCAGCCCAATGAAGGAACTGATCTCTCAATACTGAAATTAACATGACTGTAATCAGAGATTAAGTTTTTTCTACCTTGTTAGTACCTTGTTTGTGGCTCACAAACTCAGCAGGAAGGCTTGATATTCCCAAATAATCATGATTTGTTCACAGTGGTAAAACCTTTGAGTGATGCTGTCCCCTCAGGGCTCACCTGTGCTCCCCTCCACACCAAAAGCAGCTGTGCCCCCCAACAGCCCCTTCATGGGAGCCACATAAGGACAGTGCTCTCAGCAGTCCCAGTTTCCCTCCCTGCAGTGGTCCCACAACAAGCTGCTGAGGGGGTGACACAGCAAATGTGGTCCCAGCTGGCATCCAAGTTCCACAAAAACCCCAGGTTCTGAGCTTTGAAAAGAGCCTGGAGAGAATGACCTGAATGTGCCAGTACTTCTCGTAGAGTGGGGATGGCCAGGCTTTGTTCCACAGGCTGTACAGCCCCCGAGCACGCTCGAGGGAAGGTGCCACAGGAAGGGGGGATATGCACACAGGGCTATCTTGCACCCAGGGGTTGCCATGCAGGAAAGGCTGCAGCCGGGGCAGCACGGGGCAGGAAGGGGGAGTGCCAGCACCTCCACCCTTGCTGTGCCACACGCCGGTGACACCCTCCCTGGCACAGAGGAACCTGGCCAGGCTCTCCTGCATGTGCGGTCTGCGGAGAAGAGCCACCAGCTGTGCAAACCATCATCTCTAATTCAGCATTTTGATTCAAACTATTGGCTGTCCATTTGTAGTTACCTGTTAATGCTCTAATGGTGTGTCCCAGTGCCATTCACCCTCATTACATGTGATTTCCTAGTTACAAGCAGCGGGATGAGGGTCGGGCACTGGGACAGCTCAGGGGCTCTGATCAGTGGGGTCACACTTCAGCATGACTTTGACCCCCTCTCCCCTCTTGGTGGTCTCGAAGGCCTCTAGAGCCTTCTCCAGGGGAAAACGGTGTGTAACCAAGGGCTTGACGTTGATCCGCTTGGATGCGAGCAGAGCGATGGCCACAGGCCACCTGCAAGGGAAGCAGAGAGAAGGGGATGAGAGCAGCCACCAGTCTGGAGTCCAGGGAGAGAGCACAGAGCAGCCTGGATCATCACAGTTATTTCCTTTGCCCAGGGAAGTTTTGCCTGCAAGGAATCTTCTGGGGAGGGAACCTCGAGTGTCAGGTATGGGAGATGGGACAAGCCAACTGCTCTGGGCTGTTGAGCTCTGACAAGACAGGCATTGCTACATAGACAGTTAGGGCAGTAAGGGACATCACAGGAAGCAAGTGAAAATCACAGGGAACTACTAGTTTGGGAGCCCTGAATGAGAACCAAAACTGTCGTGCTCTGCTCTCCTCTTGCCCGGCCTCCTTGTCTGCACACTGACCATGGTGGAGCTCAAACTCATGGACTCAGTGCAGGCAGAAAAAAGGAAAAGCCTCAGTCAGCCCCCAGCCTCTTCTCTGGCACAGAGTCTCTCAGATGGATTGCACTGCCACTACGTTTAGAATCATAGAAACCCTGAGGCTGGAAAAGGCCTCCGAGATCATCAAGTCTAACCCTGAATGGGCCAAGCTGCAGCAACAGGGATACAAAGGTATGCAGCAGCTAATCTAATTCTCAAACTGCCTCCTTAATAACACTTCTCATTTTAAGAAGGAGCTTGACAACACCCCATAAATCCTTCCTGGAGAGCTACAGACTAAGCAAAGATACTTGCTGCATTAGCAAGGAAGTACAACTCTGAAGAATTTTAACTTGGAGACACGTCAGCCCCCCAGCTCGAGACTTACGTGTTGCAGTAGCGGAATATCCCGCGGATATCCACTTCCCTCACAGCAGCATTCACAATGGGCACCGTCACCATCTCAGGCCCCAGCCCCACCAGCACCAAGGTCCCACCAGAACGAGTGGCCTGGAGAGCAAACACACTAACAGGTTACATATTGCAAAATACAGTTGCAGGAGCCTGGCAGGGTCTGTCAAAAACAAAGCCCCCCTTTGTGGCTGCAAGGGACTGTCTGGGGCACAGCAGAGAAGCCAGGGAGAGGCAGGATGCTGTCAGGTGTCTGTAAGAGTGAAACACATGGTAATCAAAGCTAAAAATGCAATCTTTTAAAAATCTCTGAAGGATTTTGGTATTCAAACCCCATTCTGAAAAATGGCTGGCATTTAGGACTACAAAAAGTACTTTGGGATTTCAGTGGGAGAGATGTAAAACTGGAATTTCTCTTTTTGCAGTTTGTCCCGTTCCCCTCCTGTCCTTCCACTGTGAAACTCCACAGTACCCTTCCCCCCATCCCCCTGTTAGGATGTTCATGGCAACAACACGGCTCTTTCTTAATTGCTTCTTACATTGCTTCTGGAATTAATTTTCTTGATTATTCTTCTTATTTGGACATAACTTCAGTGGAAGGTGCTGTCCTACTTCCCTGGGTTTCCGGGTCTTACTGGGGTCTCCTTGGTAAGTGGTTAAGCACCCAAGCATCCAATCAGTTATCAATTATCCTCATGCTGATGGTAACACTTTGTCTCTCTTCATTTACTGTCTAATGAGCACCTTCTCTCCCCACACCAAGTCCACTTAAATTAAGCACTGTGGGAGTGAAATAGCTCATTCACTGCACCATTCCAGATAAAAACACACCAACAGCATCACTGGTCTGCCTTGGGAACAAGTGGTACTCACATAAATTCCAGTCTGGATACAGTCTTGCACTCCTGTGCACTCCACAGTTATCTCAGGCATGCAGCCAAGCACACTTTCCACTTTGGAGGCCACCTCCTTCGGGGTCTCGTTCTTCACCTGAATGGTGAAATCTGCCCCCACCTCCTTGGCTTTTTGCAGGCGAGAGGCAGATAAGTCTGTGGAAAGAAAATTAAGTCAACTGGAGCGTTATGTGAAAGAGGAGGAAGAACCTGAAGCTGGCATCTGCTCACTACCTGTGTGTACAGGGAAGTGCACAACCGGAGGTGAGGGTTCGCTCCTTGGCAGGCAGAGAATGATCATAAACCTTTGGAATAGTTTGGGTTGGAAGGGACTTCAAGGCTCCACTCCACTTTGAAGTTCCACTCCCTGCCATGGGCAGGGACACCTTCCACTGTCTCAGGTTGCTCCAAGCCCCATCCAGCCTTGAACACTTTCAGGGATGGGGCAGCCATAGCTGCTCTGGGCAATCTGCCAGGGCCTCACCACCCTCCCAGGGAAGAATTCCTTCCCAATATCCCATCTGTCCCTGACCTCTGGCACTGGGAATCCATTCCCTGTGTCCTGTCCCTCCAGGCCCTTGACCCAAGTCCCTCTCCAGCTCTCTTGGAGCCCCTTTAGGCACTGGAAGGGGCTCTGAGGTCTTCCTGGAGCCTTCTCTTCTCCATGCTGGACACCACCAGCTCTCCCACACAGGCTCCAGAGGAGAGCAATTCCAGTCCTCCCCCTTTATTATCTTCATGCCCCTCCTTTGGACCTGCTCTAACAGATCCACTTCTTTCTTGTGCTGGGGGCTCCAGATGATGAGGATGATGAAGGGTGAGCGATGAGGAAAACTTAATGACACAGGAGATGCCAAAGGCTCCCCAGCTGCAGAAGAGGGTGTGCTTCAAAGAGACTGAAGCACAAACTCACAGGTGAAACCCACACCATGCAGAGCAGTGTCTGAGTGAAGGAACAGCCACCACTACTACCCTGGAGAAGTGTCTTCTAAGACCATCAGTTTGTAGATGGCCCAGTTTCTCTTTGGTACTGCCGGAACACTGAGAGTGCATCAAGACAAACCAGAAGGCCAAGCTTAATTCCAAAGGGCATTGCAGGGACACCACAAGAAGGAACCAGATCAGGAACAGCTGTGGCCAAGCTGTTGTGGTTGTCCTGGTCGCTGTCCTGGCACAGCAGAGCAGAGGAACTTCAGTGCAGGCAAAGGCAAAAGGCAGCAGGAGGCCAGGGCTGACAGGGCACCCACTCCAGAGTTAGCTGTGTCCTACCTAAAGCTGCCTCTGGCTGTGGCTGCACTGCCCCATGTCTCTCTGGCACTGACTCTGATGAGGCAGCTTCACTACTTCCCATGGGACCTTCATCCTCTAGTGAGAATGGACTGTGAGAAACCCCATGGCACACACCCAGCAAGTTAGCCTAGGGAAGAGCCTACAACAAGGCAAAACCCCACCGCTCTTGTATTTTTCCTTCTTGGCTGTCCACATTATTTACTCCCACCCTCAAGGACACCTCTCAGGAGCACAAGCCAGGGGCAAGGTTGCTCTGACCCTGCTCCTTGGTGGCACAGAAATCACCTGGCTATGGACAGCACCAAGAAATCTTTCCAGCAGGAGACAACAGGCTTGGAGGATCATTAACGTGGCCATTTCACTTCTAACAGTACACGATGAGAACAGACCATGAGCTCCCCAAGGGCTTCCTCAAGGAACCCTCAGCAAGTGCTTTCAGCTGAGCAAACTGCAGAATGCACGTAGTGTGTCCTCACTGTCACAGACCTGTCCTGCTCTTTACCCTTCTTGTAGCAGCTCTGGAGGCTGCTGGGCATCTCTCAGACAGCTTCTGTCACAGATGAATGAGCAGGCAAGCCCATGAAGAAAAAAGGGAGTGGATCTGGTATTAAGGTGGGCCTGAGACACCCCATTTAACACAGAGCAACAAAGCTAGTGATGATAAACATCTGTGAGGGCATGGCTGTACTCCTGTACTCCATCCTGAGGGACCTTGACAGGGCTGTAAATATTGCCTGAAGATCCACAGGGGGTTTGTACCACAGAGCAAGCTGTCCTGCTGGGACATCCCATATCCCTTGGAAGAAAGCCATGTATTCCTCTCCAGACACCACTGGTAACCAGGCCACCTCTAGGGATAAGGACGTGGACAGCTGAGGAGAAGAGTGGCATTTCCCAGGAAGGAATCACCTCTTTTCCCTGCACTAAAGCAGTGGTCTACAGGGGTCTACATGCTGGCACTGGAAAAGATGTAACAGCCAAGATTTCCCAGACCCAAAATTGAGGGGTGGGCTCCTCCCAGAGGTCCTGGGCTTGAAGACTCAGAAAACAATGCCTGTGCTAGGGGCACACAGGGGAAAGAGGCAGGGCACAGTCCTCAGAGAAGTCAGAGATAGGGTGGGGTGAAAATATCAGGGAAAAGAGGAGGAGGATAAGGCCACTTCTCCAACATGAGCTGTTCTGACTCAGCCGCAGTCCTGGGAGTGAGCCAGGCCAGCAGCTCTACCCTGCCCATCCCACAGCGTAAATGATGGCACTCACTGGCAGGGCAAGGGATGGACAAGCCCCCACGGGCAGCTGGAAAGCTCAGGATGCCAACTGTGGGCACACCTAGCAAGCTGAGCACTCAGGAGAGCTGTGGAGGGCGTTTCAAGAAGGGGTAACAAAGGGTAATAAAATGCAGACAAAAGAGGAAAAGCCAAGGCTGAAAAGAAAAGGCAGCATCACCCTGGAAGCCCCACCATGGGCTTGTTCCTGTGGCTGCAGGATCTGTCCCTCCCAGGCTCTGGGCACTGGGCTCCAGGCCATGTGCGGGGTCATGCTTGACCCCAGCTGAGCTGCACCCACAGACCTCCCATGCACCAATTGCACAGCCAGGGGCTTTTTGCAGCACTTCAAGTGCTATGAAACACTTTTGCCCAGCACGGTTGGTGTCTCCCAAATCTCAATGTATGGCAAGGAGACCACAGGGGCTCAACAGTGCTCTCAAGTAATGACTAAACTCCCTGTGAAGTTTGGTCTCACAGCACCAGCTCACAGCAGACACAGCTGGATTCTGCCATTTTTAACATCTGCTCAGTCACTAATATATTTTAAATTATAAATAGATATACTTTATATGTATAATATATAAATATACAAAATATTATAGAAAGTCTATTCTATTCTATATTTTACATATTTTATACAGTCTCTCTGGCAGAAATAATCCTCAGGCAGTGCCCTAGAGTAACAGGGCAGCCAGAGCATTTCAAAGTGGCCACAAAATCATTCTCAGGCAGCAAAAAAACCCCACACCTTTCCTGTAGCTGGCCTCTGGTTTGCTGACCTGCTCGGGAGGGAAGCCCTGGCTCCAAGCAGCACACGGAATGCAGCAGCAACACTGTCAGCCCTGGCCAGGGCTGCAGTAACATCTCAGTACCCCTGAATCACCAGGAAGCACTTACTGGAGCAGACAGATCTGCAAGCCACTGGATTGTTCAGAGGTCCAGACACTTGTGAGCCTTGGGAAGGACCAAGTCATTTGGACATTAAGCCTTACTGTGGCTGAACCCCACACAGCTCTTGGGAAGCTGGTCAGTTATACAATTAAAGGCTTGCATCTTGCCTCTAGTCAGAAATTTGTTTCCACTTCCCGGTCCCTGGAGCTAATTAAAGTTTTGATTTCTTCCAAAGAAGTTATCAAATTACCCTTAAGCTTCCCATGAATGTTTATGAGCCAGCTTAACAGACAAATAAATACTCTTGATTTTTCTCAGAATTTCTGTGTTGATCTTCTTTGTCAAAGGAGTTAAGCTCTGTACAGTAACTCACCTCCCCTGACCTTGAATTCCAGGGTTTCTGGAGGCACCAACACCCAGAACTTCAGATTCAGACAGAACAAGGGGAATAATTTCCTTTAAGTAGGAATTATTAAAGGCACCTTCAGTGACAGACAGAGCAAAGCAAGACAGCCCTAAATACCTAAACTGTCCCTTCACTTACTGGGGAGGAAGGCTGATCTTTTACATGTATCTAAGGAGAAAAGCAGCTTTTTAGAGCAACAGCAAGGCAGAAGAACAGGAGAAGGTCGTCCATAAATATCAATCACACCCACTCAGGAGTGGAGTGGAGAAAGACGCAGTCCTTTGGGAAGAGTAAATGAGGACCCATGAAACAAGTTGAACTTCTCACCCAACTGGAGTCCATTAAATACATCAAACACTCCAGGTGAGCCAAAGACAGAAGCTGTAGGAGGTGAGCTCTCCGGAAAAAGCTTTTCTAAATATTTCTATACCTGCGAGAAGCTTGTCAAAACAAACACAAACATTTAAAACCACAAGTGCTGCACAGACGCAGCTCCTGACAGACAAACACATGATAAAAACTCGGGGCAGTGAATTCAAATAATCTGGTAGCAAAGTACAAGGGGGCCTCTGTGGGCAGCCAGGCACCTCCCATGTTGGCTCCTAAAGTCGAAACAAAAAGCAATTCCTTGAGACAGGCAGCAAAATCTCCAGCGGCAACAAGCCAAACCAAACCCATTCCTCCGCTCATGCCACGCACAAATATTTGAGTTGGGACAGCACCTTCATGGGCGTCTCTGAGCACCTCAGCCAAACCCCTCTCATGAGGAAGAGACATCTGCAAGTGAGAATCAGTATCTAGGCCAGCACATAAAGATAAGAAGGGGGTAATTTCATGTATCCAAGCTTGCTGATCCTACAGACCAAGCACCAGGAACCTCCTGTGGCACATGAGAGCCAGCTCAGCTTGCCCAAGGGCCCCAGCAGCAGCAGCTCCTGGTGCTATGGAGATACACCCAGGCTGGAGCGGGAATGGGGGCAGGCTGAGCCAGCTGCCTCAGCCCCACCAACCCCAGCTCACCAAGCCTTCCCCACAGGGAAGTGGGCCACCCCCAGCCCCTGCACCAGCCCAGCTGGGCACAAGGTTCCTCGTGGGTGATTCAGGAGGCAGAGTTGTTTTTCCTGCTACAGCAAACATCATCCTCAAATGACAACACTTCACAAAATCTGAGGTGTGGACTGATCACGTCCATCAAGCACACACACCTGCAGGGTGAGGCCAGCACAGCTAAAAATGCCCTGGACTTCGCAGCAAAAGGATTAAGGGAGGATTAAGAAGGCAATACATGCCTTGTGTTTTGACCTGAGCTACTACTGAAGGATGTTTCTGTAAAGGCAAGAGGGTGGGACCTGAATTTTATCTCTGGACTCAAAGATGGAAACACTGTAACAGAAAGGTCAAAAATACACCTGGCTCAAAATATATGAGGTGAGTAACAGCCTCCTGAGAGGTCCAGATCCTTTAGGCCTTTGACATTAAAACGGCAGCAATCTGTGCTCAGTGTCCAGTGGCACCTCTAACTGCTCCTCCTGGCCATCTCAGAAAGGTCACAGAGTCATTGTGGGAGCTGGAAGCACCCCTTCCAGACCCTATTCAACCCCCAGGTGGAAATTTCAACCACAGAACATCCTGAGGTTACTCCAGTTCTCCATCCTTCTGGGAAAGCTACAGAGAGAGAGGGCCTGAACCTTAGAGGAGAGCTAGGAGGAGATGGGCTAGGTTAGCATGGAAAAAAAGGGGGGAATGGCTGTGTCAATAACATGAAGGGCAGCTGCAAAGGTGATGAAGACTCATTTCAGTTCTTGCATCACGGGGAAATCTTCATAAACGACAGTTTGTGAGTGGACCCCAGAAAAAGCTTCATCATTAAGAGATGCAAACCTGGAGAAGGTATCTAGAAAAATGGGACCTCCTTCCTCAGAGGTTTTCCAGACACAGCTGGAAAAAGACATTCCTTCAAGCAGCAGCTGGACTAGAAACATCCAGGATACAGTTATGCAAGGAAGGCCCATTTCTGAAATGCAGAGACCCTGGAAAGGCCATTTCAGTCACTGTGGACAACCAGTGGAACATGAAACCCCCAGCAGGAGCAAACAGAAGGGCAGAGAAAGACAAGTGGAGAAGCATGTTGTGGCTGCACACAGAAAACAGCGTCCAAACACTGTCTGGGCCATCACCCAGCACTACCAGAGGAAAAAATAACCTGCTAAGATCAAACCTCCCTGAAAGGGTGGTCAGGTACTGGAACAGGCTGTCCAGCGAAGTGGTGGAATCACCATCCTTGAAACTGTTCAAAAAACATGTGGATGTGGCACTTAGGGACATGGTTAGGCCTGGCAGTGCTGGGTTAATGGTTGGACTTGATGATCTAAGAGGTTTTTCCAGCCTTAATGATGCTATGATTCTGTCTGGTGGGAAACAGGCACACTCTGAAAGGGCTAAAAGGACTTACCTGTAACTACCACAGCTGCTGCACCCATCATCTTAGCAACAATCACATTAACGAGGCCAATTGGTCCTGGGTACAAAGGGGAGAAAGACAACATGTGTCACTGCCAGGCAGCACCAGCCCCACCTCGGAACATGCCCAGAGTTCAGCATATTCCTGGCCAAAGGAGGCTTTGGCAGCCCCAAGGTCCCCCTCATCACACCTGTGGCTCTGCCATGACCCACCCTCACAGCAGAGCCCAGAAGCAGAGCCTGAGGCTGTCCATCCCCTCCCAGCAGGCAGGGAACCCAAGGACTGACTACGATCACTGTACCAGAGCCAGACACGAAGACTTTGCTTCCCAGAGTGACTCCCGCTCTTTTGCAGGCATGGATTCCCACTGAGAGGGGCTCGATAAGGGCTCCTTCCTCAAAGGTGACATTATCTGGAAGCCTGCAAGAGTGAGACATGAGGAACAGTTGCCAGTGTAGTTTATGAGGGTGATGAGGAAAGCCATGACACTCGAAGACCAAACATGGGTGTAAATCACAGTGGCAAAACACACTGCCACCTGTGCTCAGAGAAACACCAGGCTGGAACATTGCTTCTTTCCCTCCTCTGAGCATCAAGTGCACCTGAACCATTTATCAGTGAGGTTTGCCCAAGCACTACACTCAGGGACCCACAAACTTCCCTACATCAACTCTCCAGTACTTGGTGAGTCAACAAGGACTCCTTTGCCACTCATTCCCTTTGGAATAACCCCCCCAGGTGCATACATACCACCCCAAAGCTGCCCTACGGCTCACCCCCCAGTGAGTTCCCAGACCTCTCACCAGGGTTGAATCCGCTTTTAGAAAACATCCTGCTGCCAAAGGTGATGCCACCAGGAAAGGCAGCCAGACCCAGGTCTCCCCATAACACCCAGGATCTCCTCCCCTGAGGCACCAAGTGTTTTAACAAGTGGACTGGTCCCAGCATGCGCCCTCCCAGCAGTCAGGGACAGTGTGTGCAGTGGGTACCAAACACCTTTTGGACAACAACAGCCCTATAACGCAGCCAACACAAGTGATGGAAAAAAGCACAGGACGTGAAACCCTTCTGAACTGCTGGAAGAAATAAATCTCAGCCCCACAACGCTGCCCACCAGCAAGCCACCAGTGTGGGCTCTCACACAGCTCTGGGAGCTGTGCCTGCCAGGAGGGTCCTTGTGACAGCACTGGGAAGCTCGAGCTCACATCTCACCCAGGCCAACATGAAGACAAAGAAATGGAAATGATGGCTGTGGGAAGACAGCTGTAAGATATCTGCATGTCCCTTATTTCCAGGAGGCTTTAAAGGTCTGACTTCAAGAGTTCAGTTGTCACAGAGTTTGGCATCACGTTTGCTACTGCTGGGTTTGGGCACTGCCCTGTCAGTGGGGAGGGCAGCTTCACAGCATGATCCCACCTCCATCAAGTTACTCAGAGCACCCAACACACAGTCTGTCGACCAGCAGGACACACAATAATTGCCCAAATGTGTGAAAGCTCACTGAGCTCAGCCATCATCTGTTCTTAGCAAATCTGTGCTGGCAGAGTGACTGCATGCCAGGGAATCTGCTGTACATGAGCCAGTTGCAGCACTGCTGATCTGAAACTGGGAGCACCCTGTCCAGGCTTTGCATCCCAAGGCTTAAAAATAAAATAAAATAGCCAAAGTAATATTTTCTCAAATGGAGAAAAAAAGCAAAAGCCTGGAAGAAGCCAGCTACAAACCAACCACTTCCTCTCAAGCAAAAACTTGTGATGTCAGAAAATGTTATTTTGATACACAGGAAATTGATGACAGTGGGTCTGGACAGTGAGATGTTAATCCCATTCAGACCAGCACCTCATCCTGCCAGCAGCTGCTTGGTATCTGCTTTGAAAGCTTCCTGCCTGAGGACTCTTAGGAGAAGAGCAGTCAAGTGCCTCCTTCCGACTGACACGATCCTGAATGCTTTCCCTGCAGATGCCAAAGATCAATCCCAAGGACATTCCTGCTCATGGAAGTACCAGCTCCACACACACTGAAAAAGAACAAGCTCCACAGGTAGAGCAGCCTCAGGGGGACACTACTTGGGCTGTTTTTAACTCCTTGTTAAAGGCACTTAAGTGGGTATAACGTTGCACAGGTTTTTTCAGGTCTTGGAGTATTTGAGGCCCTGGTACAGGGTGCCCAGAGAAGCTGTGGCTGCCCCATCCCTGGAAGTGTTCAAGGGCAGGCTGAATGACACTTGGAGCAGCCTGGTTTAGTGGAAGGTGTCCCTGCCCATGGTAGGGGGTAGAATGGGATGATCTTTAAGGTCCCTTCCAAACCAAACCCTTTTGGGATTCTATGATTTGCCAGAGTGTTTAAGCACAGATTTGCTTCTAAGCAAATGTGTCACTGCTGCCACAATTAATAACATACTCAAGTTTGCTGAACTGGACATGAAAACAGATGTGTAATGCTGGTAGCTTAATGGGGACACTCAGAGTCACGTGAAAAAACAGCTCAGCGGGGCCACTGCTTTCTGTTCCTGCTCTGCTCAAAGTGGGATGACTTTGTTTCAAACAGCAGAGTGAGATGTCAGCAGTCACCCTGGTATTTCCTGAAAAGCAGCAACAAAACTCAGCTCAAAGAACCAGACAAAGAGCTTCATGCACTGGCCCAGGAAGGCAAGGATATAAAAAGAGACAGGACAGAAACCAAGAGCAGGAAGCAAATGGGAAAAGGAAAATAATTAAAGGGTAAACCAGTGGTGACATCCCAGGAGACATGCAAGAAATGTTTATGTCTGGCACCGGAGGGGATAAATTACGCCTGCCTGACAAACCCTTTGCAAAGTGGCTGCCTTCCAAGCTTAGGCATGTTATTTATGGATCAGAAAGCAATAAAACCTGTTGGGATCACACGGAGAGTGCTCCAAAGGGCCAAGAGGTGATTGCTGCAGCTAATCTCCCCCCGGGGAGCGTGTATTTCTCTGTGGAGGGAAATGGACTGACTTGTAGCAGTAGCTCGCGCTGTGCTTGTAGTAGCGGCACAGGTTCCCGTCGTCGGGCGGCGTGGCGCAGAAGAAGATGGTCGGAGACAGGTTGTAGCGCCCCGTCTTGCAGAACTCATCCACTTCCCTTGGGACACCCGGCTCGATGGCCACGCGGTCACCTGCCAGGGCGAAAGCAAACGGAGTGGGTCAGGGCCAGGGTGGCACACAGGTAGGAGCAGCACCAAAACCCACAGAAACACTGGCACCATACGGGCGGGAGGGACGTGAGGAAGGTCTTGCTGCACACACCAGGCTGGTTCCCAATGCTCCCTTCACAGCAGCCTCATCACCAGCATCTTCCCAGGTACTTGGAAAGAGATGGTGTTTTGGAGGCACAGGCACAGAGGGAAGCTCAGCCACACACACACCTCCCTCCAGCTGCCTTGAAGCCAGCCTCGGCAGATGAAAGGGCAGCCCCCAGGCAATCATCCTGTGACCAGATATTTTGCTGAATCTGTAGTAATCAGAAGAGGAAATACTAAGGATAGAGCAGGTGAGCTCAGCTAGCCACCACACTGCCAGCTGGAAAGGGCTGTTCCTTGGGAATCATAGAATCATGGAAGTATTTGTGTTGGAAGGGACCTTAAAGCTCAGCTTGTTTCACTCCTTGCCATGGGCAGGGACACCTTCCACTAGACCAGGTTGCTCCAAGTCCAGTCCAGCCTGGCCTTGAACACTTCCAGGGATGGGGCAGCCACAGCTTCTCTGGGCAACCCCTGCCTAGGTCTCACCACCCTCACAAGGAAGGAAGCTTAAGGTGCAAAACACCCAGGAGCCTGGCATGTTATGTGGGAACAGAGACAGCTTGGTGCCACAACAGAGCGGCCCAGGGTGCTGGAAGGACACACGCAGCAGGACAAAGAGCAATTATTTAATCACAGTCACAAAGCAGGATGGACTAGAGAAAACAGTGTGAGCACAGTACAACTTGTAAGTACACGAGGGACACAAAGCCTCATATTTATTTGGCAGAGGAAACCAATCAGAGCCAAACCTCTGAGCGAAGCTCTCCACCAACAGGCTTTCAGGCAGAGGTGGGGATAAGCAGGATGGAAGTAAGGAGCCATCCCCTCTGAGCTGGCCAACAACGTGTGTCTGACAGGACAGAGGCAGGACAAGCACATCCTGAATACTCTCCCAGCCTCACATTACATGCAGCTGTGAGGCCTCCCAAGTTGCAAGTCGTTTGTCTTTAGTAACACTCAGCAACTTCTCCTCCTCCTTCCACCATGTAGTTTACATGCTCTGCTACATCTCAGGTGGATGCTGCACCTCACTGTGCCTTGCTCTGGTGCTGGAGCAGCCAGAGAATGGACAACCTCCATTGTTCTCCCAAACCCTCCATGAGTCCTCTCATCCTTGAGTTTTCTCTCTAGCTCCCACCTGAAGTTCCTGACTTGGACATTCATCAGAGATGCTGCTCCACATCTTGTTATCCCCTTGTCCCCCTCTGAACCTTTCTCACTTGTCTTACATCCTTTTGGAAAGGAGGAGACCAGAACTGCATGCAGAGTTCCGGGTGTGCACTGACATCCGCTGAGTCTCTGTCCCCTTCCCACCAGTGATTTGCATTTTCACCGCTGCTGAGCCAATGCTCCTCTGCACAGTGTCAGAGCCAAAGGCCTCGCCCTTCAGCACTGATGGTCAGCACAACATTTTAGACACAAAGCTGGTTTTGTTTCTTCTGTCATGGACATCACTTTGTGTTTGCCTGCATTGAATCTCACCTGCATCTCACTGGCACCCTTGGGTCTCTCTGTAACTCTTGCTGGCTCTCCCCCACATCCTCTCCACCTTGCCTAAGTTGCTCTCATCAGCAAACTTTGCAAAATTCCCTGCTCAGTCCATTTTCTGCTGTGGAGGTCCCACCACAGGGCCTGGAGCAGTTGCTTCAGTGACCTCTTCACTGCAGGAGGCCATTTGCTCCTTCAAGAACACACACAAGAGAAGAAACACTCACATCAAGTCACTGGCAAGACCTAGAGATGTGGTTTCTGAAGATTTATCAAGCCTCCTTAAAAGGCACCTTGTACCAGTATATACTCTGCTCTGCATTAAAATACAGCCAGAGCAGCTCAAGATATCCCAGGATAAAGCTACCTAAGGAATGTCATATACTAGTGGCCAAGATGGGTGAGTAATAGCAGTGCAGTGACACTTTCTGAAGAAGAAGGTGGCACTCTGAGTTCAGAACCTCAGATAAATTCATGTGACAGAAAAAACCACAGCCTGTTATGTTGGGAACTGATTAGGAGGAAAACAAACAGATGGTTTTGGTTCCAGATACCTGGTTTCAGATGAGTCACCCCTGAGCCCACTTTTACGACAGTCCCGGAAGCTTCATGTCCCAACACCATGGGATCCTTGACAACAAAATCCCCAATCCGACCGTGCTGCCAGTAGTGAACGTCGGAGCCACAGATCCCAACGGAATGCATGCGCAGGAGGACCTCTGCCAGAAAAGGAGGGAATGTTCCTTGTAGAAAAACCAACCTTCTCAGGTGTGGGGAGAGCAGCGTGTGGGCTGTCCCTGGGTCCCAGAGCAAAGGCCAAGCCAGTATCGACACATCCAAATTTACTGGCCTTCAATCAACACACCAGAACTGTGTGTGCACACGTTAGAAGAGTGGCACATGCATGAGCCACCTGCTGAAATACAAAACTATGCAATGATTCACAACGCAAGAAGGCTTAAAACAGGGTAAGACAAAAGCTAATGTCAATAAAAAATATAGTCAACAAAATAATACAATTTAAGAGGGATGTTATTATTGCCGGAGCAGGAACAAAAAAGCAAGTCCATTTAATTTTTCCTTCTCCCTAAGCTGTGATTTCAGCCCTGGAGAGTTAGTTAATCAAATTTCTATCAGCCCATATGCCCATCCTATTAATGTTGAGTCCTGCATAAGACCATCTGACATGTCCCAGGAGCCATTTACTGTGACATACACAAACTGATGGAACAGGAAGCAAAAAAGCTGGATAAAGGGGTTTATCTGTGACTGCTCCAGCTCTTCTTTTCAGCTGGAAAAGCAGCGTTATCTGTTCAGCCATGCAATCTTTTTTTGGCTAATTTTGTACTTCCTCAGAAATATTTTGTATTATCAAGGAGCAACAAAAGAGAATGAGAAAACAAAGAGAGAAGTAGAGAAAGCAGACAGAATCAGTCATCTGTAGACCTACCATTGGGACCTGGTTCTGGGATTGGACGGTTTTCCTACGGACAAAAAGGAAAAAAAGGGATTTAGCTGCTTGTTCATATCCCTGGGAATACCTGTGGAAACTCAGCCCTGGTTAGCTCAGTTAAATCCATCAGCAGACAAGGTTTTTGGTTCTGTCTGCTCCATAAGACACGGCTGTGCCACGCGGAGCCTGCTCCTAAGCTCCCCTCATTTTCCATGCTCAGCGGAGTAACACGGGCAGCTGTAGGAGTAAGCACACTGCCAGCTTGTGAATCCACTCTCCAAATTATTTTACAGTAAATTCCCTTTCCCTGCGCAGACCAGAGACACATACTAAATTTCCCTGCACTGGAGGAGCCCCAAGTTTCAGCTGAATCCTTCATCCACCCCACTGGCTGAAAAAAAAATCACCTTCTGTAACCAGGAAGATTCTGAACCACCTGTTCTACAAAGCCTTAATACTGCAGTGCTTGTATTATTATTTTAAATACTACAAAACTTTTTTACTACATAATCATAGAATAACAGAATCATATAATGATTTGGGTTGGAAAGGACCTTAAAGCTCATCTCATTGTACACCCTGCCACGGGCAGGGATACCTTCCACTAGGCCAGGCTGCTCCAAGCCCCATCCTTGAACACTTCCTGGGATGGGGCAGCCACAGCTTCTCCGGGCAACCTGTGCCAGGGCCTCACCAGCCTGTGCCAGCAATATATAATTGATACATAATATTTATACAGAATGATTTATACATTATATATACATAAAGATTTATACCTAACAAGGTATACATTCACATTCTCTTGCAATTGTCATAGCACCTCTTTATGGGATGAATGAGGAAACCACAGTTAGAAAAGTGGCCCACATTACCCTTCCACCCAAAAGGTCCACAGGGTTTTTGCCTTCACCGAGCTCCCTCAGCTGCCTCAAAACCCAAAGGAATAATATTGTTCAGTTTTACAACATCAGGACAATACAATACCCACCCTCAGGATCACGTCTCTAAGAAAAGCCCCCCAGAGTAGTGCCAACAATAAACCCTTAAAAATTCGTCTGCTGCTCAAACTTCGAGGAGTTCTGTTCTGCATTTTAAGTATTTAAATCCCAGCATATTCCTCAACTTCTATTTTGTACTTCAGCCTTCTAAACATCATGGAAAGACAGACTCTGGAAACATGCTCTCATACAACTCAACCAACTCGAATTTTCCATGTTCAGACCCGTATCTGCAATTTTTCTATGTGGGGGCTTTGTTTTGTTCCACTGACGACACAGCCCAGAGCACCATTTCTAAAAGAGGTCGATCCAGATGTAACATCTTTCACAGAAAATGCAATAAGCACAGGATCTGCTGACACCACCTCAGACTGAACACAAAGTCCACGGTGAGAGACAAAGCCAACTTCTAGCTGAAAAATGTGTGTGTGTGAAAAAAACCAAAACCACTTTTTTTTTTTTTCCTGGCAATAACAACTGTGCCCAAAACCCCAGACATCTTGTTGGGAAGTGAATCCTCCAGCCTGAATTGGAGAAAGCAGGAGGAGTGACCAAAGTGGAGAACACCAAAGACACAAGTTCTGCTTGTTGTCTGTTGTTCACTGAGAAGTTCAGAAATGGTGACTGGTAAGGTAAACACAGCAAATTTTTTCTGTGAAAGGAGACATGGAAAGGGAGGCCATAGTAAAAGTATAAAACAAATAAATCCTCAGTGGGCAGCAAAGAGGAGCCTGTGCAACTACCTAAGGACAAGAGGAGAGTCAACAAAAACAAAGCAAACACATTTTCACATAGAACAGGGATCACAGCAACTCTGCCCATAGGAAAAATGTCCAAGAATCAAGAAAGGTGTGGGAATTATGGGAAGATAGTGTCACGCAATTTTGGGTATCAATAACAGATAACAAGTTCAGAGTTCAGTGCTGAGACTACTCCTGTCAGCAGTGGGTCAACACAGTGAGCACCACCCACGTCGTGGAAAGGAACTTCAGGGAAGCCCAGGAGGATCACACAAGGTGCTGCCAAGTGAGGCAGGAGGGCACAGGTGACCAGCTCAGAGGTCTCCAGCAGTACAAATATCCAAGGAAAACTCACACGCCTGGGTCTAAGCCAGCTTAGAGACCAGCAACACAGATGTGATGGAGCCAGTGTCCACCTTCACAAGTCTCAGACACCTTTCTTAAATCACAGGGGTTTGGAAATGCGTTCTTGAACTCAAGGGACTACCTCAATCCTCAACCCATTTTGACTTCTTTTGGTACTCAGGCCGTATGTGGTTTTAGCAACTGTGATTCACAACTGTGAAAGTGCAGTTGTGTCAAAGGTGCCTGGGAGCCACCGGGAGCCACTCACACTCGGGCTGTGGCATGTGTCGCTTGAGCTGGGTGGGAATGGTAAAAAACCAACCACTTCCCTGGTAATCATCCCCCAAACAAGGCATGTATCCAAAGTCTGTGTGTTCCTGAGAGCCCTCCTGCCAGGACTCTGTGTACAGAAAGCTGCCTGCCAGTGTTTGCCCATGGAAATCTTCCTTCCCCCCTTTGGCACTCTCCAAACTGGAAAACACGGCTCTCCAGCAGAGCCATGGTGATTCAGCATCTAGGAAGACCCGAGCATTACTAGACAGAGAGGCAGAATGAACCTAAAGTACTAAAAAAGTAGAAAATAGAAGCCCCCCTGTCCGGGAGGGTCCCCCGGCACCTGCTCCCCCTAAATCCTCTGTCCTGCTGCTCACCTGGGCCCTGACAGACCAAAGAAGCAACAACCACCCTCCAGCCCTGCTCCCTGGGAGCACCTGTCTCAGCTGTGAGAGTGACTAATTG
>VZRQ01003552.1:611568-649593 GCA_013397975.1 Machaerirhynchus nigripectus | reverse complement strand
AGCTGCAGCTCCAGCCCCTGCTCCAGCCCCTGCTTCAGCTCCAGCCCCTGCTCCAGTTCCAGTCCCACCCCTGCTCCAGGTGCATCTCCAGCCCCAGCCACTGCTTCCAGGCCCAGGCCCAGTCCCAGCCCCAGGTCATGTTGGTGTCAACACTGCACCCTACCCTTTGACTAAAATTCAATAAAATGTGGTCTGTGGGCTTGCCTGGACATGGCACCATTGAAATGTGATTATCTCAGCTGCAGAAATAGCTTATTGGGGGGGAAAAAAAGAGATTTCTGGGAATCTGGGTTTTGGGGAAAATAGGTTTTCTGCTCAAATGGAGTTGACAAACATCTCAAATAGATTATCCCCTCCAGTGTCATTGAATCATGGAATCATGGAATACCCTGAGCTGGAAGAGACCCACAAGGACCATCGAGTCCAAGTCCTGGCCCTGCCCAGCAATCCCACCCTGTGCCTGAGAGCATTGTCCAAAAGCTCCTGGAGCTCTGACAGCCTTGGGGCCATGACCATTCCCTGGGGAGCCTGCTCAGTGCCCAGCACCCTCTGGGGGAAGAACCTTTCCCTGATATCCAGCCTAACCCTCCCCTGACACAGCTCCAGCTGTTCCCTCGGGTCCTGTCATTGGTCACCAGAGGGAAGAGCATTCTAAGAACATTCTGCAGCTGAAAGCTTTCCAAGCTTGACTTCCTTGGCAAAATAGAAAATATACAGGATTTATCATGTAAAATTGCCAGAACCAGCTAAAAATAGCCTGTGTTTCTAATACTGTTTTGTCCTCCTCCTTNTGCATCTCCAGCCCCAGCCACTGCTTCCAGGCCCAGGCCCAGTCCCAGCCCCAGGTCATGTTGGTGTCAACACTGCACCCTACCCTTTGACTAAAATTCAATAAAATGTGGTCTGTGGGCTTGCCTGGACATGGCACCATTGAAATGTGATTATCTCAGCTGCAGAAATAGCTTATTGGGGGGGAAAAAAAGAGATTTCTGGGAATCTGGGTTTTGGGGAAAATAGGTTTTCTGCTCAAATGGAGTTGACAAACATCTCAAATAGATTATCCCCTCCAGTGTCATTGAATCATGGAATCATGGAATACCCTGAGCTGGAAGAGACCCACAAGGACCATCGAGTCCAAGTCCTGGCCCTGCCCAGCAATCCCACCCTGTGCCTGAGAGCATTGTCCAAAAGCTCCTGGAGCTCTGACAGCCTTGGGGCCATGACCATTCCCTGGGGAGCCTGCTCAGTGCCCACCACCCTCTGGGGGAAGAACCTTTCCCTGATATCCAGCCTAACCCTCCCCTGACACAGCTCCAGCTGTTCCCTCGGGTCCTGTCATTGGTCACCAGAGGGAAGAGCATTCTAAGAACATTCTGCAGCTGAAAGCTTTCCAAGCTTGACTTCCTTGGCAAAATAGAAAATATACAGGATTTATCATGTAAAATTGCCAGAACCAGCTAAAAATAGCCTGTGTTTCTAATACTGTTTTGTCCTCCTCCTTGCATGAATAGATATATTTATGAATTTAGTTTCCCTAAATATGTTTCACCTCCCAGGCACATGAAGACTGATGCATTTTTTTTTCCCTTTCAGGGTTATTCCGTGGAACATTTATTGGCGTCAGAGTCAGCATCACCACTGTGATTACTCTGAGGACAGGGGAAGGAGTTCACAGGAAACCACGGCAAAACACCTTGCTCAGCATTGATACAGCAATGTAATTCCTACTACGTCCATGGAAACAGGAATATTTGTGTTTTATGGAAGGGTGGGGAACAACTGTCTCTTCCTGGATATGCTTGTTTTCTCAAGGCACCTGCTTGTGCCTTTCCTTTTTAGGATGTATTTGTCTCCAGACTTGACTTGCCACTCAAATTATCTGCGTGGGATTCACCACGAAATCCCACAGATCTTCCAGCACAGCACAGCCTGGTGCCTGGGCTCCCTAAATCTGAAAAAAATGCTGGAGGCATGGACTGGGTGCTTCACTGGGAGCTCAGGGCTCTTGCTATGATACAAGTCCTTTGGGTTCTCATGTCGGTTCCTTGCCAGCCTTTGGGCAAAAACTGACTTCTTGTTGGAGCAGGGAAACTGGTTCCTTCAGCTCTTCTGCCTCCCTGCCATGACTGCCAGCACTTTGCCTTCAGTTTTCTCCCCTGCTCTTTCCCGCTTCCTTTCTGAATCAGATTCACTTCACGTTTCCATGTGTTCTCTGGCAGAGTTTGCTGCCTGTGCCTGCTGGGTCTGCTCTTCCTTCAGGACCACGAGGACTTCACCAGCCACTACAAATCCTTCAAGATCCTCCTTTAAAAGATGTTTTGAAGACCTTGCCATGGTCTATTTCCCTTTGTTTGCCTTTAGCATTGCCTGACAAGCCCTTTTGACTGCCAGGCAAAGACAAACCACACTTGGGACTTAGTCCTAATTCATTTTTCTTTCACCTACATGTGTGGGTGTCCAGCTTTTACTGGTGGGGAGGCCATTCACGTTCCTCCAGGCACACAATGTGTGCTGTGGAATTATGTCATAGCTATGGCGTGACCTTGCACAGTAATCCTTATTACCAGAACCATTTCCCTTTGCATTAACTCAACCAAAAGAAATGTCTGCATGTTTAGTTAATGATCAGAATCTTTGTGGCCTCACTAGGTGAGGAGGTGGGTGCTTTGTTGACATGAAGAGAACTCAGTTCACTTGCAGCAGTCAAACTCAGTGTGTATTTTCCTTGTGTGCAAGTTATGAAACACCTCAGAATTAACTCGGGGGGGGGGGCATGACCTCAGGGAGATGCATCCCCATTTCTTGGAGGATGAGGTCCCCAAAATAAAGAGCAGCATTGCAGGTCACACACCCACGGGTCCCCATGGACGGGGAGGACAGTGCTTGGGGCCCAGGGCTCCCTGCAGTGATCCTTCAGCAGTCCCACACCTGGGGCAGGTATGGGTGCTGCTGTCCTGGGGACCCTGCGTGGAGTGGGCAGATAGCTGCTCTAAGTTCAGATGTCAGGGTAAGCCTCTGCCTGGTCCAAAATGCAACCAAAGAGCTGAATTCTCTGTAGCCTGGGCTAAATCTCTCCATCTGCCTGAGCTCTCCATCTCCACGCACAGGTCAAGCAAGACTCACATTGGAGGCAGGCGCTCCTATTCCCCTCCCCTTAGCTGCCTTGTAAAGGATCCTTGTGTTTGCCTAGGAGGTGTCGTCACCCTCAGCAGAGTCGCTTTGGAGCTTCTTCCGCATCCCAGTGCCACAGTTCTGTTTCTGACCGACTAGACCAAAGTGTTTTCTCCCAAACTGATGCAGAGAATTCTGAGGTGCCTGCCCAAGATCTACCATCACCTTTGACAGAGTTGGAAAAGTAAGTCAATTAGCTATCTCAGCATTAACGGTGATAACGCTGCCTCAGCTGGATAGCCATGGCTGTCACCATCCTGTGACGGCCTTATCTCCCCTCTGAACCAAAGGGAGCTTGACTGGCAGGGCTGTGTAAGGTAGTGACCTACCACCCAACCTAGATTAGGATGAAGGTCAGTAATCCTATGGAAGAGCTCCAAGTGGGATAATTAGATTCTGAAGCAATAATCAAATGATTCAATGGGAGGAGAAGGTCTTGGGAGTCTTTGTGGCTGTTGGTTGTAAGTTTTTGTGTTATTGTTCTTTTCTGGGCCAAGGCTTTCGTCCATCCCTTCATGTACCTGCCACTGCTCCCTCCACCTCCTCTATAAATGCCATGACTCTGTCAGTCAGGTATTTACTGCACATGGAGTCATTTGCATACTCAGATTTGTGGTCTCCACAGAAGCCATCCTCAGCCCTGACTTCCTTGTCCACCCCTGCTCTCAGCTCTGCCTGATGGTAAGGCATGACACCCCATACCATCCCAGCAATTATTATGATAACACAGTAAGACAACCGTCCCCAGGGAAACACCACTCAGGAAATAATTTGAAATGTCCTTGTGAAACAGACGTTTAGGGACCAAGTGCCAGATTTTTAAGAGCATGAAGGCATGTGTGCTCCCCCTTCCTGGGAGAGGTGGCTGTTCCCTGCAGTACAACCACCCTGTCCCCAAGCCTGAGGTGGGACAGGAGCATGGTGGCTGACAGTCCCTCTGCACTGCGTGTTCGTCCCCAGAAATCCAGAGCTCACAATCAAACCCTTCTGCAAACGAGCTTTGTCTGAACGGCAGTGGTGGATCTGGGATAGCTGTTGGTGGTTGACACCGGGGCATGGTGTCCACCTAATATTTTGTGTGTGCTTTCCTGGAAAATCCCGTAGCTGTGTGAGTCACGCTGGAGACTGGCAGGCTGTGCCAGGGCAGGGTGCAGACTGCAAGAGTCACCCAGGAGTCTGGTGGAGTTTGGGGTCAGGGTCATAACCCAGAGAATCTCTGCTTTGCTTTGTGACTAACTCCTGCTCTGTGTGCCCACAAACAGCCCTTCTCCCAAGTATCTGCTGTTTTAAAACCGCTTTGCAATCAGCAAGATCTTCTTGATAATCTATTCTGAAGCCTCCCATATGACTTCCTTCCTTGCTCTGACACTGCCACCCCAAGAGCAGGCAAATCCCACCCTTCCATGTCCATCCACTGGCATCGTTCTTTCAGTGGTGTTGCTGTGCCCCCACCTGCCTGCTCTGATCCCCTTCTCTCTGGAGTACAATTTTACTGATGTTACAGACACTTTTCACTCAAGAGACTGCCAGAATTCCTTTGGCAACTTCATCTTCAGCCTCCATGGGAGCCAAGCACTGTCCCAGTTCCCCAGGCTCACAGGCTGCACGTTGTGGACTAGAACCAGAAGCATTTGAGCAATGCTCTCAGACACATGGGGGGATTCTTGGTTTGTCCTGTGCAGGGCCAGGAGTTGGACTGGATCCCTTCTGACTCAGGATCTTCCATGATTCCATGATTGAATGATCTACTTTTTGGCTCAATTCAGCAGAACAAGGCATTCAGCTCAAGCTTTGCTCCTAAAGGCCTCAGTCACATAAGCCTCAGTGCTGGTGTAAAGTCTGTATTTGCTCTTCCCTAGAGGAATATTTTAAAAATTATCCAAACCAGCTGACCCGTTTCCCCCACAAAGAGTTTACACATCTTTTAACAGTGACCAGAAATATCCAAGTAGCAGGAGATCCTAGGAAAGGAATAACAGAGCGGGATGCAAGCGACAGAGAGAAGGGATGTGTAAATCACTCCAAAATCCATGGGAGCGGGAGGTGAGGGAGGTGTATTTAGGAGCACGCTCTGGACATGAGCGTGTGTGTCCCTCTAGCCCCAGACCTCCCACTGAGCAGGGCAGCTTTGCCCAGGTTTACCCACAGGCTCTGCTTTGAGCAGCAGGGAGATTTCTGTGGGCCAGTCAGGGCACCTCAAGGCACATCTCTCCAAGTACAAAAAAAAGGCTGTCGGACGCTTTCCTGACACCCGTGGCATTTCCGAGGAGTGGCAGTCCTTGAGATCGGTTACTGGGCACGACTCAGGCCCCACAAGGCTTGCTGGGCTGACGTGGAGCTGGTTTGCCCCAGTCAAGTCCTCTGTTCTTCCTGGGATGGTTTTGTGGAACAGCTTGTCCCAGGAAAGGTGTCCATCCCTGCTCCTTTATCTCAGGGAGGAGATGTCTCCTCTCCTTGCATTTCTCTTTCATCACAGGCTCTGGAGATGCTGTTCCTCACTTCCCCAGGCAGTGCTCCACCATTTGGCTGTTCTTCTGGGACTGTCCCAAAATGCTGCCTTGCATCCTGCCTCCTTCATGGAAGGCTATGCTGGGAGGAAGAGACATGAAATGAAATGGAAGTAGTTACAAAAATACTGTTTTCCACAGTCCACTGCACAAAGCATTCGATGTGGTGGCTCAGGGATGTTTCTACCCCGAACAGCTCAGCCCAACTCTCCCTTTTCTCATCCTGATGTTGGCTTTGATCAGTCCCTCTCCACCCTTGGAGCTGCAAGATCTGACGTTCGTGCCTAAAACTTTGCCCAGAAAGGAAAAGCCCATAGTTCTGATTATTTCCACTGATAAAACAGGAGAAAAACCTCTTGTTTTTTCAGTGTTCACCCCAAAGCACCTTCTGTGAGTGTCACCAGCATTTGCTTCCACTTTCTAGCTCAAGAACCTTCCATGCATGGCAGCTTTGCTCTGATCCCATACACAAACACACACTGCTGGGAGATCACCTTTCTCTTCACCACAACATATTTACTTTAGCAGCCCAAGGTTTACTCGCTGGCTTGGGATGTGTCTCTGTTTGTAATAACCTTTTTTAAGAACACAAACAGGTTAAAAAGAATTTATCTTCCGGTTTTGTTCTACATAATGCTTTTTTTTAAGTGCAGGCATGAAGAGAACACCATGAAGTGCTCGAACACTCCGGGAAGGTTTAACCCTTCTGGAAAACATTGTCCGCATTCAGGGCCATATATTTAATCCCTGAAACAATAGATCTTTTTCGTTCTAGCTAGAAACTTCTTTTAAGCAAAAATATCTGTTCATCCTCATTTATTGAGTAATAAACGACTACTGACTGTGGCCTGAGAGACCAGCTTAGCCAGCGTTACCCCTCTCCCATGCAGCGTCCCCTAAATGGCAAGAATCAGGGCAAGTTTGAGGTGGCGCCAGTTCTGGAGGTCTCCAAGGATGAAGAGATGCTCTCACCACTGCTCCACACCCTGTCCAGTCACTCTGCCCCTCTCAATGGAAATTTTTTTCCCTTGTATCCAACTGGAATTCCTCCCATTTCCCAACAAGGTTGCTCCCCAGCCACAGGCCCTCTCCATCAGAAGTGAAAAACAATAATTTCAAACTGTTAAATGCTAACAGAGCACTCTTAGCCTTCATTGAATGCTAACTTCATTTTTAAGGTTCCACCACCACGTTTTTTTTACTGATATTGGATATAAGCTTTCCATGTCTGTTTAAAGAAAGCCAGATCCATCACGGGAACTCAGCACATTGTCCCGAGAGATACCCTGGAACCTTTGGATCTGTGGCAAGGACAAATTTTTCAGAACTGGCTTTTTTTCCTTTTTTTTTTCCTTTTTTTTTTAAGAAAAGATACCAAGACAACAGGCACAGTGGTCCCTTGGATTTCCAGGTAAACCTTTTCCTGTAAATAATAAGGAATAGGTCCATGTCAAAATGCTCTGTTCAAATCCAGTTACTGCATTTCAGGACAATGCTGGCACAGCCAGGCTGATCCACATGAGAGAAATTTCTCTTCAATTCCCAAAAATTGCACCTAAAGAGGCAACTACCTACAAGTGTCAACCCCCACGGAAAAGCAGTATTTCCCTGCTGATTCCCAGCCTGCATCGAAGTGCTACACCAGAGGGGCAACCTAAAACAGGAGTATTTAATTATACTTCAATCAAATTTTACCCTGTTTGGTCCTCATCAGCATTTTAATGTGCGTGGGGCACCACAGCAAGGCTGGAACAGACAGAATTATGGAATCTTTTGGGCTGGGAAAAGCCTCTGAGATGATCAAATCCAACCGTTCTCCCAACGTTGCTTTGTTCACCACCAAACCATGTCTCCAGGTGCCACATCCACACACTTTTTGAACATTTCCAGGGATGGAGACTCCACCACCACCCTGGGCATCCTGTTCTTGTACTTGACCATTCTTTCAATGAAGAAATTCTCTCTAATATCCCATGTAAGCCTCACCTGGTGTGACTTGAGGCCATTTCCTGTCCCTTGTTCCCTGGGAGCAGAGCCTGATCCCCTGCCAGCTGCCCCCTCCTGTCAGGGAGTTGTGCAGAGCCTGAAGGTCCCCCCGAGCCTCCTTTTCTCCAGGCTGAGCCCCCACAGCTCCCTCAGCTGCTCCTGGTGCTCCAAACCCTTCCTCGTATTTCCTCCTGCCATCCAGGTGGGATTTGGGAAGCAGAGGTACAGCTGCAGGTCTGGCAGGAGGGCAGGAGAAGCTATGGGAGGGTTTTGTGATGTGGGCATGTTATCAGGTGTTTCTCACCCCATCAGGGGCCCTGCTGAGCTGAGCACGAGGAAGTGACACTGAAGGCTCTGTCTGCTTTGGCAGAACTTGCTCCCGAGGAAGGGTGCCGGGATCAGTCAGCTGGCATCCACCTGCACCAGCAGGCACCTTCAGAAACGGCACCCAGGGCCACCCACTGGGGCAGAGACCTCCTGGGGGCATCGGCAGAGACGAACCAACCCCCAGCAGGGAGCAGGTGGCAGAGGTCTGGGGCTGGGCAGCCACAACGCTTCTTCCTGAGGGGAGAACGATCCGGCTCAGGCGGACGCCGGGGACACGGTGGACACAGAGTAGCTGACAGCCTTCCCCAGACATCTTCAAGGATCAGGCTCTTGCCAAAACATTGCTCAGGATGCTTGAGGGTGACAGATCCCTGGGAAACTCCAGCACATTCTGAGTGAGTCCAGCTGGGGGTGGGCAGGTCTTGCTGTCTTTGCCACCAGAGAGGGAAGAGCGCTTGTAGCTGTCCCATGAGGGGGACCCTGTTGTCACCCACAGACCGCTGAGCAACCAGCTCAGCCCTCAGCAGGATGCCAAGGACGGCGAGAGGACAAAGGGCCAAGGGAAGTGATGGGAACACATCAGTGGTGGGACCAGCCTGCCCTGAGTCAGCAACTGCTGCAGCAGCCTTTGGCTGGCACAAGCTGGCAGTCTCCCTCTGCCTGCTGAAGCTCCTGTCCCAGGTGAGCAGCGTGGAGATCCAGCAGAGATCCAGGAGGTCCCGCTCGCTCCTGGCACCCAGAGGAGCATGAAAGGAATGTGTCAGCCACAGTTAAGCCCAGCAGGTGAAGCCCAGTGGACAAAGCCCAGGGATGAAACCCAGTGGATGAAGCCCACCAGATGAATCCCACCTGAAGAGGCCCAGTGGATGGAGCCCAGGAGATGAGGCATGCTCTGCCATGCCTAGGGAGCATGGGAAATGGAGGGAATGGGAGAGCTCGGGATTCTCACAGCAGGTCAAACACTCTAGAGGCTCCAACCCATTTGCATCCCAGAGGGAAAGCTGGGATTTCTCCTCATCTGAGTTCCCCAGACCAAGAGAGCTGGACATTTTGATGTATTTGGAGATCCTTCCAGGTTTTTATCAGGCTCTGGTGTTCCCCTGTCCCAGGGGTTGCTGCAGCTCGTTCTCCTTGGTCTCCTGCCTGCGCTGGGCTGAGACCTGCAAGCGCAGCAGTGGCCTCTTCTCCCTTTGGGCATCCCGGCTTGTCCCGGGCTAATCTCCCAGTGCCACCTGCCGTCTGTCCCGAAACACCGAGGGGTGGCAGTGGTGCTCCTGCCCAGCTCAGGCTCACTCGCCAAAGGAGCTGCCCAGGTTGCCCAGTGCCCCGCCGGGGTGGCTCCCACTGCCCGTACGGGTAGAGACCCGAGTGTGTCACGGCTGTGTCATCGCAGAAGGCACCGTATTTCTTCTTCTTTTTGAGTTAAATGAGTAATACCAGGAGCTATGCATGGGAGAGGCACCCAGAAGAGGGACAGCTCCAGCCTCAGGGCATTCCCAGGCTCAGCTGGAACAAGCCAGGACCGGCCTGAGTGATGATAGTCCCACCTCAGCCCGGTTGGACTATGAACAACACCCCCACCCCGTCCCGTGCCAGCTCAAATTCGGTGTATTTTTGTAACAACGCTGTAGCTGACCAGAAAAATTAAAACATTTTCCTCTATTAAGTTCATATAGAGATTCTTTGCCTAAAGTGTCTCCACTCTCCCCATCCCAAGGAGGAGAAGAAGCTGCATGACAAGATGCATGCGTGTTTCCTCCACTGTCCCGAGCTGCAAACTGCTGCTGAGCTCCTTCTGGCAGCGTCCTGGTTTCCTGTGCTCAGGTCTCGGCTGCCACCTCCTGGCTTTCCAGCTGAACTGTGCATGTCGTGAGGGCGCAGGACAGGAGCACATTTCTCATCACACTGTCCCAAATAACAACTCCATTAAAGCCTGACTGGCTCAGAGCAGCTTTTGTTCTTTGCGGATCTGACCCGACACCATCTATTTCTGAATTGCAGTGGAGGTACCTCCTGTAATTAATAACCCTCAGGATCCCACCACAGCAGCACAAGGCCCCCTTGACCCCCAAAGCCCCGCTGGGATGTCATCTGTCACTTTGGGGGTGGGACATTTTTGGGGTGTGTTTTGTTACATGATCCCTGTGCCACCCGTTGTTTATCACCTGTGTCTTTCTACGGGGATTGGGATGCCAATTCCAAGTCTCTACAGACTTGTTGCTGGGTTAGGGAACAGTTCAACAAGTAGGTGTTCAGCAGGGGGAGAGCAGAGGTATTTTTGGAGCTGTGAGAGTGTGCTGATATCCAAGCAAAGCTCCCGAGAGGGAGCACTGTGCAATAAGGAATCGTGAGGCAGCTGGAATGCTGACTCCTCCCTGCTTGGTGCCCATCATTCCCTACCTCTTCCTGCCCTCCTGGTGATATTTCAGGCCTGGCTGAGCCTGCCTGTACAGCTGCCAGCCCAACCTGCCTCTTCCAGAGGTGCTACCAAGTTCATCCATCATTATACATCTTGGCCAGCCATTTTATCTGGCCACGTGCCGTGGGCTGGGGCCCCACAGACGTGTGATGCTTCCTGACCACAGGAGACCTGCTCCTCACCCTCGTGGGGGTGGACAACACATATTTGCCAGGGGAACCCCAGCAACATTGCATGAGATGCAGCTTCTTGCCACAGCTCAAATCCTGTGTTCAGCTTTGGGCCCCTCATGACACTGAGGTGCTGGAGCCTGGCCAGAGAAGGGAACAAAGCTGGGAAGGGTCTGGAGCACCAGGAGCAGCTGAGGGAGCTGGGAAAGGGGCTCAGCCTGGACAAAAGGAGGCTCAGGAGGGACTTTCTGGTTCTGCACAACTCCCTGACAGGAGGGGGCAGCTGGGGGGGTCAGGCTCTGCTCCCAGGGAACAGGGACAGGACAAGAGGAAAAGGCCCCACGTAGTGCCAGGGGAGGTTTAGTTTGAGTGTTGGGGAAAATTTGTTCCCTGAAAGGGTGGTCAGGCACTGGAAGGCGCTGCCCAGGGCGGTGGTGGAGTCACCATCTCTGGAACTGTTCAAAGATGTGGTGCTTGGGAATGTTGGTGTAGTGGTGGACCTGGCAGCGCTGGGGAGTGGATGAACTCAGTGGTCTTAAAGGGCTATTCTAACCTAAAAAATGCTGTGATTCTATGATTGGTGGAAATCAGCAGGGAGCAGTAGCTGCTGAATCCTGCTGCAGGATGGAGCTGGGGCTCTCTGAGCTGTGGCCACTGTTCTCTGCCTGACAGACAAACAATGGGCAGGTCATCAGTGATGTTCAAAATGATCTCTAGCCGTGACAGGCTTTGGCCTGAGAGAGGACAGGAAAGGGGACGGTGGCAGCAGTGCTGGCACAGACCAGCAGAGGGGAATTGCTGAGCTTTGATCCTTTACAAGGGCCCTTTGAATCCTTCTTCATCGCATTTCCCAGGGAAATGGGCAGAAAACCCCGATCAGCACCCACATGACTGAGCTGCATCTGGAGACCCTCAACCATCAGTGAAGGTGTGTGGGACACGAGGGGAGCATCGGCGCTGCGGGATGCTCCTGACTCAGACACAGGAGCTCCTGTGACCAGCACATCCCTGGATGAATGCTGGTGCGAGATAACCCGAATCCCTTCCTCACTCTGTGGTCGCAGCAGGGACAGAGCTTTGGATCCAGCCCCCCTGGCTGGCTGTGAGCATGTCCACTCACCTCCAACAGGAGCAGCTTACCTAACACAGCCGTGCCGAGAGGCCCTTTTGCATCACAGCTGGATTTTCTACTCCCAAAGCATTCCTTGCCTCCGTGTCCAGACCACACGCCGTGGCAGAGCACAGCATGTTCGGGAGAAAAGAGCCCAAAGCTCCAAAATTTATCTTTTGTCCCACCTTCAAAACAAGGAAAATAGGAGTAGTTTCCAGTAAAGTGTAAAATGAAAGCATGACAAAAGCAGCCTTTTCCCCCTATATTTCTTCCAGCCTCATTGTCGTCTTTTCTATTCCCTGGTGGGTTTGTCCTTTGGCTCTTGGCCGACGTGCCCAGGCAGCACAAGGACCAAAGGTGCCATGAACTGCACCCTTTCCCTGGTGATGCCAACAGCTCGTGCCCCACCCAGAGCTTCCCTGCACCTAGAGCTTCATCCTGGCTAGGGATGTGGATATTTTGGGGGCATTCCCTGTCCCCAAATCACCTCCCAGAGCATCCCTTTGAGCAGGAGCCCGGCGGGAGCAGCCGGGGCAGTGCACACGCGGCCGGTCGGGGGCACACGTGTGTCCACACGCCTGCGCTGGCCTCGCTCCGGCCGGGGAAGGGACGCCCGGGGACCCTCGGAGCAGACGTGACCTACTTTAGCTACGAGGCGAGCGGGTCCCAGCGTAAAAGCTTAATAGAGCCGGGCGTAAATTATTCATGGCCTGGCCATGTTAATGCATGTGCTAAAGGCTTTTTTAAAAAAAAAACCAACGAACCCAAACCCAGGAAAAAGTGTGCTCTATAATTTAAAGCCTTGCACGCTCCCATCAGCAGGCCCCGCTGCTCTCCGGGGTGTTTCCGCTCAGGTGAGCAGAGCTGCGAGATGCGGACAGACCCAGCAGGGAAGAGCCGGCCCGCTGGAGCTGGGGTTGGGGCTGGAGCCAGGATGCAGGCAGGAGCCGGGATGCAGGCAGGAGCCTGGGCGGCGGGCGGGGGGAAGCCCTCGGGAAGGGGCTGGCAGCCCCGCTCCGGTGCGGGCAGCCCGCAGCCCCACGGCGAGCCACTTCCCCGAGCAGCAGCGCTCGCTCCAGTCCATTCCCAGGCACTGCGGCCAGCGGGGCTATTTTTAGATCTGCCTTTTTCTTTTTGTAATGTTTTTCCTTGCTTTCGCTCAGCGCTGCCCTCGAAGCCCTGGGGAGAGAGGAAAACACAGATCCCCGGGGCGGGAAGGTGCGTGGGAGGGCTCGGGAGCGGCCCAGCGCAGGGGTCAGCGAGCTCGGCCATGGGGACTCCTGAGGCACAGCAGGGAGAGCCCCGGGCCCCCGCATGGAGATTCCCAGCGGGACAACCACCCCCTGCCCCTGGCTGCCGTTCCCACAGCTGCTTTAGCGGGTACAGATGAGGCCACAGAAAGGCTTGGGCAGCCCAGGCACCGGAGCAGGAGCTGGGCGGGCGCGAGGCGATGCTCCAGCCGCGGAGAACGCTTGCCTTCTATGGAGATCTCCTCCTGCACTGCTGGCACGGAGGAGAGGCCCTCAGCCGCCACAGACGCTGGAAGGGGGAACAAAAACACCCAAAAAAGCTCAGGGCTGCCCCTGCAGAAGCCTCCAGCAGAGCTCAGCACCACCAACCCCCCCCCAACACGTACCTGTAGAGGCAAGGACTTGCCCTTCTCCCAGCAGGGCAGGGAAGATCCCAGCTCCTGACCTCAGCTGCCTCCCAAACCAACCCGCATCCTTCCAGCCTGGGAAACGGGACCAGGGAGGGGCCAGGCTGGGCCTGAAGCATCCCACAACCATTCCCACAAGAAAACACCCAAGACCCCAGAAAAAGTCACAGCAGCCTCTGGGGTTGTTGGTTTTTTGGTTTTTTTTTTTTGCATTTCATATATTATCCAGTTTCACATTCTCATAGGATCAGCAATTATAGAGCAACTTATTCTCAAATCTTTTAATACAAGCGAGACAGCCATGGTCAGATAATACTTAAAGCACTTCAATACCAAGCATAAGATGCTAAAACAAAAATTGCACAATTTCTTGTTTACTATGCCTGACTGAATCATTGGTACAGAAGACAACCCTTCTTTTTCAAGCTCTTAACTAAACATTAACTTATCTTACAGGATTACAATTTCTCTTTAATAATAATAATAATTAATTGCACACAAACACACAAGAAATTCTTTATGATGCATAAATATTTCCTTATTACACATGGTACAAAAATACTCATACTTTTTTTTGTTCGGTATTCCCATAAGGATGGATGATTATTTGGCAGGACTGGATGCTCTCCAATCAGAAGGATGTGGGGAAGAAAAAAAAAAAAAAGAAGAGGTTAGATATTTTACAGCTGTTCTATATATAGAAGTCTGAAGAAGGAAAAAAAATAATATAATAACCCTGACTTTAAAACCAGAGCAGAATGGATGAGAACAAAAACCCAGTGCATCGTACTTTGAAAACAAAAAAAAAAAAGGAAAAAAAAAAAAAGGCATTTTTCAAATTTTTCTGGTTGTCCTGGGGAGGGGAGGGTGGAGGTGGGAGAAGGGGTGAGACAAGGACAGTTAGTATTTCTCAAAGCCAAGTCTTCACCGAAGCAAGAGGAAAACCTTGATGGATCAATCCGCTGGGCCAAGACCTGTTGCTAACGGTTACACAAACGCTAGAACAAACAAACTTACACTCACACAGACACAAGTTAAGTGTTTTAATTCATGCCAGAAAACATGCAAAACCCATTTTGCCTTTCGATTCCTTCAGCCGAGCTGCCCCCGGGGCAGGGCGAGCCCGGGGAAGCCCAGGACCCAGCCCCCGGCTGGGTTTCAGTGCAGCCGGATGGCAAAGCTCGCTCAGGGAGGAGGTCCTGGGCATGGCTTGAGGGACGGACGGATGGAGGGAGGGAGGGAGGGATGGAGGCAGCGCACAGCCCGTGGCTGGGGCCGCGGCGGCTTCACAGTCCGGGGAAGGGGGCACTGGCAGCCCCAGGGGCAGCGTGGCGGGGCCGGGCGCGTTGTCTGCTGGCCGCAAACCAAACCCAGAGGAGTCGGAGCAATCGTCCCTGGCAGTCCCTCTGCGGAGAGGCAGGGAGGAGGAGCACAGCCGAGGAGAGACGCTGCGGGAGAGGAGCGCGGTCAGTGGCGCCAGCTGGACCTGTGCCCTGAGCGCGTCCCACGGCCCCTCCCCACCCCAGGGCTCGGGGGTCTCCCTGCTCCCATCGCCCATCCGGGAAACCCAACCACATCCTTGGGTGGGTGTGTGGGGCTGAGCCCAAGCTCCCACCCCTCCTCCCCACAAGAGTGCAAGGAGCCCAAGGAAGAGCAAGACAAAGACCTGGCTCCGAGAGTAATTAATTACTTACTAACAAACTAACAAAACTGACGAGACTTCCATCCTTGCTGGGTAGCTTCAGAGGGAGGATACCAGCGCATCTGGAAAAGAAAGCCACAGCAGAAGTCCATGATCCAGGATTACTTCAACCAGAGCACAAATCTTCAGCTCCTCCAAGCCACGTGCAAGGTCCGTGGAGCAAAGATGTCTCCAGGATGGGAAAGGAGGCTCCAGGGTGAGCTCCAAATACTACTTGAGTAGCTCAACCCTCAGCCAGCCAATGGAGGCATCTCAAGACCACACATTAAAACCAGACAACCTCTACAGGTCATGTATGGGGGAAGAAGTGGCTCATCCATTACAGCAGAGGCCCACAGTTTTCCAAGCCTCAACCCTGCTACCAGGAGTGCCTCCAGGAAAACCACACCATGGGAAGAGCAGAGCTGCAAACCAGCAAGACTTGGAGGCTTCCCTGGCAGGTGCTTGCTGCCACATCTACTTCTCAGACCTGCTCCTTGCCAAGGAAGGGGCTGGATGGGGACCTAACAAGCAAACAAGGGACAGGAACTGAACAAACACTTTCCAGCCCCTTAGGAGACACGGTGAGCTGGCAACGTCCAGCCCCACAGCCTCGGACATCCAGACGATCCCATTTGGTCAGCAGGGCCAGTGGGTCCGGCTGGGCTGCATCAGCAGCTCCATGCCTGAAAGCATCAGGACACAAGCCCACGCCACTTGACTGAGCATGGATCCAGCAGCTGGAGGAGCAGCTGAAGCTTGGTCCTGCTGCTGGAGCACAGCAGCCACCCCCCGGTCCTCCCTCCCCAGCTGCCAGGACAGAAGCACAGCCTCGGTACGTTCAGGGCTCTGGGAACCAGCACAGTGATGGACTTGGCTCTAAGACGGGGAGAAAAGTGGCAGAAAACCCCTTGGAGCCCCATGTGAGCCATTCCCCTTGTCCCATTCATCCTGGCACAGCTGTCCCCTCACCCACACAAGCCTGGCTAGATGCTCCTCTCCCAAGGAAGTGCAGAGACGTGCAAGCAAACTGCCACAACCTCGGCACTGCTGCCTGCAGCAGCCAAGTCCTCCCCCCACAGGCATGAGGGCTGTGATGCCAGGAGCTGCAGCCACATGAGCTGTGGGCCACCTTCAGTCGCTCTCCAGGAGATGGCTCCTGAAGGAGCCCTGCCAGTCTGCAGAAGCTCTGTCCTCCCAGGAGCCTCTCATCAGCCCAGAACAAGGCCAGTCTGGACAAGACTTGGTCTAGTGGAAGGTGTCCCTGCACATGGCATGGGGGTGGAATGAGATTGGTTTGAGGTCCCTTCCAACTCAAACCATTTCATGGTTCCATAATCTGCTAGACTCTTGCCAGACACCTTCACAAAGCAAGTGGGTGCCAGTAAATCAGCTCCCAGCTGGCCCCACACCGCACTCCATGGCACAGCATCCCAGTCAGCCCAGCTGTGGGAATCAGGGGCATGGATGTTACCAACACCCTCCTCCCCAGTGAGGGGTCCCATCTAGTGCCAGGGCCAAAGTGCCACACACAGCATGTTTTCACTTCTCCTTTAGCCTGGGAGACCTTTGTCCCTGCCTGCTGCCCAGCCAGGGCCACCACACCGTGCACAGACACCACCCAGGAAGGCTTGGAATGGGCAGAAGCATCACTGACAACTCACAGGGCCACCACAGCAGCTGCAAGAGCAAGGACAGGGGTTTCTTGCTCCCCCCAAGCCCTCTCACCAGGAGGTGCTTGCTCAGCAGAGCCACATCTAGCCTGCAGCCATCCTCCCCGGCCAGTGTCTCCCACTCCACACCCCTCCCCTCGACAGCTGGAAGCAGTTTGCTCCTGCCCGGCAGCAACAGGAAACTCCCCCTTCGTTCACAAGGCTGTGAGTGCTTAACCCTGAGGGCCGCCTCCATCCACACAGCACGGCCGGGCCGTCCATGAGCCAGTACAGCCCGGCCTGGTGGCCCTCCATCCTGTCCTCAGAGCCACCTTGTGGCCCACCTGCAGAGCCTCAGCACCTCCACTTTCAACAGAAATCCTGGTTTTCTCTTAAACCACACACTGTTGGTAGCTGTGGTGCTAATAAACCATCACTGCAATGGACCACCCCTCCTTGCCTTCCTCCTGCAGGTCTCCAATGCTCACACACCAAACCCACCCAGCCTGACCCACCGTGGCCCCACAGACCACTAGGCCAGCCCTGCACTCAGAGGGGCTCAGCCTGGAGCCCAGCAGGAGCTTCTACAGACGTGACAATCCTGGGTACAATCCAAGGCTCTGACATGCTGGCAGGGCGAGGGAATGACCTGCCAGGTCTTTCAGCCCACAGAAGGATTGAGGGTTTGATGGGATGAGGCAGGAACTCGGTAGGAGGGATGCTCCTGAAGCCAGCAGAAAGCACTGGAAGCAGTGGATCGGAGGCAGCAGATAGCCAAGAGGACACTCTCTAGATATCTGCCAAGGCAGTTTTCTCTTCACACCCCTCAAAATACTACATCCGTCAGGGAGGAAGTTGAGACCTAATGGAGATGTCCAGCACTGGGTGAAGAAAGCAGAGCAAGAGAGGCTTTTACTGGAAGAGACACAATTGTTTCCAGAGAGGCATTAGCTCACAGTTGGAAAGGAGTCTGGTCCCACCACTGAAACATCTCCTGCTTGCAGGGACGATGCAGCCACTGCCGGCCAACTGCAGCGGCCTCGTGCTGCTGCCTTCAACATCTGTCCCAGGAAACAGCTGGAGAGGAGGAATGTGTGCCTCTGCCTGCCACCTCCCAGAGGCCACGAGCCTCTCCCTTTCTGCAGCACAACACCAGCAGCTGCCTAAAAATCACAACAAAATTATAAATGGGGCAGAGAAACACCCCACCAGAGCTTCACTCTCCTTTGTCTCTCCCAACTGCCCTCAGAATTTAAGTTTCTAATTGCCCACCATCCTCATGGAGAGCAAGTCCTTCAGAAGGAAAGAGGGGAAGCAAGGACCAAGTACACAGGTCCCTCCTCAGACCACCTCTGACTTGGAGGACCTGCCTTTCCTCCTTAGTTACCTCTAGGCCTGCAGCCAGCCCCAGCAACCCTTGGAGCTCTGCTCTATCTCTACAGCTGGAATGGTCCCCAGGGATCAGAAAGGCTCCCGGTGCAGAAAGGGACAAAGCATTCCTTGTGCTTCTGGGAGCCGGTAGCATCCAACTAACACGTCCAAGAGCTCCAGCATCTTGCTGCCAAGCTGCTGGAGTGCAGACCAGCATCTTCACTGGTGCCACTGAGACCCTCAGCTCCTCAGCCTGGCGAGCCAGGAGCACCTCGCAGGCAGCGCCGCAGGTCACCGGGTGTGAGCCCCGCGCAGCCCCCGCTGGCGGCGGCGAGAGCTGCTCTGCTCCAGCTGGAAACGCAGCCCGTGGGAACGTGACCCAGGCAGGCAAGGCCAGGACAGGCAGCACAGGCACCACCCTCACCCTCTGGCGTGTGCTGGACACAAGCCCGGCCCCAGCAGCGGGCACTGCACCCAGGCCACCCGCTCGAGGGCTCCTCGGGGGGCTGGTGCGGGGGGACAACGAGGCGTGGGACCAGAGCAGCTCAGCCCAGCACCAGGAAAACCAGATGCGGAGGGATCAAGCGCGTGCATCTCCCCAAGCAGCTCTGGTGAGGGAGAGCTGGAGGATCAGCACATCATCCCACACCAGGGCAAGGAGCACATGGGAAAAGACAGGCACTGATCCATCCTCTTGCTTAGGAACGTTTTAACAGGCGTGCATCCATCCATCAATCCAATGCCTTGTTCCTCTACGGCTCAGGGAGACACACCCCTCTCCCAGGCTGCAGCAGACAAGCATTTTCCCTTTTCCAGCAAGTCGTGCTGCTTTCTTTTGGATTGAGCCGGCCAGAGAGAGCCACTGTTGGCCACAAGTCTCTTCTGACGGCATCTCAGTCCCCTTCACCCACCACTTGGTGAGGGCAGCTGCTCAGGAGCATCCTCTGCTTGGAGGATGCTCAGATCATCTCCTGCCTGCTTTTCCCTGGCTAGGAGGGAACTGCTGGCTTGGGGCTGCTTGGCCAGCTATGCCACCACTAAGTCACTGTAGTTTAGGAAGTTACCACAACCATGAACATCCTGAAGAGGCTTCACATCTCTGGGAAGCACAGAGCCTGCCCAGAGATAAATAATCCTGAGAAGTCCCTATACAACAGCACCAACAGGCAACAAGTTACTAGGGACAGCAAATTCATCACTGTCTCCAGTCTAGGGAGGGTCTGTCAGCTTAGCTGCAAGGGAAAAGGGGTTTGGAGTACTGACCTCTGCTTTCATCAAATGGGATCAGTTTCAACCCAGTGCTAGGAAGTCCCAAGTCCTTGCAGGCTCTTGCACAACCACATAGCCATGATCCAGGACTGCTCCCTCCACCCACCACTCACTGGGACAGGTCCCAGAACCAGAGACCCATATCTGCCATCTCCTAAAGGTCTCCAGTGGATGCTTCAAGGGAACCTTGGGCAGCTTACTCCCAAAAAGACTGGCATCTCTGTGCTCTCAGGCCTTGACCTGGCTGCCTGCCTTGGAAGCACCTACCAGGGTCTCCAGGGCTCCAGGCACCCAACACATCAGCTGTGCCCCCAGCAGCACCATGTGGCCATGTTCTTATGAGCCAATCCTGCATCCAGCCCCTGCTTCCCAGGGCAAGTCCTGCCCAGACCAGGGTCTTGTCCTCGTGGGTGCTGCCACAGCTGGAAGCATCTCTTTGCAGAAGAGCTCAAGAGTGCGGAGAGCCCTGGCACTCCCTGCTGCCCACTCAGAGCCTGGCTTAGAGGCACCCCAAAAACAGTGGTTCCACTTCAGAGACACAACTCAGCCCAACTCAGTCCCACCAGCAATGGGTGGACCCTGTCTACCAGGGCCAAGCAGAACAAGACAAGCTGTATCATTGTCTCTATGCCTGTGTCAAGCTCTTCCCATCTTCCCAGGAGGCCAGCTCTGCACATCTTTGCGCCTCACAGCTTTCCAAGGGCAAAGGCAGACCTGGGCCCTCATCTTTGATGGCTTCTTCTCCCATCATCACTTCCAGAGAGAGAGGCAAAAAGTCTGCTCAGAACCACTGCAGGGAGAACTGGAGCAGGGCTCGTTTCCTTCAGTCAAACATCAACCATCCCCCTGCCAACTGGTCGCAGGCCCTTCTGTCTTCCCAAGCTCCCAGCCTCCTGCACCGCTCCCCTCTCTCCCAGGCTGCGATTCCCTCCCTTATGGCCCACACGACCTGTGTCCTGCCTGTGATTCCAGGCTGCAAGAGAGAAGCCAAGCTCCAGGTAGAAACTGGCTCCGTTTCCATTACTGGAGAGGAAAGAGGTGAGATTAGACCCATGATTAAGGGCAGGGTCTGTCCCGGTATGCAATTCTGGAACAAAGTGACCGGCAAGTGATGTTGTCTAAGGTGCCCACTAAAATTTAGTCGTGTGCTACCACTACCACGTCACTCACCTCCCCCACCGTGTGCCAGGAGTGAGGTCAAGGTGTATTTCTGGTTGCCCTCAAAGGGTCAAAGTTGGGGAGAAACCAGGTTTCTTTCAGGCCGAGTGGCAGCGTGGTCTCTGCCCCGGCCCAACCGGGCTGCTCCCCTCCCACCGGCGGGGCCTGGCCGAGCCTGGCTCAGCTGGGAGGAGCTGATGTAAGATGGTGCCATGCTGTGTGCGCCATGTCATGTGCTGCGAAGTTGGAGATGTGGGTTAGAAAGAAGGCCTGGCATCTCATTCCCCAGGCTCTGGTGGGTGGGTAGCGTGAGGCCCATGCACTGGATTGCCAAGGAGATACGGGCTACAGAGATGGGCAGAAGCTTGCAAATCCCACGGTGCACCTTGGAGGAGAGATGGTTACCTTACCAGTCTTTCCAGACGTGGCTGCCATCATGCTTAACACTTCTAGGAATGGAGCTGTAGTACAGCCACTCCACTAGCTGCAATAAGGCATCACTAGGGCGTCCCATCTCCAGGGACAGCTCTGAGCTTCGGGGCTAGCCTGCGCTGGCATCATGGCTGGAGTTCACTAGGGACATCAAAGGAGGGATTTGAGAGAGGGTGGGAGGGAGGGAAGGCAGACGGGACAATCTTAAAGTCAGCAGAGTCCCCAGTGGGGCAGGGTCAGGCCACAGTCACAGCTAGAGCAGCCTGGTGCCTGCCCAGGATATCACCGAGGCATGGACGTGCCAGGAGCAGCAGCCATCAGTCTTGGCTGGGAGTTACCTTACCAAGGGTTCCCGAGGCCAGGCCAGCCTCTCACCACCTCCTGCCCCTCATCCCTCCTGCCAGCCCTCTGGGCAGCTCTTCAAGAGGCCAGGCCAGGCCACCTCCTCTCTCCCCTGCTGAACTCAGTGCTGCAAGAGGATGAGCCCTTCAGGTTTAAACCCCTTCTGACAAGATCTTGGTTTAGCTACAGCCTCCAACTTCTCACCTGCCTCAAGGCTGATCACTATGGAGCTGCTACAGCTCTGGCCATCCCCAAGGGTGCCCTCCAGCCAACACCAGTCCACCAGGAGGAAGAACTGTGACTGTTCTGAGCCCACCACACAAGTGAGCCAGCCCCTCCCAGGGAGGGCAGAGGGCTCAGCGCACCAGGACTAAGGGCACAGCTTTTAGCCCAGTTAGTGAGCAAAAGTCATCTCCCTGTTGAGCTCCACCCTCAGCTCTGCAAAGGACAGGGCTCCAGCCCAGAGCTGCCAGCACGAGTAATGTTTAACCCCACTAAATTTTATTGGTAACATATCCTGTGCCAGGACATGCCCCTGCGGGGTCAGCACCAGCTCAGCACAGCCAGGAGCGGCTGGGACTGCCCGGCGGCCTCTTTGGGAAAGAGCTGGGTCCAGCCACAGCCTGGAGGGGCTGCCCTGGCTCCCTGGAAGGCTTAGAGGCCCATCACCATCCATGGACCCCCTGGAGCAGGGAGCTCTACCGACACAGGCAGCTCCTCAGGGTTTTAGGGTGAGGCCAGGCAACCTCTTTGGAAACCAGCAGCTCACCAGCTGGAGGGCAGGAACTAAGACCCCAGAGGGAAAAGATGGAGCTGGAGGCCTCCTTAATACTCTCCACCCTACGAGAGCAGAGTTTTCTCCCCCACCATGCACCATAAAGTTTTGGTGTCTAACCCTCACACTTCAGGGTCCCTATACAGTCACCAGTGACCATCCTGGAAGAAACTACAGGAAAAGTTTCACCTCCCTCAGCCACCTCAGACAGGCCAGAGAGGTTGTTTCTTCTTGGTCCTCCTTTCCAGGGACAATTTAACCTTGACCACCACCCTACACACACAAGGGGCAGGAAGACACCTCTCTTCTGGGCCACTGAGGAGCACAGCACAGCCCTGTAGTTGTGGGCACCACCATCAACTTTTGGAAAACATCAGCAAGCACAACCTTCCCAGTGAGGAACCAGCCTGGCTCTGGAGGTCCTTGGAAGAACATTCCAGTACCTGGTACTTCTCCCTACCCCAAAGGAGCTTCAGCCCAACACCAGCTCACCTGTAGAAGGGCAGAAGCAGGAGAGGTCTGCTGGTGTGAGAGGGGTAGGACAGAGGAGGGGAGCTGGCATCCACTCCACGTGGCATTTGGGAAGCAAGCTCGGCTTGAAGCTGGGCAGTTACCATCACAAAGCTTGCGGGAAGCAATGGGATGCCCAAGGGCAGCTCACTGCCAGCCAGGACAGCAAGGTGAGAGGACACAGCTCCTCTTCCTCTCCATTTAAACAGGGAAGAGTAGGAGTCAACACCCTGCGTGGCAGGGCAGAGAGCAGAGGTTAAGCCCCAAAGCTCAGGCCCACTGCCCCACTTCCCCATGGCACCACTACAGGAGCAGAGACAGAAGCAGGCAGAGCACAGCTGGCTGGTCACACTGAGCAGGGCAGGGACAGGGCCTCCAGCTTCTCCTGGACAAGTGCTTCAAGCCAAGCACCTTAACCTGGAATTAGGACACTGCCACTCTGTTTGGCTTTCCCTTTGCATGTTCATGGTTTCAAGGACTTTATGTGGTCTCTGCACATTAAAGCATCCCAGAGTCAGACCAGTACAGGCAGCCCTACATCCCCAGCTGTCAGCAAGCAAACCCTGGGACACCACCACCTGCACTTCTTTCCAGAGGCTCGAGCATGGAATGACCTTTCTCACTAGCCTGTACCCAGGGGGGCTAACACCCTGTTCCATCCCAGTTTCTCGCTCTGGCAAGGCTCTAGTCACTCCTCTCCTGCAGGACACCCTCCTTTGTGGAAGCTTTGGAAGTGTTTGAGTCATTCAGCCCACAGGGTCCCAGCTGAGCCCCTCACTTTAGCACGGAGCTAAGCCTGTTGCTTTCACTGTGACTTGGGATGACATTTCATCATTGTGTTACTCGCTGGCAGGGAGCGTTTCCTCCCAGCAGTCCCTCAACGTACTTCTCTGGCCATGGGGAGCAACAGGGCCAGCCAGAAACCGAGCCCCGACTTCCTCCCACCCGCCTGCCCCTGGTGGGAAAGCAGGCTGGACCTGCAAGGTCAGAAATCATCGCCCAGCTCGGCCTGCTCTCGGCCACGCAGACCCCTCCCTTGGGCTGGCTCGGGCTGGGCGCCCCTGCCCTGCAGCTGGGAGCAGGCTCTGCCCAGGAGCCAAGGTGCAGAGGCCAGGGTCGAAGCGGCCAAGCGGAGACCGCGGGAAGGAAAGCACCGCGGCGGGGAGAGAGGAGGGCCCGGCCCCGGCACGGGAGGCGGGGAGCGACTCACCTGAGCGTGAAGAGCAGCGGCCGCAGCGGCGGCCGCCGGGTACGTGAAGGCGGCGTGGGGGATGGCAGGGGTCAGCTCCGTGGTGTACAGGGGGTAGGGAGCCCAGGCTTCCGGGGACGCTGGGATGAGAGCCGCTCCAGTCAGGTCATCTAGGCAGGAGGAGGAGACAGCACCTCAGTAGCTGGCCCCAACGGCCTGCCTGGGGACAGGCTCCGGATTTCCCACCCCAGGCTAAAGCTTCGCACTGCCATCTTGGTGGGTGACAAATTCTGTGTGCACAGCTGCTCCTCTGGCCTCCCAGCCTTGCCAGGAGAAGCCAGGAATGCGCTGCACTACAGCCCTACATGGGCTTTGGACAGACTGGTCCACACAGGCAAGCACAAGGCTGGTGCCACAGGATGCAGGACAGGGGACTCAGAACCAAGTTACAGGTCACTCCATGAGACTCAGTGGGGCCACACACCCCACCAGGCTACACAAAGGGTGATGGTACAGGACTCATCCTTCATGCTTCACAATTAGGGATGCTTTAAAGGATTTATGGCATCATGTGAGCTACCAAATCCAACTTTCACTTCTCAACAGTTCTGTGTTGGCCAGATGCCTGCTATCCTCCTGCAGCTCCAACATCCTGCTGGCCTCCCTGCCCCAGGCAGATTTCAGGCAGAGCAGAGGTGGGTCTGGGTTCCTTTCCACCCTGGCAGCATTCCCAGAGTTGGGCATCTCTCAGGTTGGAGCCATGACCTCCAAGCCCCTCCCAGCATACTCACAGGGGTCCCGTGCAATGAAATGTGCGCCCAAGGCAGGGTGGATGTTGGTGGGGTTTGGTGTGGCCATCAGCTTGCTCTTGGCCATCTTTGTGTTGGCTTTGGCGAATTCTAACCGCAAGGTCTGGGGGTTCTCGGGGTCAAAGCGGATGCCCTGTCACAGGAGAGAGCACAGGAGTTTCTCAGAGGTGAAGCTCCAGTCCAAGCACAGGATGTGGTTATTCATGGAGCAAAGCCCAACTGAGGAACCAAGGCCACCACAGTACATCACATGCCCAGATTTTTGTCACCTCACTACAACACTCAAGCTCCCATGAGCTTTTATTTTTACGTTTAGCGGGCCCAGGACCAAATGCTTCCAGCATGAGGGACACAGTTCTGCTCCTTATGTGCAGTTCACCAACCACTACAGCAGGTACAGCTACCAGCACGGGTCAGGAAAGGTCTGTCTGCTGGAGCTGGGATAACTCTGTCCCATACTGGAGTTGGAATAACCCCCATCTGTGGTGCCAACTACAACTTCTGCCAGCCTGAGCAGAGGCACTAGCAGGTGCCACAAAGCCCAAGGCAAGGTCTACAGCACAGCAGAACCACGTCTTGCTGACCAGATCCCACCAACACTCCTGCAAGAAGGGGATCATTTGGGGTGTCACTTCCATGCTGACCATCCTCAAGATATTTTCTTGAGTCACAGCAGTTCCCCACACCCTCAGAGGCCCTGGTGGTCAAAAACTACACGGAGACAGCTTGCATCCATTTGCCCAGGCTGATGTCAGCCTCGAACAGCTCTCCTGCTTCCCTGGTGGGATGCTGCAGGACCATTTCACTTCCATAGTCAAGGGCACAGCTGGGAGTCCCTGCCCCTTCCCTGCCCTCAGCTCTGGGTCCAGCAGGGCATGTGGCCCCCAGCACTTTGGGTACTCACATTCAAGGCGTTCTTCGCTGCTTCAGCGCCAGCCCGGCTGTCGAAGGTCACAAAACCCACTGGCTAAAAGAAACAACACTAATTTCAGCTTGGAAGCTTCTTCCAGCTCCTCAGGCTGCCCTGCCACCCCCTCTGCCCCAGACAACCAGCAGAAGAGACCATCCTAAGCTGTATAGGGGCTTTAGGCAGAGCTTGGGTCATTGGCCCAAGATTCCTGCTCTGCTTCTGCTCCCACCACAAACACTCTGGCACTCCTCTGTGTGGGGACACCGCTCACCCTGACAGCCCCCAGCATGGGTACACCTGCTCTGAGCAGCAGGGGAGTGGGGAAGGCTAATGGCAGCACTAGGTTTGAGGCTGAAGCCTCAGGTCTCAGCCAGGGCAGCAAGAGAAGACATGGAGACATTCAGAACATGCTGGGTCAGTAGAACCCTACTGTGTAGCTGGTGCTGGCCCAGGCAGTGCTTTACACAGTGAAATGGGAGTTCTCCCCTCTCCCCTCCTGGCGTGTCCAGTTTTCTAGCAAAAGCCAAAAATACGCAGGCTGGAAGGAGGTACCTGCTTTGAAGTCAGCTTGATCAGTGACCCTTCATAACCCTGCAGGAGGAAAGAAAGCAAGTCAGTGTCAGGCTCCTGAAGAGGCCACGCTACAGCCAAGACACAACACGACAGCTCCAGGAGTTCCTGTAGCACCAAGCCCTCCGTAAGGCAGGGGCCGCAGCAGGAACAGGGACAATAACACTTCTTCTCCACCACTGGAGAAGACTGGGGGCGGAGCAGGTATTTTAGCTGTTCCACCCTGGCCCTTTGGGAAGAAATCCCATTTTCTAGCTCTTCATCCAGCTACAAAGATGAGCACCCTGTCCTGGCTAGTGCCTAGAGAAAGCAGAGCACCCACCCTGTGCTAGAGGAGTGCAGACAAGGGAGCCCCACTTCCCCAGAGACAGCCTTAGAGAAGGATGGAGTTTGGGGGATGAGGACACATTCTCAAGGAAGGGCTGGTCCAGTTGAGCAGCAGAGCTGACCAAGCAAGTTTCATCAAGCTTAGGGACGGCCCAATTCCAGTGGCAGGCTCTCAGGGAGGTTTCCCAGTTGAGCACAAGTCATGGGATCCCATGCTGGCTTCAGGTTCCCATGTCATCCCTACTTCCCTGACAGATCTTTGCTGCCAGGTCATCCACAAAACAGCATCTTTGCCACCAAAAACCAGATCTGAAGACCTTCTTACCTTGAATGGTCGGAAGAGAAGGTAGAGCTCTCTGGGTTTGATATCCACAGGAAGGCCACTGACAAACAGCGTCCGTACCTAGGGGAGAGGCCAACCCGCTGTACTGAAAGGAGATGTTTGGTGCCCAAGCAGGAGCACAGAGCACAGCTCAGAAGATTAAGTGCAGTAAGAACAGGACACTTCGGATGAAAGGTCCACTAACCCTTCCCTGCATTAGAGGAGCATTTTCCAGGATAGAATGCACCCAGCCCTTTGATCCCTGCATCAAAGGACTGAGGCCTTTACACAAATTCAGTCCCTGGCATCATGGCCTGGGTAGATCAAGGCATGGACACCAGCCCCACAGCTGGCTAAACTGGAGAAGACCATACACTGCCACAAGAGCTAAGTTTGACGCATACCAAAGGTCCAGAAGGGATTGTGGAAAACTCCAGCTCTCTCCAGCTCTTTCTACAGACCACATACTAGATCTCCTCTCCTCAACCTACCCTGGGACTTTAATTACATCACTGACTCAAAGACAGTCCTCAATTCTGAGAAACACCTCACTGCCCCACTCGTAGCTTTTGACTTCTGCAACAGCCCCAGACCATCACTGCAGGAAGATTTTTGGGTCCATCCCAGCTCCTTCCCCAGCACACCTCAGACCCTTCAGAAGCTGCTCCCAAACCCACTCTCAGAGCAGTCGTTCTGTCGTTCCCAGCCAAGAGCAGCTGTGCTAGGCTAAACCCCTGTAGGTGTCTGCTCCTCCCAGGCTGTTCAAGTCATGGACCAAGTCCAAACACACTCATGTCAAAGCAAAAATACAGTGCCAGGGGAGGATTTCAATAGATAATCCATTAAAATTATAGATAATAGTTCACTTGAATAACCAGGAAGAAGAAAGTGCTGAAGGCTCATGGCCTGGGAGAATTCTGCTCAACAGTCAGACTCACCATGAGCACCTTCTCCCTGCACACTGGCTGGCAGACTATTTCCATAGGAAGCAGCACAATGAAGCTCCAGAGACTTCTTGTAAATTAGCAGAGAGATGGAAAGGGGAAGTTATGCACAACAGAGGTCATGAAGACACTTGTCACTATTAACAAGGAGCAGGAGCCCCAAGCCAGAACTCCTCTCCCGGCCTGCTTCCAGCATGGAGTGACCCCCACTACATTTGCAGGGCAGAGGGACTCTGCTCCCACATTTTTGGTTTTGCTCAGCCATTTCCCCTTCCCCAGACAGAGTGGGCTGTATCCAAAACCTCTTTTACCACCAAACTAAGCAGCACATGCTTGCCCTGCTCCTGGGCTGGAGACAGACCTGGAAACACAGGAGCCTCTGTAATTCTTTGGGGGCAGCCAGACACAGATTCCTTCACGCAGGGAAGTTTCTCTCATTTACAGATGAAAACTCACCTCCTTGAGCTCCTGTGCCCAGGACAGTCCTGCCAGCGCAGACAAATGCCCTTCCCAGGGTAAAGCCCTCCGGGATGGACAGTGATTGCAGAAGGCTTGGGGTGCTCCTGCTCTCTTGTATGTGCAGAGACTAAGGGCTGCCACTGTCCCCAGCGAGTGTGAGGGGCCCTTCTCCGGCCCATCACATCTCAGCAGCAGAACCAGAGCATCCTTCCCATCCCCTCCCCGACCCCTCAACATGCATGGCTCTACCACACACTCTTGCTTTGCCCTGCCTTGGGAAGCAGTATGCTATGTGGAGCACCCCAGGAACAGTTTCCAAGCCCAGGCTTGGTCTGACAGGCTTCCCAACCATCCCACCTCTCATCTGATGCTTTAAGGCACCAGTCCAAGGCCACCCCATGCCCAGGCAGAGGGGACAATGCCACTGTTCCTTGGCTTGCTGGCTGCCTCAAAGACCTCAGCGCTTGCACTTCAGCATGAGCTCCACAGAGCGCCCGCAGTGCATTCCCAAAAGACACACGGCCATCTCTTGCAGGGGAGGGCTGCAGAGTGTGGTGGCACACATGTGCCTCAGCCATGTGAAAGCACTGTCCCTTTTCAATATTTCAGGATCCGAGTGTGCTCAGCCCTCAGAATGGATGTTTCTTCCGAGCAGATAGAAATCTTCATCCCTGTTGGGTCTCTAAGTGGGCCCGTGATGCGTCACTTGGTAAGTCCTTGCGACAGGCGTGACAGGATGGAAGACGCGTGGTGGCTCAGGGAACGGGGAGTCAGAGCTGGAGCCCTCACAGCAGCCTGAACAGAGCAAGGCAGGTGCCCAGGAAAGCTCTTTGTCAGGGGTAACACGCTCCCAGTGCCAGCCCCGTAAGCTGCTGCCAAGGACAGGAGCAAGAAACCTTCTCTCGCTGGCCAAAAGTTTCCCTTGGCCTCCAAGTCCTGTTTGTCACCATCCACAGCACTGGAAAGGCTTTGGAAAGCCAAGCCACAGCACCCATCAAGGGCTGCCATTGCTCCAAAGGCTGGGCAATTCCAAATGCCACAAGTCAACCTCTCCAAAGAGGGTCTCAAGACAAACTGAGGAAGTCCGTGCTCAGAAGAGCTTGTTGGAAGCGACAAGACCAAGTGGGTGGTTTTACAAGATCTCTGCAATTCAACACATCCATAAGTGATGCAGGGAAGGGTAAGTAAAACAGGAGACCAAGTTATTCAATGGAGGGTGAGGCTGGTGAGAGACCTGAGCAATATTTTCAAGGGACAGTGTGAGCTAAGCTAGAGGGAGCTCACTTCCAACACCAGGCATAAAGCAAAGGAGATCTGGGTTACCCCCCAGGAGAAAAGCAGGAGGCAGCTCACCAGTCTGAGCCTCTTGTGCACTGTGGGAAACCTGGTCCAGCCTCTTCCCCTGTTCCCTAAGAGAGGAAACTGTAGATGAGGGCAACAGGGTCTAGACAAGCATCTTCCAGTGGATTAAGCAAACTGGGGTTCTCCAGTCAGCCCAAGTCCTGCAGGCCTTGAGAGCCCAGAAATACCACCCAGGGCTGACAAACCCAGGCATCCAGCCCTTACACTCAACATGCCACAACAGGGTAGCTTCTGTTAAAATATATTTGCCCTACTTCAAGTCTCTGCCACCAAACACCAAATCCAGCCTCCCGACAGTGCATCTGGAAAAAGCACAGGACCAAAAAACACCAACCCAAACCACCATCAAAAATATCCATCCAGGGCTAGATCAGGAACTGCCTGGGCCAAACTACATGTCCAGACATCCAGCAGGAGCAGATCTCCAGGAACACCATGTTCTTCTGCTCATTCTTAGGTGCTGCTGCCAGCCGCTCGAAAAGAGACGCCAGGTGAGAGCAGCCTCATCCCACCCAGAACTGATCTGAACTGGACACATGGACATGGGGGGAAGCAGGCAGAGAACAGCTCTCACCTAGGACAGCCCAGTAGGGTCACACTGCTGCAGGCCCTGCAGAAAACATTCTCCCTTCCCCATCCCTCCAAACACCTGACAGAGATGGAGGAGAGCCATGGAAAACAGGATTCATGCACCATCTAGGCCATCTCCTAGAGAGGGAGGATCCCATCATAGCTTCCCACACAGGAGGAGGGAGGGACAAGGACAAACCATTTAGCCCTTGAGTTTTCAGTGTCAGTCCTTGCACAGCTGCATCTCCCCAAAGAGACACACACCTCGTGCCAGCACAGCCAGGAGCTCCGCACCAAGGCTGCAAGGGAGCCAAGCAGCAGCACCTGCCTTGTGCTACCACAGCCCCAGCGCCGCCAGGAGACCAGCACAGCTCCCACAGCTCCTGGCCACAGCTGCTTTAGAATAAAAGCTCTCAAAAGGGAGCTCTGGGCTGCCCTGCAGCCCAAAAAGGGAAGAGTTATGTCAGGAAGTGTCCATTGCAAGGGCACAGGAACCCAACCCCTGAGGCTGTGGCGATTAGTAGTTTTTTGTGAGAAGACTGCTCCGAACCCCCCTCTCGGAGCCAGCAAGGCTGACCCTCCCCTTCGGAGAGATCAGCCCGCTAACTACATCACCCACAGCACAGCTTGGGCTGCTCCGGCCCCCAAAACTAGCCTGGTCCTGGATCCATACTTCTAGCACCTGGAGCACACAAGCCTTTACCAGCAGTGGTTCAGAGACACCTGAGGACAGGTACAGCAGGAATGTGCTCTAATGCCTCCCCCACACTGCACCGTTGGACGTTCCCCCTCTCCAGGAAGCCACCCCAGTTGCATCCCAGTTTTTCCTAGAAATGAGCCATTTCCCACTAGTTCACACCAATATGTCCACTGAGCTTTCTTCCTGTGCCACCACCCCCATGCCATCCTGCTGAGGACAGGGACAAGCTGCCACAGCATCCCAAAGGCACATCCCAAAGCAACTCCCCACTCCTGGCAGCCACCCTGAGGTGCCAGGAGCTCAGGAACATGGACTACAGCTTTTCCCATGGGAGAGCATCTCAGTGGGGTGCCTCCCTGGCATCCCCGGGGTCAGCAGCAAGGCCAGAGGGGGACACAGAGCCCCGGTCCTGGCCACCGCGATACAGCCAGGGCCACTTGACGCGAGGCCGCTGGAATGCGGCGAGGCTGCGGCTGCCCCGGAGCCGGGACTTATAAGGCACGGGAGCGGAATGGGGCGGCGAGCTTGCACAACAGGGCTGCGGGGAGGGGAACGCACAGAGTCCAGTGGCAGGGCTGAAAAATGGGGGCAGCATCCTCCTCTCGGTGTCCCACACGAGCCGTGGGGCTGCAGAGTCCTGCCACCCGGGGCTGCTTTGGTCCTCAGCACAAAGTCCCAGGAACCGCGAGGGAGGAGAAAACTGGGAGAGAGAGACGTGTGGTCTGTGCAAAGGACAGCTCGGCAGGCAAGCAGGGCAGCCTCCACACCACGGGGCAAGAATCCTGAGGGAAGGGGCTTGTAACAGGCTACTTCGCTGCTCCATGCCTCAGTTTCCCCTCCACTAATCAGAAGAGAAGTGGCAAGAGCCAGGGGCCTGCTGCCATTTCAGCCCCAGCAGAGCTTCGGTGTCCTCAGGCAGGATCGCACTGAGCCGCGGCAAAGGATCAGGCCAGGAGCCATTACAACCAGGAAGCCCCAAGCAGGCACAGAACTTCCCACCCTCTGGAAAGATGTTCACCCACCCCCAGAGGGGAAAGAGGGCCTTGAACCTCCCCCAGCACTTGAAGCAAGGCAGGCTTCAGACATTTCCCTCCGAAAACAGACTTTTGCACGAAAGGCACACGAGGACCAACATCCTGCTGGCCCAGAGGGAAGGAGGCTGACCACAAGCCAGCCCAAGTGCACCAGCATTTTGTCCCCATGGCTGTGCTGTTCCACACTGCTCACAGCCGGAGCAGCCCTCCCCAGTGCTGCTCTTCCCCCACATCAGGCAGGGGATGTCAGCGGGGCTCAGCCACCCCTGTGGTCAGGGGAGGAAGACATCCCAACAAGGGGGAAGCAGGGAGAGGCACCAGCCCTGCTCTGAGGCAGCAGGAAGCACATGGGAGCTGATAAGTCCAGGCACAACAGGACAGCACCCAAGAATAGAGCTTGGCCCTGGCAGAGGAAGCGCTGCTGGTGTGGCTTTGCCATGGATGCTTCCTCCTGCTATCAAGTCCCATCACCTGTGTCTCTGCAGCATCTCGTTAAAAGGATGGCACCCAGATGGGCTTGGACCACAGCAGGGGCTCAGAGCTGATGAAACATTTGGAAAGGTCAGCCCCACAATGCCCAAGAGATTACTGTCCAATGGGGCAGCTCCCCAGCACAGAGAGGTGCTGGCCGAGCACCCTCAGGTTGCCATCATCACCTTTCACCTTGCCAAGAGGTCCACTAAGCCAGAGGAGACAGGCACAAGTGCCACAATCAACGTGCTGAAGGACACTCACATCGACACTGGCCCTACCCAGCCACCACACTAAGCCCTGGGCTCTAGACACCCTCACCTGCCACTCTCTGCTGTTTGGGACCTGCAGACACCTGTCACCACTGGCTGGAGCCATGGACTTCACCTGCTATGGACCAGCTCTTCCTGCCCACACCCAAGCACCTGTTCTCCTGGCAGGAGACAGTGGTGAAACGAGTTCCTCCCCAGGGTAGAGGCTGGCAGGAGACATGGGTCTGGAAGCGGGATCCTCACAAGAAACAGTCTCACCTCAGATCTTTTATCTGTATCTGCTTCACCCCACCACACAATGATTCAGGGCATTTTTCAGTCCTGCACCTCCCAGGATACATCCAGAGACAGAGGAATCTCTCCTCAAATCAACCCAGTTTGGGGCAGCACACCAATGGCCATGTCCCAGCCCCATGTAACACACTGGGTACCTCCACAGCCCAATAAGCAAGTACTCCATACAACCCAGGTGATGGAGAGCTGAAAGTCCACAGCAGCTCTTCACTGTGGACAGCAGTTACTGGAGTGCCACCCCCAACACAGAGAGACCTTTGGGGACACTGGGAGGATGACAACCACCCACAGGACTAAGCTAACATTGCGTCAGTCCAGCTCTTAGCAAGACAGGGCCACTAGGCAGCAGGGAAGGGCTGTGCTACCAAAATATGGACCAAAAGTGCCAACCCTAACCCACAACATGCCCTCTGGCTGCTCTCTCCCAATCCATAGCTCATGCTGCACTTCAGGCCGTCGCTGCAGGTGACCCAGGGCAGTTACATGTTGAGGGAGACATTGGCTTCCTGTCCTTGGAAACAGATGGGAAGGACACATCCCCAGGCCAACAGCTTCCGACCCACGGACACAAACCAAGACTGACCCCACAGCGATGCAAGAACCTGTCACCACCTGCAGCACAGGAGGGAAGGCACTATCCCAGACTGGGAGATCAAACATTTCCACAGCTTCTCCTGGGCTGTGCAGCAGGGCTGGAGAACCTCCACCAGGGTAAGACCACCCACTGGGCCCTCGGGTTTCCAGCCACCCCAGCACACCACGACCCTATGGGGCAGTGGCCAGAGCATCCTTGCCAAGCCTGTAGCACCCACTTCTGCCACGCCAAGGGCATGGTCACCTGGTGCCACTACTCTCTCCTCATCTGATGTGCTGGGCTGGCTCAGGATCACACCTCAGTACGGGCCAGGTTCAGCAACTCCAGTGCTGGGGCTGTCCCCCACTGCCCTGCCCCTCATCAGGTCCAGCTCCACAGGGCCAGGCACACAGGAGGAACTTGGTTTCCACCATCCCACATAGTGCAGGAAGATGCTGAGTATTGCAGTGAGGTCTGACCACCTCGCTTCTACACTCGTGCCATGGTGAAGCTTCAAGCTGAAGCCTTTATTTCAGGCAGAGCTCCAGAACAGGCAGCAGCGTTGCTCATTGCTCTGTGATCCAAGCAGCAAAGTCTCCATGATGTGGCATGGCCAAGACCAGCAACCTCAAAGGATCTTTCACTCCATAGCCTTCCACATCAGTTCCAGAAAGAGTCACTCTTGAATTCCCACAGTTCCAGACCTTCAAGCAGAGCTATGAGGAAGGACAGCAAAGCTTGAACTACTCTTAGCTACCTCGTAGACATCTCAAAGGGCACTTCCTACTTTGGTGAGGGGAAAGCAGAGACCTAGCAAGGGAACCTTTGAGTTTGGCCCTTCCTAACTTCTACAGGCACCACCAAAAACCACTTAATTCTGAGGATAAGTAGGGAAAAATCTGCTCAGCAGCTCCTCAGATTAGCCAAGAAGGAAGACTCATTTCTGAAGCTGGGTCTCATTTAGTAGCCCAGGTGGCAGGAGAAAGCAGTTACCCCATCACGGGGACTAGCTGAGTTGGGATGTCGGCGCTCAGACTCGTGTCCAAGAAATTTAGATTTGAAAGAGTGAGAAAGGAGAAGGACACTCCTTCAGAGGGTATTCACAGGCACCAGGACACCAGGAGATAACGGGGAGATTCCCACATCCCTCCTCCTGTCAGAGCAACTCAAGTCTCAACTCAAGACCAAGAGGATGCCTGGGAACACACCAGTTCCCAGAACCTCTGCGTGCGTGGTGACTCCAGGGTGTCTGCTCAGCCAACAATCTGTCACTGACAGAAAGCTGCATCTAACACTTAGGGGACTTCTAGGACGCATGAAAACAGCTCTGAGGCACCATCCTGCTTCAGCCAGGCCAAGTGCAAGAGGATTAGCGAGTGGTGACTGTAACTACTACAGCTTCATATTCTTCATAGAGAAGAGCAGCATCAGAGGAAACATTTGACTCCAGAACTTACACTAACCTTATTTGTTTGCAGCCACAGAGCTGGAATCCACACATGCACGAGGTATCTAGGTCCACTCAAGCAGAGATTACAGAAGTCAAGAGATGCCTGGCACCAGTCCATGAAGTGCTACAGACATCCAGCACATAACACAGCCCATTCACCAGCAGCATTCCCAGGCAGTTCCAGCAGCCCTGGAGTGCAGCAGCTAAGGAAAAAGGGATGAAGGACTTGCTACTGAGCAGGTTGTCTGGAAGCCAAGAGCCTTCTTGCCTCCCCAACACAGGAGTTTTCTAGCCCACAGCCTTCCATGGAACAACAGGGAAGATCACAGAATGGTTTGGGTTAAAAGGGGCCTTAAAGACCCATCTTGTTCAACCCCCTGCCATGGGCAGGGACACCTTCCACTAGACCAGCTTGCCGGAAGCCCTGTCCCACCTGGCCTGGAACACTTCCAGGGATGGGGCAGCCTCAGCTGCTCTGCGTTACCTGTGCCCAGGCTTCACCCTATCCCATGGAAGAATTTCTTCCTAAGATGATCCTCTCTGGCAGAGCTTAGTCAGGTCCTCACCTGAGCTCTCCCAGCATGCCCTCACATTTAATGCTTTCCACCTTCACCAGTCCAGGACGCCCAAGCTCTACCTCAAGAGCAGCAGCCACCACCCATGGAGCTGCAAACAGGCCCCTGAGACCAGCCAAGGGGACACACAGGATAACCACAGGCTTCAACTGCCGGTTTGGCCATCTACGCAGCCAGCTCCAGATTTCTCCTGCTCCTGGTAGACCTACAACTTCCCAGTGACTTCCCAGGAGAGCAAGGACGAATTTCTAGAGTAGAACCAACACGTCTGCACCAGGCGCTCCAGAAAGCGGGGTGAACACACGGGGTTTTATAGCAATACAGCCATGGACACAACACACAGTGTCCATGGGAAGCATGAAAGCTCCCCCAGCTGCTGGAAAAAGCTCTGCCTGCCACAGGGGTGGGAGTGCAGCACCTAGGCAGCTGCCCATCCCACACTACCCCTCGGGACTGCCAGGACAGATGCTGCCACGCAGATTGGCGGCTGCCTGGAAAATTAAACAGAAGATAGCAGCAAGTGGGGAGGGATCGCGTTTGGGGAGGTGTCTGGTGAGGAACAGCAGGGACTGACATTAGGCCCTGTTTGTTTAACATTCCCGTTAACGACCTCGAGAGGAGCGAGAGGCATTCCTGTCCTCCGCATGTCACCGGCCAGGAAGCGGCTGCAAGATCCAGGGGCTCGCAGATAAGATAAAGGGAAAGGCTGAATTTGGGAGCTTCGTCCCGCTGTATCTGGGGCGCACGGCGCCCTTCTGCAAATGCTTGGGGAAGCAGCAAAAGAGGCGCACGGCGGGGGGGATGGAGGAGTGTCCGCAGCACCAGGATCTGGCAGTGTTATCCGTGCAGTGTGGGAAAATATTCCAGCACACCCTCCTGCATGTGTTGGGACTGAAGGATTCCACTTTGCACTGAATCTATTTATCACTCTGTATCAAAGGGGAGCTCTGGGCAAGAATTTGGGCCCCCAGACCATGCTGGGATCCTGAACACAAGGTCACTCATTATGCCTCCATTAGCTGCTACAGTGAGGAACAGTGTCTGGTCAGCCAGGAGGAGGTACTGGTAAAACAAGCGTTCAGAGTAGGCTCAGGGTAGCCACCATGGAGCCCAAACTGTGCTCACCACCCACAGCATTATTTCTGTTGGATTCTGGTGGAGAGAGGACTTTCCGACAGCAATCCCCCCCAGGGACTGGGACATTACCCCCCACCAGTCCCAGCCTAACCAAGGCGGCGGGTCCTTTGCTGCAGCCCTGGGTGCAGGGTAACAGACACACCCAGCGAGGCCACAGACCACCCAACAAGGTGGACATACCATCCCCCTCCCCACACGCTCCTGGAGGCTGCACAGGGGACAGCAGGGGCTGCTTCTGTCCAACCCCTGCCCACTGCCCAGGGATGCCATCTTTAACTCAGTTTTCCAGCCATCAAGCTCCACTCCTGAGAGGACCAGCCTCTCCAGAGGGTGAGGATTTCCAGGCTCCTGAAATGCTCCAGCACCTGCTTTGCCAAACAACATCCCTGCAGTGGGGAACAGACCGGCTCTGCCCCAGCACCAGGAGCTCACCTGACCACCACCTGTGAGGCATCAGCCCAGCTGGAACAACGCCACTGGGATGGGATGCACCAAGTGACACGGACCTCGGGGAGCTTTGCAGGCCAGTGAATAATTGGATCAAGGAGCCGCATTGAGTCTTCCGCGCACGCGTGCGCAGCCTGCGAAACCCCCAGGTACCGAACCTCCCTCCACTGGGAGCGGCACAGGGCCCCAGGTGCTCCGGCTCTCAGCCCACCCACACCAGTGCCACCCAGTGATGCTGGGACATCCCACCAGCAGCATCCACATCCCACTGCACCATCGCATCACCTACGCCCTGCTCCACGCTGGGGACAGAATCACTAAAGCTGCCACCTGCCAATCCATTCCATCCCATTACTCGGGTCACCCTCGCCGGGGTTGAAGCCCAGGGGACACGGTGGCCCCCAGGCAGCTGGTGCACGGGGCCTGCGTGGCCCCGCTGGGTGGTGGAGCAAGCCAGGCGCCATGTTGCGGCGGCGCGAGCGCACGGAGGACAGCGAGGGGAGGGGACTGAGCACCTCCCCAGTCCTGAGGGCCAGGCGCGGAGGACTGCAGCAAAACGTCTCCAAGGCCGGGCATTTTCCAGAGCCCTCTCCAAGATGGAGGGCAGCTGGTAACCCACTATGCCCATACCCTCTCAAGGGGTGCGGTGGTGACATCAGCCAATGGCTCCAACAGCCAAAGTGCGAACGTGGAGGGCTGCAAGCTCGGCTCTGGCATGCGGCTACAGACAACCGACCCTTACTAGCCTTCCCGGCCCTGAGTCCGGCAGCATTCAGGCTCTGGCTTGCAGTGGCATCTGGGGGAAGGGGCTGCCGGCAGGTCTGCTCGCAGTCCTCGAGCCCAGCCAGGCTGCCAGCACACAGGGAGCAGGGCAGGGGCTCCTCCACTACTGCCCAAGTGTGTCCCTTGCAGCCCACACGGGCAGAACGGTGCTGGATCCAGGAGCCCTCCAGCTGCAGGGTTTTGGCAACAGGAAACCATGCCCACGGACACCGGCTGCGCTGGACGGAGCAGGGACCTGCCAGCCCCCTGCCCCGCAGGGCTACAGGGGCACTGGGCTGAGCAGGGGAC
>VZRQ01003552.1:585222-610776 GCA_013397975.1 Machaerirhynchus nigripectus | reverse complement strand
CCCCCGGGACCGCGGGGAGGTTTTTTTTTTGTTGTTGAGCTCGAGTTATTTTAATTATTTTTTCCCCTCCTTTCCACGAAAAACTTTGTCAACTTTGATGAACTTTCGGGTTTCGACTTTCTTAAAGGGCCCGCCAGGCTCTGAGCCCGCGGTGGGGCCGGGCCGTTCCCTCCGCGCATCCCCAGGGCGGGGAGACCTGGCTCAGCCCCGCGGGGGTCCGAAAGCCCCGGGACGGCAGCTTTGTGACCCCCGATGAGAGCCCCGAGCCCCAAGAACAGCAGCCCTGGGAGCTCAGGACGGGGATCCTATAACTCCGGGACAGCGGCCTTGAGCCTCAGAAGAGCAGCCCCAAATCTGCCCCAACAGCATCCCCGGTCCCCTGGGGACAACAGCCTGGTTCCTCTTGCCAGGGCAGCCCCACATCGATCCTCACGGACATCGATGTGTGCCCCGTGCAGAGCCCTGTTCTTGGGCCTGGAAGGAGGAGCAGGATTGAGGCATAGAATCATGGAATCCCATAGTGGTTTGGGTGGGAAGGGACCTTAAATTTCATCTCGTTCAACCCCCCTGCCATGGCCCCAGACACCTTCCATTAGACCAGGATGCTACAAGCCCCAACCAACCTGGCCTTGGACATTTCCAGGGATGAGGCAGCCACAACTTTTCTGGGCAACCTGAGCCAGGGCCTTACCACTCTCATTGTCCATCTCCTTTCCTTTCTCCCTGCCCACAAGGGTGCCCAATCGGCCACATCCTAAAGCACAGCCCGCAGTTGGATAACATGAGCAGAAAATGGGATACGTAGCCTGCTCCTGCACACTGCATCCCACAGCTTGGTCCCTCTGTGAGGCAAAGGTGTAAAACCCCAAGAGCTTGGGTCAACCTGACGAGTGGGAGATGTCCAGGGATCTGAGCCCTGTTATTTTAACCAGCGTTTCTTGTGCCCAGTGTGTGCTTCTTCCCCAGCACCGAGGCCAGGTGAAAGAGGGGAAACATCAGCCCTGCCCTGCCCTGGAGGTCCCACAGCCGCCCCCCGCCCCCTGCACTGCAAAAGCCATGTGTGTTCCCTGTCCTCTACTGGCCCTGGCTGGAGACACCTGTGCTGTCCCCATGGCACTGAATATCACTTCAGAGTCAAACTGGGTCCACACCTCACTCTGAGTGACTGTTTCGTTCCAGCAGGAGCTCAGGTTTTGCTCGTGTGTATGTTGTGAAGAGGTGTGAGCCTGGCTGGGGGTAGCCACAGCTGATTTCCCACCACACCTGGGTCCACTGCCCTGTTCAAGCCCCAGCCTCTGACTCCATTTGCCACCTGGCTACGCAGAGGCTCCCTGTGAAAATGTAACCCTAAGCTCAGCCCTGCACAAGCATCATCCGGCACAGCCCACGGCACTCCAAGTCTGGCACCAGGGAGGCAGTACAGCAAACACCATCACCAAGGTGGTGCCCACAGCCAAGCGCATGTGGGGCCAAGTAATTCCATCACAGGAGGTGTGTTGGAGGGGATGAAACATCCTCCTGGGAGCATTGGCTTTATGTTTCCCTGCTTTCTAGGTTATGGCTTTTATCAGCAGCAGCTGTTCGCATGCGGCACCGAGGGTTTGTGTAGAGTCCTCACACAGACAGCGGCAAAGCGACCACTTCTTTTTCCAAGGCTTTGTAATGAGCTGCTAAGCCAGAGAGCCTGATCCCTGCCAGGTCCTGCATGAGGGGAGAAAACTCGCACTTTTTGACTAAAAAACCCCAATTTATTTATTTAAAATGCTATCCTACAGAATGGTTTTGGAGAGACTTTTCACACACCAGCTCTGAGCACCCCAATCCCCGAGTTCACCCATGGAGTTCGGCACGGACAGATCCAGATCAGAACAAGGACTTTCTCCTCTCTTCAGGGATGCTGTCCTTCAGCAAAACTTTGTCGCCAAGGCTGGGGGGACAGCCCCATAAGGCTGTGCAGGAATAACTCCCAGGAATAGTGTTGCCTGCCATTTCTCAAAGACTTGAAGCAAGCCCGCCCTCAGAAAGACCAGGAATATTTGCTTCCTGTACTAACTGAGCAAAAACCAGCATAAGCTCACAGCGCTTTCTCTGTGCTTAGATTGGTGTTTCACTTTCTACAGACTTTGAGTGCAGAGTCTGAGGCAAGTGCAGGAAGGCACAAAAGGGTGGCAGTCAGGAGCAGTAGCAGGTTTTTATCAGACCCCCAAGGAAGCCATGCTGGCACAGACATGCAAAGGAGACATTCTTCCTCTTCCAGAGCAGGAAAACCCCTGCCACAAGCACAACAGTTTCTGTATCCATCACTCTGGGGCAGTAACAGTGGGTCCACCACGTCACTGCCACACTGATGGCCACAACCCGTGGTTTATTTTATAGGCAAATCCATGGCATTGGGCTGGAGATAAGTATCCTCCTTGCACACCCACCCCTCAGAGCTGTATGTGGTAGCAGCATCCCTACGTCCCAGGATCTTGTGGCTCATAGTCCCTTTGATATCTTTGTAAACATCACACCCAGGCAGCCTCTCCCCTCCCAAAGCACTGCAGTATGTGCTTCAACACATGGAGCCCTTGATGGTCCAGCCAGCTGCATGCAGAGGGGGTGTTTTCTCCCCCCAGAAATTTAAAGAGATGGACAGAAGGTGGGACAAATGAAGCCGTCACTGCTACCAGCTTGTGCAGGTGAGCCAGTCCACCAGAAAATGGTGATGTCTTTGCAGAGATTTTGGCTGAGGATTCCACTTCCACATGGAGATGCTCAGCTTTAAGTGTGCGATCCAAGGCCACACCAGCTGAACCAGTGCAGGACCAGGCAACAATTCGGTTTGGACTTTGCCTACCTGCGTCTCACAGTAATGTATTTTTACACCAACACTTTTCCTCCTAAAGTATCTTCCACTCAACAGCACCTGGCTCTGCAGTCTGGCCAAGGGCTGCACCAGAGCCTTGTCCTTGCCACAGCATATCCACCAAGGTGGAACACTTAGAAGAGCAGAGCTGATGCTGTGACCCATCCATCATCCTCTTGCCTCTCCCACATCAATTCCTCATCAGGGTGGACAAACTGACAGTGAACCCTGTGACAATGTCCCCCACAAGCAGCCCCAGCCATGCTGTCCTGCCTGCAAACGATGGGAACTGCAGAGCCTCACCAGGGAAAAGCAGTAAAAGCTGTGAGGTGTTCACAACCAACAAGCAGGTCCTAGAAAGGGGGTTAACAAAGTACTTGAGATATAAACAGGCTGGAATCAGCTGAGACATCAAGGTGGGACTTGAAATGACAGCCAGCTGTGGGCAATCTTGTGTTTTCACACAGTTTCTCAGCTTTGCATTATCCAAGGGCTCTTTCTCACTCTTGAACAAGCAGATGACCAGCTCAGGACTCTGGTTAAGGTGGTAACGAGGGATGTCTCTCTCCAGCTGGGTTCCTGCATCCTGCCCACTCATTCTGGGATCCCAGACCTCCTGCACCCACCTGTAGAGAGGCGATGAATGTTATTTTGGGAATCATGGTGGTTGTCATAGGGGGTACTTTAGGCCCCTGTTCCTGCTGAGCCCATCACAGGCAGTGCCACACTAGCTGAGGTGCTGGATTGTTTTTGCTGTTTCTCAGTGCTTATCTGGGACAACAACTAAGCCTTGGCACTTGTCCCAGGGCAGAGAAGATGCTCCCATGCCCCTCCCAACACTTCTGAAGTACGGAAAAGGGAGGATTTCCTCTGCTTGCCACTGGCACCAATTTCTCCTCCTCCTCCTGTTCTTGTCCAGGAGGTCCCACATCTCCCCAGACTGCTCTGCTGCTCTCCTCCATCCTCTGCCCATTCCAGCTCTTGACTCATGCTCTTAGTCTTTCTGGTTAATTATTCTGGACTGGGATTTGCTATGCTGGCTGGAAAGAGGCCACCAACCATGGGACATGGAGGAACCCTGATTTCCAAGCAAGCAGTGAGACCAGACAACATCCTGTCACTGCTCAGACCAGTGACGGGCACATGCAAGCTGAGTGCTGGTGTCACCAAAGACTCTTTACAGGGCCTCAGATGAGTTCTCAGAGAACTTTCTGGCCACAGGAAGGTGAAGGCTTTGGGGTAGCTTTTGGTATGGATCAGCATCCAAACATCTGAAGACTTGTTATAGCAAAGGTGGGAAGGGACCTCCAAACTCTCCCATCCAACATCCTGCAGGACTGTCACTAGCACTGGGTCAGGTTGGTCCTGCCTTGAAAACCCCTAAGGATGGACCAACCCCACCTCTCCAGGTGTCCATCCCAAGGCTGGACCATCCAGCAGGGAAGAAGTCTTCCCTAATACGTATCCTGACCCTCTCAAGCCACCATGTGTGGCTGCTGCCCCATGTTACATCATCTGCTGCCGCTATCAAGAGAAGTGTAGCTTCACCATCTTCATAACTACCCCTCTAGGGAGGTGTAAGCTGTAACTAGATGTCTGTTCAACCTCTTTTGGCCAGACCAACCCAGCCCAGTTCCTTGCTGACCCCTCACCAGCACCTTCTGTGCTTCCTCCTCTCCCAGTCTGCATCTCTGCCTGACACAGAGCCTACCCAGACATTCCTCCCAGCCTGCAGCCTCTTTTGGTCTACCTGTCTCAAAACAGCAGGGATGGCACTTGTTCGGGGCCAAACTGAAGAGGAGCTCCCAGCCCCTTCCATGGATTTCATCCTTCTGTTGGACCAAATGCCATGTGGCTACAACAGCCCTAAGTACCGCAAAGGGCAGAGGATAAAAGGTGTGGCAGGAAAATTAGTACCAGAGACCTCTGATCTTTGGGTACTGAATCACAGGATGCAGTTAGCCCCATCCTGGGAGCTGTGCAGGACTTTGAGTGCCACAGTGGGTGCAGGGCAGAGACAAGCAGCAGTGGAATTGCAGGGCTCATCCAGCATCACATGCCTGGAGTAGCTGCTTTGAGGACGGCGGTGAGCGCTTTCAAACTTTAATTCCTTTCCGTACGTCACCGCTCGTCTCCTGCAGCTCCGCCTTCCCCCAGGAGGACAAGCTGAAGCTAACTGAGAGAGACAAGGGCTCGGAGGTGTGCGCAAATGTTTGCTCAGACGCATCGGATCGCTGCAAAGCTGCTTTTATGGGCATTTTGGAGCAGCTCCTGGCAGCGCCGCCCAAGCTGAGCTCCGCCGACGCTGCGGTGCCCCATGACGTGAACCCACCGAGTGGGCTTCCGACCAAAAACGGGTGAGGAGAGCTTGTGTTTACACAATTTGAATAAAAAGATAGCACCAAACAGAAAAGCCTGCTTGGAGCCAGGAGCGGGAACAATAAACCCAAACGCTTTCTCTGATGGGTTGCAGATGCAGCATTGCCGGTGATCTGGTGGAAAAAGCACGTCTGCATGGAGGGGTTTGTCACTTAGTCACCTAGGAAATGAAGACAGGACTTTAGTCTGCCCCAAAACTCATACTTTTTTTACCTAGAAGATGAAATACAGAGAAGAAGGAGGGCAATGCTCCTCCTTGCTTGTGCAACACTGAAACAGTGCACTGTTACCTCTTTAGTTTCATAATTAATGTGTCATTTGCACTGCCAGGTATATTAAATATGAGGGAATGAACCAGGGGGAATCCTTTATAGAGAATTTGTTAACTAAAGGCCCCAAAGCCAGCTCAGCCCTGTGCATGGGATGGCCACACACCTGGCTCTAGTACTCCTGCACTGAACTGCTGCCCAAGGGGCATCCATGGCTGATCATTAACAAGGACTTTTTGAAGTGTGGGGTGCAGGCTGTCTCAGCTCCAGGTCCAGAAGATGTACCCCGACCTGGCGGACTTGTTGGAGCCGTGGGGCTCTCCCTCTGTGTCCATCCCCTGCAGCTCCTTCCACCATTGTTCAGCCATGAGAGCAGCTGAAGCCACCACCATGGTGCTCTTGTGGGCTAAAATTCTCATAGTGCAGCTGGACCTCACCAACGACAGGATCATTCCATTGCCTCATCCACAGAGGAGCTGGGAGCTGCCCAGGTTGCTGTGGTCCCATGCCAGCTGTAATGGAGGGATTTCTGCAGTTCAATCTGTCCCTCCTCTCTGGAGCCGTGTCAGGAGCTGCAGATGGACAGGCTCAAGGCTTCCCAGCCCCACTATCACCAGCCCTGTCAGCAGGCACGGCTCTGCTCCGGCGCCTGGCACTCTGCATTAACAAAGTGGCACCAGTGGGTCTCCAGACCTGTCCCAGCAGCAGGGAGGAGGCACAGCACCTCTGGCAAGTCCTGCCGGGCCAGACCCTGCCCCTTCCCTGCTCTGCAGTTGTTTGAGTGAGGTTTTGACCGGATGCTCAGTGAGAACATCGGATTCAGAGCCAACAGGGATGTGGGGCAGCAGGGGCGGGACGTGGCTTGACCCAGAGTACTTGACCCGGAGACAATCAGTGTTATTGGTGTCCTGAGCCCTCATGTGTGGCCCTACCCCCAAGATCTGGCCCAGGCCCCTCAGGGTGTCAGCAGATCCAGCTTTGGATCCCTCAGCCAGGTGCTACCAAGTAGTGGACCATGTCCCATCCTGCCCTACAGAGCCACCTCTGACCATCAACAGGGCTCTGCAGGACTCATCCTCTGCTACATCATCTTCATCCCTAATTAACAGACATGATGGATCATATGGAGGGGAGAAACGCTCCCCAAGTTTGCCATTAAGTATCTGGACAGCCAAAGAGGGCCAGTTCTGGAAGGGAGGAGGTGGGCAGCTTTGAGCCGTGCCATGGGATACATCCCCTGGTCACAGCAGAACACACCAACCCGAACTCCCTGAGAGAAGGGCGTCCCGTTTTCACCGAGGTTATTAATGTCCAGCCCCTCTGCACACTGGAGACCTTGTCAAACAAAACAAAAGGACTTGTTGTGGAGGAATCCTTGGCAACATGACCAACGTACACATGACCTTCCGACTTGGAAAACAGATCGTCAAAAACCCAAGCGAGCGATCCCACCACATGCGGCACAGCTCAGCTCCCCTGCCGCCAGCGCCGGCCCGGGATGCACCGCGAGCCCCAAAGCCTGCTGGAGCATGCCAGAGAGCAAGAGGGGATGTGTGGGATGAGCATTGCTCCAGACTGGATGTAGCACTTTCTCTGTGGCAGCTGCAAGCTTGGAAAAGCCCTTTATCAGCTCATTTATCATGTCCTTCCCCAGCTCCCATGGGTTCCCCTCAGGCAGCCCTCTGCACATCCACCCCGGGTTATGTGTCCATGGGTGCCCTCGAGGGTAGGGAAGAAGTCTCCTTGCAGCTTCCTTCCTCCTCCCTGCTGTTCTCCAGGTGCTGAGCGCTGCGGAGGACAGCCTGGGACACCTCCATTGTTAGACGCCCTGTGTGATACTGCCCAGCATGGGGGAGATCCCAGCATGGGTGTGGCACAGAGGAGACTTCCTGCTGACTGCAGCCTCCCGTCTCTGGCCAAGCAGGACCCACGCTCTCCTCCTGGAGATGACACTGCCCATCCAAGGGTGCAGCCTACTGTGTAAAAGCTGCTGCCAGAACTCTGAAGGCTGCTCCTCAGTCATGTGAGTAACGAGGGATTAGCAAGTCAGGGGACGATGAGAGCTAAATGAAGCATTGACTTGCAAGAGGCTGCTCCATCCATCCTGCTTGTCTTTGGGCAAGGAAGGGAAGGTGGAGGGCAGCACTGGGGCAGGCCAGGGATGGCAGCATGGCTCCGCTGTCCCTCCTGCCCTCCTGGAGCTGGAGGTACAATGAAAGCCAATGTGCCACAGCAACACCCTTCCCAGTGCTGTTCCCACGTGGGGGATGCATCACAGCCAAGGCTCCTGCACCACCTGCGGGGTTTTCACGGACTCCTCGGCTTGGGCACAGCCCAGAGTTCCCGATGGGTACAGTTAGTGGCCCATCTCCATCCTCAGGGCACCCCAAGTCTCACCCTTTGGAGTTTCCAGCCTTGGCAGCAAACCAACACATCTTCCCAATTTTCAATCCCTGCAAGACCAGACTTGTTTAAACTGGGTTGTTTAGATGACTTGGTGTATGTTGGACACCCAGCCTGAAAGATTCAGCTCACGATGAAAGTTTGGCAAAGCCCTAAAACCAGGGAAAACAAAGAGTTTTATCATGGGAAGCACGGGTCCCTGAGATGAGCTGTAATTACTTCTGTCCTGCTTCGACCACAGTGCATAAACACTGAGGACTGATGGCACAAGGGCTGATTTTCCAGAGCTGATCCCTTCAGCTGATGGGACAAGCTGTGGTGCAAAGTGCCCATGTTCCTGCAAGGAACATGCGGGACTCTCACCTGCAGTCTAGGCATTTCCCCCCAAATCCCTATGAAACACCCGTTGCATCACTGACCATCACCAGTGCAAACTTCCCTGGAAAAATGAATTTTCATGCAAGGAATACAGCTTGGAAAATTCCAGCCTTGGTGGGGAACGACAAGCAAGGGGCTGTGATGGAAACTATTTTGCAACCCTAATTATTTTACCCCAAAGGCTGGCAGCCTGCAATTGCATTAGTCTCCTTGGGAACGCCTGCCCCACCAGAGCCCCTCTTGCCCTCTTATTGCTCCCCCCAGGTCCCAAAAAGAGCTCCCGGGGAAGCTCGGGGGCCTGGTGAGCCCCTGCATGCAGCCTGCCAGGCAGATCCCGGGAATGCCTGATTTATAGTGTTATGCCTCATTCTGTTTACGCCAGGCGAGTTATTTAAAACGAGGAGAGCGAGAGGAGCCCGGGTTTTGTTTAAAAGTCCAGCGAGGAGATTTGCCTTAAATAGTCAAGAGCTGAAGCTGGAGGGGAGGCCGCCCAGCAGCACGGACCTCCGGGCTGGGAGCAGAGCTGGCACCCGCGGGGGGAGCTGGCTGGCTGCAGGAGAGGTGGCAGAAGCCTCACGTTTAACCCTGGGGAGTTAAATCGTCCTCGCAGCCCTGACTTTGCATGGCCTCTGGCACCGGGGACATGGTTCACCTCCACAACGTGAAACAGTCTCAGAGGAGAAACGGCACTGGTCTCACAACACTCCAAACCCTAGTGATGGCAAACCAAAAGGCTGCTCCACAGCCAGAATTGGCACAGTGACCCCAAAGGAAGCCGTGCACAGCCTGGCACAGCCCCAGCTCTGCACCCTCTGGGCAGCCCCTGCCAGCTCTCGAGGCCTGCTCCTCAGGGCACGGCTCGGTGTGAGGCCACGCTGCTGGAAGGGCCTCCCTCGGGGGCCTGACAGGAGCGTGGTTTGCTCGGTGCCGAGCACAGATCTGATTGCTCTCTATAAATACATCCGGGGTCAACACCAGGGACGGGGAAGAGCTATTTAAACTCAAGGGGGATGCTGGCAAAAACAAAAGGCTATATATAAACTTTCCATGAGCAATGCCAGGCTGGAGGGAAGGTTTATGTCCTAGAGCAGGGGGGTGGAAAAAGAGCCCCCCAAGGAGTGGGGTGAGGCAGTGGGATGGGGCCAGACATGTTTCACTGTGTCCCCAGGGTGGGTTAACCTCAGTTTCCCTCCATCCCCAAGACCAGTAAAACCAGCTGAGGGGCCAGAAACTGGCCTTGGCACCACAGAGAGAGCTCCCAGCCTCATCCCAGGCAGGACAGCAAGGGGCAAGAAGCTCTTCAGATATTTTTCCACTTTCTTGACTTATTTGGTCAAAATTGCTGACGAATTAATCAGAATAATGAGTAACTCGGGTGCCTCAACACACTGAGCAGCAAGGGTCGACTGCTGAAAGGCTGAACTGTCGTGCCAAGCCTGGCACCCTTTGCTAGGCCTTTCCCTGCACGGCTGCTAAGGCCTGTATCCCACATAATTCCTGTTCCTCCTGCCCATCCTGCACCCACTGTTAGCACATGCATCATCTGCCAATCCCTAACCCTGGCAACCTTGCCCATCCCTGAACCTCTCTGATCCCTGCACCCCAAGGAGCCGTGATGTCTGCTCCCAGCGTACCCATTGGATCCACCTGCCAGATCCTTGAACACCAACAGTGGCTTGTGGGATCAGCATGTGTGAAAAACACTGTGTTTGGGAGGTGTCCTGGAGACGGTGACAAGGAGCTACGTGGTGGGGCAGGCTGATGTCATGCCCCCAGTTAACAGGCAGGCTTGTGGGACACTAACCTGAATTGTTTTGGAGCTTGTCTCAGATGGAACTGAGGCCAGGACATCACCAGCCCCAGCAAAACCATTTGCAGGGTGGGGAATGAAAAATTCAGAGAGGTTTAAAGCAATTCAGTGTCTCCCATGGAACACTGATGAATATTTCAGAGGAACAGGCATCCAAAGGAGGGCTGGGAGCCAGCTGAGCATTCCAGCAAACAGCCACCCAGTCACCACAGTGGCCATGGTGTGGTCTGGCAGGGATGCTGCTGGGGATCGACTCGGAGCAGCCCGTTGGCCAAGGAGAACACCTCTTCTGGAGGTGCCCCATGTCTTCCTGCTCTGCCCCCAGGGATGCAACAGCAGTGAGGGCTTGTTCCCATGCACATATCCATGACAGCCATCCATTAGGTATCCCATGTCACTGCGGAGTGGCTTCCTGGCAAGCGCCAAGGCTGACCCCATCTTCCCAGTTCCTCCCAGCTCCCCCCATCCTGCTCATCCCCTCCAAGCAGCGTGGTCACTGTGCTCCCACACTCTCACCCCACATGCTGGGCTGGCTGTAGGGGGAAGGTGACAGCAGTTGGTACAGAGGACATTCATTCCATCATGGGAAATCCCTCTCCTCACCCCAGTCCACACAATCTGGTCCTTTCCAGGCTGTACGAGGAGGGATCTGACTACATGGACAATGAAGTGTGGGCTCTACACAAGGCCCATAAATACTTGTCACTGTAAATTAGAGCAGAGCTGCCAATATCTGCCACTCTCCCAAACCCCCTAAGCCGCAGCCCCAAGAGCAGCCCCACCCACGCCAGTTTTGCAATGACCAGGGGAGTGTGGGGAGTCACGTCCCGGGTGAAAAGTTCAGGTCCAAGCCAGGAGAGCCTCTGGGGTAGAGTAAAGGCTGTGGGGTTTGGGATGCACTGCCAGAGGATGTGCTGGCACCCTGCTGTCCCCTATCTGGCACGGAGCTGCAAGCCACCATTGGACACATTCCCTCTTTGATCCCAGTGGAGTCAGCGCAGGGCAGGACCCCAGTGTGCTGGAAAGGGGCTTTAACTCCTGCTACATCCCCCGGAAATGGCAGCAGCAGGTCCAGGAGCCAGCAGAGCAGGGACGTGGCTGGCTGATGGGAAACTTTGGGATAGCAGGAGGGAAGGCAGCATGGCTGTCGGCACGGCCGCCACAGACTCAGCCAGCGCTGGGGCCGCATTCCCCAGAGACAGATAAAAGCTACCGTAAAAGGGGAGACCTGTCACTCAGGCTGGCCTGGCTTGTCTCAGCACAGCGGGAGAGCGGAGCACCACTCAGCCAGCGGGTGCACTGCAGCTCCAGGGGCTGAGGGCCACCTTATCGGCTGCGTGCCACAGCCCGGGCGCTCAGGGATTGCTGAGTGATGCCAGGGAAGGCAGCAACTCACCCGGCACCTCTGAGCGGCCTCAGCTCCGCCCCTCTGTGATGGCAACCTGCAGCCTTATGTCCAGCTGGAGCCATCACATCCCATCAAGCTCCGCTGGCCACCTGATCCGCACACCGTCCCCGTGCCACTGCAGCTACTCAGTGGGAAGTTGGGATGGCTCCTGGGTGAGCCCAGGGTTTCCGGGGGTACAGCCATGCTTGGTTCCCTCCATCACCCTCTGCGCACAAGGGAGAGGGAGCTCAGACAAAGGGAAGGCAGGAGAGAGCAGCCCCGTCCAAAGGAGTAAGAAATGAGACCCTCGGCGCTACAGTGCAGAGCACATCCAGCAGGAGCTGGGGGGGAAGCCACCGGCTGCAGCAACTATTGCTTACGATGAGCAAAACACTCAAGATCCATAAGCAGGAAGAGGCTCTTTTGGAGTGAACTGCAAAATATTGTCTTTGCACAGCTAAACTCCCCCGCTTGCGCCTTCTCCTTGAGGCCTCAGCAGCTCTCGGGGAGAAGGTTCCTTCCTGCTCACCCCTCCGTGAAGGGCAGGGTTCCTCCCCACAGTCAATTAGTGAGCTGGGGTCGGGGGTCAAGGGGCTTCCCGAGTTCATGGCACTTATCTCCAAACCGCTGCCGAGCGAAGCCGGCACCAAGCGGCACATACAGCGCAGTCCCCATGGTTGTCCTGGGACACTCTGGGGACAACCGAATTGTGTGTGTCCCCCGAGGTCTGCAAATTCCCCTCCTCACCACCAGCTGCCAGGTCCCCACCCTGCACCCGGCTCCCTGCTTCATTCCTCCCTCGACCTGACAGCCTCCAGCTGCCGGCCCGGCCCCCACGCATCCCTCTGCAGAGCCTTCGCGGCTTCAGCCCACCACTGGCAGGTTTGCAGGGGCGGAGGAGGAGCCCACATCTCTCCAGCCCCATCTCAGCACCACCACACTGACCTGGGCAGCCCCACTGCATGCCAGCTCCATTGTCAGCCCCCACAGCCCCATGCCAGCCCCATCCCCTTCCTCTGCAGGCCACGCTGCAGCGGGCCGGTGGCCGCTATCAAATATTGATGGCACTGTGTGGTAAATAAGCATTATGAATTTATGACTTGCTGAATTAAACAGGCCCTGCTTGGGCTGGCTGCTGTTCGGCGAGGTGGAAGGAACAGCGGCACTGCTGGCACATGCAGCGGCAAAGGCACGGCCCCACAGCCGACCGCGTTCAGACCCAAACCGAGCCCGGGCTTCAGGAACACCCAGAGCCCTGCAGCCCTGGAGGGCTTGCACCAGGCAAGGGATTCCTTCCCCTCCTGCTAATGCCCCACTGCTCTCTGCATTTCAGCTCTCCCGGGGCAGCTGAGAGCGCAAACCTCCCCCTCCTTGGAGCTGCAGTACCTCGGACCAGAGAGAGGGGAGTGAATTGAGGCTCAGGTTCACCGGTTTAAACAACAGTGAGCCCAGCACTACAGTTACGTGAGTAACCAGGTTAATTAATAACATGGCGACTGTTGCCTGACACAGGAAAGAAGCACAAAATGATTCTGCCTGGTACAAAGGGGCTGGTGGAAAGTCACCTGTGAAAACCCCAGGCAGTGGCAAGGAGAGACGCCCAGCTCTGGTGGAAAAGGCTGGTTTGCCACAGCCAATCCAGCCTGCTGGGTGTGAGGAGAATCATAGACTGGTTTGGGTTGGGACGGACCTTAAAGCCCACCTCTTTCCAACCCCCTGCCACGGGCAGGGACACCTTCCACTAGACCAGGTTGCTCAGAGCTCTGTGCAACCTGGTCTTGGACATGTACAGGGATGGGTGTGAGAGGGTGGCATGGCTTGACATCTGAGCCTGGCTGCCTCTCTGGAAGATGTTTGGGTGTCCTTGCGAACATCTTCACAAGAAGTGGGATGTAAGGACAGGATGGTGGGAAAAGAGATGGGATAAACACTGCAGCAGCATGTGAGACATCACCTATTGTGGGCTGGGGAGGTAAGTGCCAAAGGAAAAGCCAGGGGATGGGATTTCCAGGATTGACACAAGAGGGAGCAAAGCGAAACATAAAAAGGAGCGAGAAAGGCTCCCGGCCAGCACCATTTCCCAAGGGAGCACCATGCACGGCTGGTCCTGTGTGAGGATCATAGAATCACAGTTTGGCTTAGAAGGGACCTTCAAGATCATCTCATTCCACCCCCCTGCCATTGGCTGGGACACTTTACACTAGACCAGGTCACTCCAAACTCCATCCAGCCTGACCTTGGATCAAGCCCAGAGAAGGAAGTGTTTTTGCCCATGCAAATATGGCCCTTTACACCTCCCCACCACACGACAGATTGGCCACTCAGCAAGGCCTGGGACATTGCTGTCACCATGTCCCTGTGAGGTGGCAGCAGGGTGTCACCAGGCCTGGCTGGTCCCCATGCTTAGCAGATGGGACCCCCACCCTTGCTGTTAACACAGCAAATGATCTCCTCAGCCTCCCTTGGTGTGCCAGGCTGGGGCTGGCTCCCAGCACTGGGCACATCCTTCAAGGAGCAGCATGGCCAGGCCCTGGCGTGACACCACAAAGCCACTATCCTGGAATTGCAAAGTACCCTGCACTTGGGTGACCTGCTTCCCAAGTCAGCCCTGGCATGTCTTCTCCTCTTCCTTAAGTGACAACAGAGCCACCAAGCAGGATGGGCAAAGGGGCTGGCTGGGGTTGCTGCTTTCAGTCACTGCTACCCCCTTCCCACCCCATCTTCCTGTCTCCATCAGATCTCCAGGGCTTTGCCACCCAATGAGAGCAGGAACCACAGACACTCCTGGCACACTTGGCTCGTCCACACATCAGGCAGAGCCAGCTGAGCTCTTTCACCACCACTAAATTTATCTCTGAAGACCCCCTCCCCGGTACAATCAGTTCNTCCCCCAGGACAGGACGTTCCCACGTGGTCATGCATGAGCTGGCTGTGCTGGGAGCAGCCGCGTTCACACGGGACAGCAGTGGGGCTGGACCCCCTGAGGATGCTCCAGCCTGACTACCAGGGAAGAGCCCGCGGGCTTCAGCCCAGCACCAGCGGGACCTTGCTGCGCCCCCCACAAGCCAGCCCCACGCACCACCACGGCATCAGCTCCTCTCCCCGGCTGGGCAGGGTGCCGCAGGGTGTGTGCTGGCAGACCAGGCGTGGCTTTGGTGGGTTGGTGCCCTGCTCACACCGAGGAGAGGGGAAAACCAAACATGGGATAAGACCTCCCCACAGGAAGCCCAGCAGGGTCCTGACATCACCTCACACTCTCTCTCATGGAAGCTTGGAGGGTTTGGGGTGCTAAGGAGGCTGCAACAAATGCCATGGCATGTGTTCCCACGCCAGACCTGGGGGTGACACGGTGAGCTTAAGCCATATCACTCCCCCCTGACCAGTGACAGCCGGGAATGGCCAGACGAAGAGCAGACCCCAGCTCCCTTGCTGGATGCACACCCAGAGAAGCCCAGGGAGCTTGAAAGCTAATTTATCAAGCTTCCAAGACCACAGAAAAAACTTATCCCTGCATGGGTGCAGTATTAAAATCAGAGATATTGCTGACCCTGTGTTTGTCCAGCAAAGAGTCCTGGGAGCTTGAAATCCCAGCCAGCACAGGATGCAATGCTCAGAGCTCGTCCTGTTGGAAAGCGCAACTGGAGCTCAGGAGGAAAACACTCGTTGTGAAAGAGTGACCCCAACTGTCGCAGTGGAAGGAAACCTCTGCTGGAAAGCTCAGCTGGGAACCTCTGCTGCCGCTCAGCTGTGCGGTGCCAGACAGCGAGAGCCGCAATCTCCGGGGCAAAGTGTGAAACCACTGCCGGGAGACACGAGACAGGAACGGAAGTTACAGGGTCTCGCAGGGGACTCGGCTCCCCGTCCTTCTCCAGCAGGAGTTTGCTGCGGGGGGAGTAAAGCTGGCTGGTGAGAACCTGGTTTGGCACTAAAACATTGAAAAATACATTTCAGTCCCAAAAACTCAGCTGGGATTTAAATGAACCGAGCTCTCCAATTTCGCTGCCAGCAGTACTGAGACACAGCACCGTTCCTGGTGTCACCTTCCTGGGACTGGGAACCCTCCTGGCCCACACCGGTCACCTGTGCCCCTACAGAGCCACTGGAGTTGATATGAACACCAAAAAGGGGAATACAGTCACTAGTGGGAATGTAGGGGATCAGAGGGCCAAGGGAGGGACAAAAGACCCGGTAATGGATGAGGTGACAAGTGACACTGACAGGGGCTGCCTGGAGATGTGGCACAGCAGCAACAGGGTGGCTGCGGGGTGAAGATGAAGCCTGGGTTTGGTCCCAAGGACCCGTCACCCCACAGTGCTCCCCTCCGGCTGCAGGGCAGATGGGGTAGAGCCCCCTCAGCATCACTCTCACACCTGGATTCACTCCATCACATCCCAGGATACCCTCAACAACTGATACCAGCCAGGGAAATATGGACCAGGCTGGGAACACTGCAGAATATAACTCACCAACTGCCTGGAAATCCATCCCACACCTCCCAGAGGCTGAGATCATTGTCCTGTGTCCCAAGGACCAGTGAAGAGGGCAACCACGGCTTTGGGTTGGAATTTTTTCACCGCCACAAATAGGAATTTCCATAGGAAAAACTCTGTCTGCATCTTGCCATTGCTTCCCAGCTCTGTTGTTGCTCCCTTTGACTTCCAAGCAATCCCACATCCCTGTCCCAAATAAACCGCCTTCTTCACATGCATCCAGCCCCGCTGCAAGACAGTGACCTGGAAATGCATAGAGAAAACAGCTGGAAGATGGTGGCTGAGCTGAATATCCCATAAAAGCCCCACAGGGCTGTTGGCGGAAGCGGGTGTAGCAAGGCTGCGCTCAGGGACAAGCACAGGGCATTGCTGCACTCATGTTTCCGGGGCTCTTCCTGCAGGATAATGGCCCCAGCAAGTCCTGGGAGAGATGTGGAGGACAAAGAACTCCAAAAAACAGCCCTTTTTGATCAAGTGAAAGGAAAACTTGGCAAATAGTTTTAAAAATGCTTTAACAAAAATGCTGTCAGGGCCAAAAGTGACACTTTAATAATTCCCAAGCACTCAGAGGTTTTAGCGTTCAGAGGAGGCTGCTCACTTAATGAAGAGCAGGAAAACACTAGAAGGCACATGAGGCATTTCAGCTGGTCCATAATAACCTGCCCAGCTGCACGCAGCACCCGGCGCCCACTCAGACAGGGGTACAGCGGGGGAGTGATGGCTGAGGAGGGAACAGGGTGAAGGGAGTGCAGGGCACCCCCACCTTGGTGAGGAGCACGTGTGGTGCGATGGTGGGAACGCGAGGCTGGGCGGTGAGGGCCCTGTGCCTGAGCTGGAGGTGCGTGTGCCCCCAGGAAAGCAGAGGCAGCACGCCGGGCACTGCTCTTGGCTCCTGTGGCGGCTCAGCCTCCAGTCCTCGGGCCAGTTCCCACGACCTGCTGCACTTCCTGTGGCTGGCGGCTGCTGGATGGCTGCAGGACGTGGTGGCGGAAGCGCTGCAGTGCGGGTGGAAGGAGAGGCCGAGAGCTGGCCTCAGCCTGGGAACAGCCTCCATGTGGTGTTCCCCACGGCCGTGACACCCGGGGTGGGATCCGCTGGCGGCCGGGAACCGCTCTGCCTGCCTCCAGCGGGTCTGTGGAAACGCTGGGAGAGCAGGTCTTGGGAAACTTGGTCCCAAGTGATTTCTGCTCCATGTCCAGCGCAAGGCTGCACCCCAAGCAGAGCCATTACATGAATTTGTAAAATGCCCAGGGTTGGCTCCAGCCCAAACCCACTTCCCTTGCTCCGGACGGGCTGAAACAGGGCACTCCAGGAGGCAGGTGTCAGTGCTCCCGGCCTTGCAGTGGTTCCCATCCCTTCTCCCAGAGATGTGCAGGAGCAGGCAGGGAGCAGCAGTGCTTCCCTGCTCAGGATGGGCACCACAGCTCAGAGAGGCATCTATCTTAGGTACGTTCCACACCTACCCATCACACACATGGCAGGGCAAAGCTATCCAAAAACTGAATTTGGGAATGCCCTCCATATACGTGTCTTGGGAAGCTTCTTATCGGTGTTCCAGAGCACTACAGCTCACGTTTGATGGGCATGTTCTCAAGTTTCTTCTTGCAAAACATTTAGACTTTTCTGGAGCTCAGGATCACTTGGAGGTTGGAACTAGAGCTCCAGGACAGCAGGCTGTCCCTGCACATGGCGACAACAGTTAGAGCCCAGCCTGCACCTGGTTGTGGTCTCCTGAAGGAGAGAGGTCTGTGGAAATCTGTTTAGCTGTGGGCTCTAGAAGACAAAGGCATTTGGTTTCTCAGGGACTCCTCCTGATGGTCAACTCACCGGGACGAATCCAGCTGGAGTCACCTGCAGCTCAAAGGTGTTCCTGTCCCAAATCACAGGCAAAGCCATGCGGAGCCCGGGAGGCCCTTTTCCTGTCTCCCTCTTGTTTCTTTCCTCTCCATTCTTTGAGCAAAGCTGTGTTCAAATAACACTTCCGTGGAACAAGGAGAACTGCAAGGTAATTGGGATGAAAAGGTTTGGCATCTGGCCATGTTCTGAGCTGACAAACCCTCACCCTGTTTTCCACAGCAGCTGTAACAATACTGGAAAACTACACTCGGAACACACCCCTGCCACGAGCCCCCCGGCCTGAGTGGCCGCAGGAGGCAGGGCTGTCCCGCAGGCAGAGGAGCACAGAATGTCACTGCCGGCACCCACAAACACTCACGGGAGCTCTGAGAACAAAAGATCCTCCTCTCCCACCTCATGGTGGCACAAAACCTTCCCAGGTGTGTTCCCTGATCCCAGGCAGACACACACCCACTCAGCTTGCTGTGGATATGTGCCAACAACCCCCAAAAGGTTTGCAGTCATTTTTGCAAGGTAAAAACCGAGCCATTCATCATCTATTGTAACAGGAAACAGCATGAGAAACCCTGATTTTACTGTCCTTGTATCAGTCTGCCCCGAGAGTTCCAGGTGATGGGAGTTTTGAGCTTTTGAGTCTTCTATGATGGTAGTGTAAAAGAGCTCATGGCATTTTTCACATTCTTCTCCCAAACTGCCCTTCCTAAATTAAACTTTCAGCTTCTCCAGAATCCAAGCTTTTTCCCTCCCTCTACGTGCTCAAGCAGTGATTTCTTGGAGAGGTTCAAACAAAGAATGTAATTTTATAAAAGTAAATTAATTGCATCTTAAAAAACCCAAAAACAGAGTCGCTTTGAATCACAAGGGAAAGGCGTATGTGGTGGGTTTGAAACAGGAAAAGATCCTAAATTTGTATCAGATGAAGGAATTCAGCATATTGTGAATAAATAAGTGACCTGCATCACTTGGAAAAATATCCATTAGACCATAAAGCACAAAATTCAAGGAGACACGCACCTACGTACACAGACATTCATAATAAAACTACCCAGAGGACAATTTTAACAGTATTTGGATATTATAAAGGAGCTCATCTGCAGAAAATGAGCAACCTGAGGAATAGCAGCACCCTGGCTTGTAGTTAACACACTGCAGCTGCTGACAGGAGCCAAAAGCCGGAGCATGGCAGGCAGCTTTGCAGAAAAATTTTCTTCCATCAGCCCTTTGCCTCTGCTTGCAAATGATGCAGAGGGCCAACACCCAGCCAGCCTCTGCAGGGAGCCCCCAGCGATTTCACTGAGCCTGCAAATTCCTGTGGGGCTGCAAAAACAGGAGCTTTATGAATCTGACTGCACCGGAACAGAAACGTGCCCAGCAGACGTCTCACACACACAGAGCCATGGAAGAGAAGAATCCACACAGATTTGGGCGTTCTGCAGGGAGTGCATTCTCAAACCCAGCTGGCAAAATCCATGTTTGCATGTGTGGTATGGAAAGAGAGAAACAGCACTATCTTTTTTCCAGAGGATGGGACAGAGTCACGATCATATTCTAGAAATATCTGGATCTCAGAATGAATCCTCTGAGTGATCCAGTGCAGTGAAACAGGCCTGGACACATTATTACGGGGGTGTAGAATGGAGAAAAACAAAATTATTAAAGCAAAAGGAGGTGTTTTGCCTGGACAGGTCCTCGAGCTTCTTGGCTCTTTGTTTCCAACGGCTTCACCGCCAGCATAGGAGGTGTCAGCAGACAGGAGCTCTGCAGCCAGGGGTGAATCCTCTGCCCTGAACCACTGGCGCTGCCTTGCAGCATTCCCAACACTCGACACGGATCCCTCCGGAGGATGGGACCAACCCCCTGTGTCGGATCCATGGGACCCACTCCTTGGCTCAGTCGGCTTAAATCGAACACGTGGGGAGAGCGAGGCTTAGGGTGCTGCTGGTGTCCCCTCACCAGGGAGCACCCTCTGCTCAGGGAGCTTTGGGGCAGCACTTTAGAGATTCCAGATCTGCAGGGACTCCAGATTTCCAGATTTGGGATTTCCAAGATTTCCTATTTTATGGTACAGCCATAGTTTAAGATGAATGATACAAAACAAGCTCCCTCAAGACACAGTTCTGAGCTCTTGCCATGTGAAATTTCTAAGCCTCACTCAGGCACTGTGAAAGCCAAAGGCAGACACAAGGTTTTATTTCTTTTTACTGCCTTGCAGTGCGCAGTCAGCTGGTGCTCTTAAAAGTGCAACTTTAAGAGGCTTTTTGGATTTTTGGCTGGAGTAGCAGTGGCTCATCACCATGCACCAACGCACCACTCAGTCTTTTCGCCACAACTCCATCTCTGTTCACGGGAACGTTTCCCTAAGTACTGACCACAGAAAACCAGCTTTTGTGCAAGTCCCACTGCACAGAGGCAGCACACAGGCCCCGTTTCGGCTCAGTTCAGGCAGCTCCAGCAGAAACACCTCCAGCTCCATCCATCCCACCTTCACACAGCGCCTTCAAGGAGCCAAGACAAGACCTCTTTTTCTCCAGGGACAAGCAGCAGAGCTGCTGTTCCCAGCTTGCATGTGGATGACTACAGAGAAGTGAACAATGCCTGCCATGCCAGTGTGAAATGAACAGGGAGCAAGGATGTGCCAGAAAAGATGAGCTCATTGTAAAAATAATTGAAAGAGCTTTTAAAGGAATCAATACAAAGCCCTGGCTGGATTCAGAAGTGCAAATGCCAGCGGCAAGGCACCTCCCCACCACCCAAAGGCTTTCTTGTATGCTCCTTTTTATCAATTTGTCCTTGATTTTATCCCTTTTTTGTCTCTTTGTGCCACCCACCAGACCTTGCACTGAGTATCCCGGAGAGTGTCCTACTCCACAAGCAGCCAAGGAAAAGAGCTTCAGGCACAGAGCAGCAGGGACGATGCAGAGAAGCTAGAGGCAGTGGAAACAGGGGCAGGGAATCACAGAAGTATTTATTTTGGCCAAGGAAGAAGTGACCTCTGGAGTGAACCCCAGCTCCCACAGATACTCCTCACTGCCAGCTCAGCTGACGCAGTCCAGAGCCGGGAGCCGCATGCCTGAACCTCGCATCTACATGTTCCTGGCTTGCTGGAGGCTCTGTACTCCACGGGTTACTTTCTCCATCACACCCCATTCCCAGGTTCTGTTGCACCAGATCACCACAGGTGGAGGAATTGCCTTTTTTTTTTCCAGTGTTTGCCAGTAAAACCCCTCTGCCTCTTCAGGGCAACCCATCCTGACACTCGGTGCTTGGAGGGACAGTCAGGGTCTTGCTCTGGCATGTCTTCTGCATGGCCACGTCATCATCCCAGCAGAGCCCTCTCCAAAGGCATTGATGCTGGCCCACAGCATCCTTCTGCAGCTCAGGGCTCATCAATGGCACAAGCTTGCGACAGACCCCTCTCATGGTGGGCCACCATGTCACATCACCAGCTCATCCCCCCAACACCGTCCAGCTCCTCAGCCCACCCCAATACCACCCAAATTCGGGCTGCACGGGAACACCTTTGCTTGGTGCTAATGCACATCCCACTGGCACGAAGAGGGACAAGGCCTCCTCAGAGCACAGCAGTGGGAATTCATCCCTCATCATGATTTCTAAGTTTTCTTCTGCCCATTCCCTGGTTCCAGGCCTTGGGCACACCAGTTATCGCCGTTCTCTGAAACAAGACGTTCCTTGACCTCCTTTTCCCTCATCACTAATTCACACCGAGCAGGTTTCAGCTCAGCTCATGCATGAACTCGGCGCTGGCACCGCTTAATGGCTAAAGAAGGAATTCTGACAAAGCTCATTAAAAAAGAAAGTCACTGATGTCAGCAACGTGCCTTAAATCTGACTCTCAGCTCTAGGCAGGTCTGCCAAGGAATCAAGTCATCCTGCTGGAAATAAAAAGGGAGAGCAGAAAACTATCAGCACGGTTTAGAAGGAACCTCATTTGTTGTTACAGATGTGAAGCAGATTGAGGACACAGGTGAGTGACACCAACCAATTTGACCGTTCAAACAATTAAAACCCACCTTGCAGATGGGCACTCAAGACACAATTCCAGACACACAGATGGGCCAGCTTCAGGGAATTTATGCACAGCTCACCTCAAAACACAGGGAGCCAAAATCCCAGGAATGCTCCTGGTGCTGTTGTGGTTGTAACAGACACAGACATGTCAGCACAGGGAGACCGAGCTGGCAGAAGGGCTGGGACTGAGATATGACAACAAAATTCCCTGGCAGGGTTCACTTTTGTTTTTTCCTTAGGAAAACAAGATCCTCACGTAAAAAAAAAAAAAGCAGAAGGGGGATGAAAAGGCACTGTTGAAAACTTAATTACATCCCCAGATACATGTCCAGCCCTAGAAAGTTCTGAATGACACATTTCTAACGATGTTTTTAAATAACTACAGGGTATTAGTTACACTTAAATCTACCAACCCTTTTCCCTCTTTGTCTGGAAACCTTTGGAAGTGTTTTCCACTAGGCACCACTTTTAAGCACAGCCAGCTATGCAGCGCTCCTGCAGGTACCGAGGAACTGCCTGCCTGATGTGATCCCATTACACACCCCAGCACTGCCCGCGCTCCGCTGCACGGGGAGGACGCGGCGGAGGAACACGCGTGCAGTGCTCCCTGGGGGAACAGGCACAGGGAAAGGCTGCATCCCGCATCCCACTGCTTCCCTGGTACGATCCCCTCTGCAGCAGGGTTGTTTCCCTTATCTGAGTGACCGTGTCACCGCGAGGTCGGCAAGAGCCGCTGTGGCTGCACGGTCGCGGAGCCGGTGAACTCACTCCCAGCGCTTTCTCACACACAGGCAGAGCCAGGACTGCGGCCAAGGAAGAGCACAGGGCAAATGCTGGAGGGACAGCCTGTCCTGCAGGAACGCCACTCGCCTCCATGGACCCGAACATCTGGGCAGTGTCTCTGCCGTCAGCCCTGTGCACAAGGCGGCTGTGACCGAGCGATCTCGCCTTGGCCTCGCCTCTCTCCCATCTAGGAGCTTCCATCCTGGCGTCACGCAGCTCTGAGAGGCTGGAGCCACCTGCCCAGCCCCAGCCCACGACTGCCACCAGCCCCAGGCACAGAGGGGCTCTGAGTCTCCATTCCCTAGCTGGGGAAAAATCGATCACTTCTTTCCATAGTTTGTCCTCATGGAAAGTACTTTTAAGAGCTACACAGTCCACATATTTAATCACAGTAATTAAGGAGATGCTCAATTATTGTTTGCAAGCTTCTGTTTAGAGAGGTTGCAGATTGCATCTGTTTTACATCTAGAATTTGGGATAGTCAACCCCAGAATCCAGTGTGACAGAGTAAAGCTATTTGGAGGTGCCTGTCCTTCATCAGACTGGCTGTTGCAAAAAGAAACTGTGGCAAAAAATACGGTGCAACAGCATTTCTCACTGCCAAAATCCTGGACAGGGCGATAAAACCCAGGGACAGAAGGAAGGCCCTGTGGCACAGAGGGAATGGAGCAATGCAGGACCTTGCAGGGCAAGGAAAGAGAGAGCCAGGAGCAGTGCAGGCAGTGCAGCCATGTGACAGTGACAAGGGAGAAGACAGGCAGGACCTGAGTCCAAGCAAGGTGGTTTTTGCTCTGTGAAATACCTGCCTGCCTGGGGGCATGGGAGCTCAGGGGCGGCGCGGAGCTGCCACAGCCCGGCTGTGCCCGGAATATCCCACAGCAGCTCCGTGCAGGGGAAACTTGGTCATGGCCAAGAATGGCAAATAAAGAACCCGCTGGCCTCTGCTGGCACCAGCACCACACAAACAGTGACCCCACAGCCTCACGTGGCAGCTCTGCCACCCCAAAACTGTGGTGCAAGGGCATGTCTCGATGCCAAACCCCAGGCAGAGCAGGAATGATGAGCCCATTGCTCCCAGCAGGGTTCTTGGCGTTCCCTCCTCTGCACTTGGGGGACATCGAGGCACAGAGCAAGCGACATGACAGGTGTCCCCAGGGTTTGGCACCGAGACAGGGGCTATGTCTTGAGGGTGATGCCCCTCTTTGGCCTCCATCCCCATGGCTTGTCAGGACACCTCTCGGAGCACCCAGCACCCTCCCCGAAAGAGGCACATGGGAACAGACCCCCGAACTAGCAGTGGCAAAGCGTTGGAGAGCTGTAAGCAGCACCAGACACCTTGTGCTTCACATACTCTCCTCCTCAGCACAGATGGGGACACGAAGTGACACGCAATAAAAAATAAAAACCCTTCCCAGGGGGATGCAAAAATAATACTATGTACATTCCAGCTTCCCAAACAACAATCGCCTGAGAAGCCGGCACTGTGGGAAAGTCTCAGTTCGCTTTTCCTGGGCATTATAAATAGAATCAGGGCTACAAGCAGGGCTGGAAATGTGGAGGAAGGGGGGAAAGGCCATTTAATGGGCTCTGTTTGAACTTGGGCCCTGGCTGATGTCCAGCTTTCTGCAGAACAGCTGGTCCCTTCCTGCCGAGCGAGGGGCAGTGCCGCTGCACTGGGAACCGGGAAGCCCCAGCCCAGGGCTGCTTGTCAGGACCCAGAAGCCCTGAGCCTACCGGGGCATCGTACCTCGGGCTGCCGCATGTGTCACCCAGGAGCCTGCGCTGTCATTCAGCAGCCGCCACTGCCATGCCCAGGTGTGAGACCAGGTGGGTCAGTGTGAGATTCCACAGGACTCCAGCCCTGGGGGCTGGCATCCACAGGGACTCCAGAGCTTCTCTTCCAGAGGGCTGCTCAGTCCCTGACCCCATGTGAAGGCTCAGCACCCACCAAGCTCTCTGCAGGACTGAACCCCACAAGTTCTTCAATCTGCCTGGTTCTCCAGGAGCCTCATCTTTGGCTGCGTGACTGCTTTTCTCTTATGGATACACTGCTCACCAAAAGCCCCTGCAGAGCCCTGCCGCAGTCAGATCCACTTTCTGTTATCCATGTGTTCATTCCTTACTCCAGCTCCTATTTATCTGGGTTATAAACCTGTTGTATCCCAAGCCAGATTTTATGCACCAGCAACATACTTTAAGCAGGATATAGAATCATTGTGTCATGGAATGGTTTGGGTTGGAAGGGACCTTAAATCCCACCTAGCTGCAACCCCTCTGCCATGGGCAGAGACACCTTCCACTATCCCAGGTTGCTCCAAGCCCCGTCCAGCCTGGCCCTGGGCACTGCCAGGGATGGGACAGCCACAGCTGCTCTGGGCGCCCTCTGCCAGGGCCTCACCATCCTCACAAGGAGGAATCTCTTCCCAATCTCTTACCTCTGCACCACTGCCTCCTTCTGTGTGTCTCCACCAGTGCTGGGCTGCTCATTCCTCGGCCCTATTCCCAAACCGCTTCGCCCACCACCTCTACCCGTGCTCCTGCCTGGGCCTTGTCACCTCCCACAGCCCGGGCCGCCGGCCTGGGGCTACCGGAGACCTGCCCCACAGGAGCGTGGGGGGAGAACCGGGCGCCCGAGAAGAATTGGGAGCTTGAGGGGAGGACCGGGAGCCCGTGGGGAGAACCGGGACGCAGGAGATAAACGGGAGCCCGAGGAGAGAAGCGGGAGCCTGAGGAGAAAACCGGGACGCAGGAGATAAACGGGAGCCCGAGGAGAGAAGCAGGAGCCTGAGGAGAAAACCGGGGCCGTGGGGAGAACCAGACCACGGGGAGATGTGGGAGCCCGAGGGGATACCCGGGCCCCTGCGGATAACGGGGACCCTGCGGAGCACCGGGCGCCTCAGGCGCGCTACCCCCTCTACCCC